>OY998185.1:13838944-14438944 GCA_963921935.1 Galeruca laticollis | reverse complement strand
TGTTCTGATTGGTTGTGTTCAATCAAATGACCTCAAATTAACTGATTTCATTGGATTTTTACTAGAGCAAAAAATTTTCATGATAATTAAATTTTGAGGTCGCGTAGTTATTACCAACTTGTTTGTGTACATATTCCAATAAATTGGAATGTAAGATAAAGTGAAAGATTACCTAACTGGTTAGAAAACAAACTAACAGCTAGGATAATCAACATTAAAAAACATGTGTCACATAGAGTTTATTGAAAGTCTGTTGCAACAATTATTCCAAGCCGGATTGTGTGTTACGGTTGTAATGAACTGTAAAACGGGTTGTAGGTTTATTGTGGATTTGGTAAATTTAAAAATTTAAATATACGTGCGCGGACACTTTCATTTAAAAGGTTGTACAAATCTATGGATGTGTTCCTTACTTTAAAGGTCTGCGGTTATAAGGTGAACCCACATTAAGTAGTGACGTCAGGTCGATAAACGCTGATATGAGAAATTCATTCAGTTGTTTCGTGAAAGATTGAAGTGATCTGTGATCCCTCTTTCTTTTTCTTTTGCGTTGAACACGTGTTGTGGCTGAATAGACTTACATAAAAATATCTGATACTGACAGTGTCATCTCATTGAGATAAATGTTAAATAAATTTGGCAGTAAGCAGACAATAAGAAATTTAAAAGTATTTTTGAGAAGGAAGCTCATATGTTAGAGGATTTTTTGTTGGTGTTGGTAAGAAACTATTTTGTTGTAGTTTTTGTATAAAATTACTAGTTGATAATTATGAATTTTTAGGCATTTTTGATGTCCCTATTTCATGTCCTAATAATAGGACAGGATTTATTGTTGATGGGAGGTGGTTTGAAAAACCACAGTTTACGTTGTAGTTGGGGATCGCTGATAGTACGGTCAGTTGGCTCCTGTAGGCAGAGGTATTTTTGTTTATATCCATATATAACTGTTAAGAAGACAATCCAAATTAACAATATACAAGTCAATTATTCGCCCGGTGGTTACATATGGCAGCGAAACCTGGACCCTTAATCAACGGGAAATAAATAAGATTCTTATCTTTGAAGGAAGGTTCTTATAATGATATTTGGACCGCAGCAAGATGAGGCATCATGGCACTGGAGAAGACGCCACAATGCTGAGTTGTCAGCGCTGTATGGCAGTGAGAACATAGTCAGACACATAAAGGCTAATCGAATAAGATGGGCAGGGCATGTATTGAGATCAGAGGACCACAGATGGTGAAAAACAGTATTCCTTGAGAGACCAGATGGTAGAAAATCAATAGGCCGACCCAGGAAAGGATATAAATATTCCGTCGCAGCAGATGTGTCTAGAATGGGAGTCCAACAATGGGAAATGGAAGTACAAGATCGAGGGCGATAGTGGATGCGGCCAAGACTCACCCAAAGTTGTAGGGCCAGGAAAAGAAGAAGAAAGAAAGAAGAAGAAATATGTACTGAAAGATTCAGTAGGATATTCAACTAGAATGTATCAACTTTCAAACCAAAAGTTATCAAGAATATCAATAACGTTTTTCATTAGTTTATAAATTAAAATATTTAGTCTCGCACAAAACGCTATTATTTTGTTTATAGAACATCTTGGTTACTGTTATTCAACATATAAGAAAGAATTGGAAGGAATGAAACTGGACGAATCCAAACGCATCGAAGGAGCATGTGAAGTTGCAACATGTACAAAAGATCGATCTATAAAAATCATAGGGTAAGCATTTGTATTAAATTCTATAAAGCATTTTATCAAAATACAGCATCTGCACCAAATGAGAAACTTCTTTATCATGGGTTTTTCGATAAAAAGTTAAACTTTATAAAAGTTTGTGCATCCCCTAAAACTAAAAATGAACCAACAAAATGTGGTGAAAGACGTGTAATATACGAAGCGAATTCGAAAATTTGATTTTGATTCAAGAGTAAAGTGCCCTTATTTCAGTAAATATCAAAAACATGTGTTTGAAAAAGTTGTTAATCATTAAAAAATCCCAATGGCACAGGACCAATTGGACAGGCTTATTTCAGTAACATGTTTGCATAAAACACAAAATATAAAATTAGATACAAAAGTAATAGAATGTTTTGAGATGTACAAAAAACCAAAGTAACATTCCGGCATCAAATCATAAACAAAAAAATAAAAAAAAATTCTGGTAAATTTGTGAATTTTCTTAAATAAATGTTTTAATGTACGATTAAGAGAAAAATGTTAAATACAAAAGTTGTAGAACGTGTTAAGGTCTATAAAAAAGCTTAGTAACTTTTTTGCGTCAAATGAAAAACAAAGGAAATACGATTTTTTTCAACTTTGACAGGCCGCCATTTTGTTTTTACTGGGCCGATTTGGCTCATTAACGAAATCGTGCGTCCAAGATTTTGGCCTAAACGATTTTTGTAGCGAGTTTGGTTTCGATTTTTGAAAAGAAGATTGTCACCCTTGAGAGGTGATCAATCTGTTCTGAGATAATAATTTAATTTTGATGTTTAGTACTTCAGTATTATTGAAAATGGTATTCTTCTTAAGATATTGACTTGTTTTGAGCAGTTTTTGGTGTCAACAAATAATCAAATGAACTTTGCACCAAAAATGTTGAAGTTATTTCTAGTGAATTAAAAAATTGGCCATAATTAGAACAATAATTGTGCAATTTATAAGCCAAAATGAAAAATTAGATACAAAAGTAATATAATGTTTTGAGATGTACAAAAAACCATAGTAACATTCTGGCATCAAATCAAAAACAAAAAAAATAAAAAAAGTTTCTGGTAAATTTGTGAATTTTCTTAAATAAATGTTTTAATGTACGATTTAGAGAAAAATGTTGAATACAAAAGTTGTAGAACGTGTTAAGGTCTATAAAAAAGCTTAGTAACTTTTTTGCGTCAAATGAAAAACAAAGGAAATACGATTTTTTTTCAACTTTGACAGGCCGCCATTTTGTTTTTACCGGGCCGATTTGGCTCATTAACGAACTAGTTCAAAATTTTGGCCTAACCGATTTTTGTAGCGAGTTTGGTTTCGATCCGTCAAAAAATACGCCCTCTATCGTGCTTACAAATTCCGTTATAGTTTGTGAATTTTCTTAAATAAATGTTTTAATGTACGATTTAGAGAGAAATGTTAAATACAAAAGTTGTAGAACGTATTAAGGTCTATGGAAAAGCTCAGTAACTGTTTTGCGTCAAATTAAAAACAAAGGAAATACGATTTTTTTCAACTTTGACAGGCCGCCATTTTGTTTTTACTAGGCCGATTTGGCTCATTAACGAAATCGTACGTCCAAGATTTTGGCCTAAACGATTTTTGTAGCGAGTTTGGTTTCGATCCATCAAAAAATACGCCCTCTATCGTGCTTACAAATTCCGTTATAAGTTGTGAATTTTCTTAAATAAATGTTTTAATGTACGATTTAGAGAAAAATTTTAAATACAAAAGTTGTAGAACGTGTTAAGGTCTATGAAAAAGCTCAGTAACTTTTTTGCGTCAACTGAAAAACAAAGGAAATACGATTTTTTTTTCAACTTTGACAGGCCGCCATTTTGTTTTTACTGGGCCGATTTGGCTCATTAACGAACTCGTCCAAGATTTTGGCCTAAACGATTTTTGTAGCGAGTTTGGTTTCGATCCGTCAAAAAATACGCCCTCTATCGTGTTTACAAATTCCGTTATAACACACACACACACACATATATATATATATATATATATATATATATATATTTGCGTGCAATACCCACTAATCTATTCGTTGTTTATTATATATATATATATATATATATATATATATATATATATATATATAAATTCACTTATGTTCTTCAATCAAGGAAATGATATATATAAAACAAGATAAATTATCAGTAAATGACAAACAAGACATAAAAAACTTGAGTCAAATTTATTACAAATTAATTAATTAATTTATTTTTATCACTCCCAACATAATATCGTTGCGTAAATATCTAAGGCAGGTATTCTATTACTATTGACACTTCATTCATGACATTTTATTGACTTTTTCAAAATAATTTTTACAATAACTGTATTTTATGTAATTTAATTTTAATATTTATACATATTCTTTTGAAAATGCTCCTAAAATAAGAGCGAAACGTCAAGAAGTTTGATAAGTCTTTATTCGAAAATATATTTTAACTAATATATTTGTTTCATTCCACAACCTTTGAACCCAAGAAGATATAATTCTAAATATATATATATATATATATATATATATATATATATATATATATATATATATATATATAATAAACAACGAATAGATTAGTGGGTATTGCACGCAAATAGAAGAAGGGGCTACTGAAAAGACTGGTAACCGCAGACATGCATGTTTCTGGCTCATTAGCTGTCATCGGTACGGTACAACCAAGAAAAGATGTGAAACATTGGAGCAAAGGTGTTGAATGAAACATGAGAAAATATAACAGAATTCACTAATCTATTCGTTGTTTATTGTTCATATGTCACGCACTATTCGTACATTTTATATATATATATATATATATATATATATATATATATATATAATCTCTCAATATCTTAGGGATTCCGTCGTAAGTAGGGCTGAATTAAACTCTTATTTACTACCCAACGTTTCGAAAAATTTTATTTTCTTTTTCAAGGCTGAAATATGGACATGTTGGTACATTTCATTAATTAACAATTTTTTTATACTTAAGTGTAAAGTGAGTTAATAATTATTAATTCAGCCCTACTTACGACGGAATCCCTAAGATATTGAGAGATTTTTGATTTATCTACCGTCAAGAATACCATTTTGCTTCATATATATAACCTTTTGAACGGAGGGTGATTTTGGCATCTAGGATCACCAAAACGAAAAACTGCATTGAAATTTTTCCGAAGTCGCGTCATGCTACTCTCTACAATAGCCCTATTAGGCTTATTTCAGAATGAAATAGGGCTATTGTAGAGAGTAGCAAGTTATGGTACGCAACCACCCTGTATTGCGCAATAGTGGAACACTATTGCATCAGCCTTTCTGCAGTGTCAGCAGTTTATAAAAAGACTATAAAAGCGAAATGTTAACAATAAAATTCCATTCTAATATTTGTCACACAGTTGTAAAGATATATGTATAATTTAAATAAAGTTTTTAAAAACCTTTCATACGTATTCGAAACGTTAATTGGCGCAGTCATCAGTAGGATAGTTTCGAGTCGTTTTTCGTGTGTATAACGGTAAAACGTCGTGAATTTCAATTCTTAGTGAAACAAAACCTAAAGTTTTAAAGAAAGGACAAAAAACTTGTGAAAAGGACTTGAAGACTTTCATGTGAAGTGTCCAGACGGAGCATACGTCCCAGCACTGTTCAAGAAGACTTCAAAAAATCGGTGAGCCATCCCTTCTTTCTTTCCTTTATTATTCAATCATTACAATTTACTTGTGGCAAATTTTTGAATCGGTTGTGAATAAATAGAGCATATATGAATTCACAATTTTCATCTTGATATATTAAAGAATATAATATTTTCAAGTTAGTGTTAAGTATATAGTAGTAGATTTAAAAAATTACAAAATTGACGAATTAATAAGTATAATAAATAATTTATGTTTAAATCTCAACACAATGCCAAACAACGATACTCCTGTAAACTATCAATTAATGAAATTATATATTGACACAATTCCTAATTTTAGTGGTGATAGTGGCACATTAGAAATATTTTTAGAACATTGTGATAGTCTTATAAACCAATATAAGAATTTACAAAACCTAAATGATCCTATAAATAGTTTTCTTTTAAGAGCTGTGATAGGTAAGCTATCTGGCAATGCTTTAATGTTAGTAGGCTCTAGACCAGAAGTTAGAATTTGGAATGATTTAAAAAATTTACTTAGACTTAGTTTTGGAGATCAGAGAAACTTAGACTGTCTTGTTCAAGATATAATAATTATGAAACCATATAAAAATGAATCATATATTAATTTCGGACAAAGAATACAAAAAGCTAGAAGCTCGATTGCATCAAAGTTAATGTCAATGAATTTAAGTGCGGAAGAACGAACATTTCGAATTAAAAATTATGATGAATTATCATTAAAAACTTATATTCGCGGATTAACAGGCCGTATACAAGATTTAGTTAGATTAAGAAATCCAGACTCACTCGAATTAGCTATGTCATACGTGGTAGAAGAAGAAAATTTTATACTTAGTCAAAAACAACACGGTCATATTCAAAACATAAATTCTAGACCAACTCCTGTCAACAGAAATACATTTTATAATCAAAACCATCAATATTCCAGACCTACTCAATATCCGAGTAATAACTTCCAAAATCATAATAATAATTTTTATGGTCAGAATAACCAACATAGAAATTTCCCCTCGCAACCCATTAATATTAATCAAAGGCAAAATGCACCTGCACCCAGATATTTCACAAATCGACAAGTTTTTGGACCTCAAAACAATGTGTTTAAACCTACAGGTCAAACTCCGAGAAATAATCCTGAACCCATGTCTACTTCTACTAGAAATCCCACTGTTCAAAGACAGAATTCCAATAGAAATTATTTCCAAAGCACTGGCCCCAAAAATTTTACACACCAAGAACTATATAATATAGAAACCGAACACAATAATGTAGATTCAAATTTTGAAATCCCACTCGATTATAACGAAAATACAGTCGAAGATATATCTTGTAATTATCCAGTTAATAATCAAGAATCCGATTGCATTGAATATAATCATATCAATGAATCTGTTAACCCTTACAATAAAAATCAAAGAGATGTAAATTTTCACGAGGTGACACCAGTAAACCAAAAAGCTTGATTAAAATTAATCATTTAGTTGAAACTGAATTACCCTATATTTATATACCCCAACTAGACTCTAAATTTTTAATAGACACAGGTAGTTCACGAAGCTTAATTAATCCTGAGACAGTTCAACATTTTTATCCAAATTTAACAAAACGTGAACATTTCCAAATACAAACGTCCCATGATATAACGTTTCATGATAAAGTAGTAATAATACCGATATTTGAAAATTTTAAAATTAAGGGAAACCATAAATTTTATATATTCAATTTTAATAACAATTATCAAGGTCTTATAGGTATGGATCTTTTGAAAAAATTGCAAGCTATTATTAATATCGATTCGAAATTGTTGATCACACCCCGTATTAAAATGCCTTTAATTTTTAACAATTATTCTAAAACAAAGAACATTACAATAACAGAAAATTATGCAATAACAATTCCTGGAAATACAGAGCAAGTCGTCAGACTTCCCGTAAATCATGAAAATGGAATTGGATTACTCGAAGAGATAAACTTCGCTGAAAATCTTGTAACTCGCACTGGTATTGTAAACATAAAAAACTTCTTTGCGATAACCACCATATCAAATTTTACGGATAACCCACATAAAATTACAATTTCAGCTCCTTTCAACGTAGAGATATTAAATGTAAACGAATTAAATTATATGCCAAATAACAAACCATCATACAGTGTGAATCAAAACATTGATAGAATTTTGAAGGAAAATTTATCCAAATTAAATTTAAATCATTGTAATTCTGAAGAAAAAGAGGCAATATCTAAATTATGTTTAGAGTATAGAGATATTTTTTATTCAGAGGAAATACCTTTAAGTTTTTCAAATGAAATCAAACATTCAATTAAATTAACAGATGATAAACCGATATATTGCAAATCATATCGTTTTCCCGAAATACACAAACAAGAGGTATGTAATCAAATAAACAAAATGTTAGATCAAGGTATAATTAGACATTCCGTTAGCCCGTATAGCTCAAATATTTGGGTTGTTCCCAAGAAATATAACTCTAAAACTGGAGAACAAAATTATAGACTAGTAATAGATTATAGGAAATTAAATGAAAAAACAGTAACTGACAAATATCCCATTCCGAATATCGTTGATTTATTAGATAAGTTAGGTAGGGCGAATTATTTTACGACATTAGATTTAGCATCCGGCTACCATCAGATACAAATTGAAGAAGAAGATATACCAAAAACAGCATTTACTGCATTGAATGGAAGATACGAATTTACCCGTATGGGTTTCGGTCTTAAAAATGCCCCCTCCACATTCCAAAGAGTTATGGATAATGTGCTGAGAGGATTAAATAATGATATTTGTGTTATATATCTAGACGACATACTTATTTTTAGCACATCCCTACAAGAACACATTTCGAGATTGAAAAATGTTTTTGATCGCTTACGAAAAGCAAATTTCAAGGTACAATTAGATAAATCTGACTTTTTACAAAAATCAGTCTCTTATTTAGGACACGTAGTTTCAACCGAAGGAGTGAAACCAAATCCAGACAAAATACTAGCCGTTCAAAATTTTCCCATTCCCAAAACACAAAAAGAAATTAAGTCATTCTTAGGTTTAATCGGATATTACCGCAGATTTATAAAAGACTTTGCGAAAATCACAAAGCCAATGACACTCTGTCTTAAGAAAAACGCAAAAGTTATTCATGATCAAAAATTCATAGAAAGCTTTAACACTTGTAAAAAGATTTTATGTAATAGCCCCATTTTACAGTATCCTGATTTTGCCAAACCATTTATACTGACAACGGACGCATCGAATGTTGCACTTGGAGCAGTCTTATCTCAAGGCACTGTTGGACAAGATAAACCTGTGGCCTACGCGTCACGTACACTTAACGAATCCGAACAAAATTACAGTACGATTGAAAAGGAACTACTTGCCATTACATGGGCCTGTAAATATTTTAGGCCGTACCTTTTCGGCAGACAGTTCACCATTGTTACTGATCATCGACCCTTAACTTGGTTATTTAATCTTAAGGAACCAAACTCTAAATTAATAAGGTGGCGACTTAAATTAGAGGAATTCGATTACAAAATTGCATACAAACCAGGTAAATTAAATAGCAACGCCGACGCCTTAAGCCGAGCGCAAATAAACACTTTAGAAACACAATCAATAATAAATAATCCAGGTGACATAAATGAAGAGCGAAAAATAATTGACGACACGCGAAATTATATTTCTGATAGAGATTTTGAAGAAAGCGGTCCTAGCAATGCACCTCAACATATTCCAAAAGTAAATATCATATCAGATGTAAGAATTGTTCCCCCAAGTCATTCAGAATTAACTAACAATTATAGTAACCATTCAGAGTCCGATGAGACCCCTCGTTCTCTTTCAAAAGAAATTGCCAACGAAGGTATACCAATATTAGATGAAATAATAAATAATAAAAATAATCAAATTATAGTTTACGAAAACAATAGAGAGAAACTAACCGTTAAATCAGAGAAATATTATAAACAAAATATAATAACAGTAACATTACCGTCAGAAAATAATACAGAATTAATAATTGATTTTCTAAAAAATTACCTAAAACCTAATTCAACTTATCATATCTATTTCGATAATAGGAAATTCATTCCACAATTTGTACATATTTATTCCGAAAATTTCCGAAAGGATTATTTGAAATTAATTATGTGTACTCGATTAATAAATACGATTAATGACACGGATGAACAAATAATGCTAATAAAATATAGACATGAAGGAAAAACTAATCATCGTGGAGTTGAAGAAACGTTAAAATACTTAAAGCAATATTATTTCTGGGTTAATATGAAAAAGACAATTACTACCTTCATAAATGCTTGTGATATATGTCAACGGGCTAAATATTCTAGAAAACCCCCTTACGCCCCGTTGAATTTAACGGAAACCGCATCAAAACCATTTGAAATTTTACATGTTGATATTTTTCATTACAATAAAAATCTATATTTAACATTAGTAGATCCATTTTCTAAATTTGCGCAAGCAATACCAATCACTGGTAAAACTGCGATAAATATTTGTGATGCATTAACTAAACACTTTTGTAGTTTTGGCATTCCCCAAAAAATTGTGTTAGACAGCGGTACAGAGTTCAAAAACGATACCGTTCGAGAACTTCTCAATCTACACAAAATTAAAATACATTTTACGACACCGGGACATCATGAATCTAATGGAATAATAGAAAGATTCCATTCGACTCTCATTGAACATTTACGAATTCTAAAGGAAGTATATCCCAACGATAACGACTTAATTATTTATGCTGTTCTTGCCTATAATAGTTCAATTCATAGCGCAACGGGATACACGCCATTTGAATTAGTATTCGGACACACTAACTCACGTAACCCTGACGAAATATTTCAAAATAAAGAACTTTTCTCGAGTTATGTAGAAAATCACAGAGAAAAATTGAAACATGTATACACAAATGTCAGTAAACTATTAGAAACTGATAAACAAAAAGTAATAACGAAACATAACACAGGCGGCGATAAAAACTTAGAATTTAAGATTAACCAAGTAGTTTATAAGAAAAACCCATATTATAGGAATAAGAAAAATAATAAGTTTATAGGTCCTTATACTATAACTAAGTTGTTGGATAATAATAAAGTAGAAATTGTTGATAAAAAGCATAAAAAATCCGAAGTTCATATCAAAGAATTAAGAAGACCTCATTGTTTTCAGAATCCGGAGAATGCAGAATCTCAAAATAATGTGGAAACTAATAGTGATGTTGATAACAGTTAACGCCCAAGAAATCAAGGTTGCTGACATCAGTCACACTCCTGGCATACTTCCCTTTCAACTTGGCCTTGCAAATATAATCACTAGTAAACATATTTTCTTGCAACATATAGAATTAAGAACGCTTGAAAAAGAAATCGAAAGATTAATTATAACATTTCATAATGTAAATAATTCCATTCATCACGAAAAAGCTTCGCATAATTTAAATTTACAACCAAAAATCGATCACTTGAGTTCTATAATTGAGGAGTTACCGAAAAAATTCGATAATATTAAATTTTTCAAAATTAGGAAACAGAAGCGTGGTTTAATAAATGCAGGCGGTAGCATATCTAAGTATTTATTTGGAACACTAGATGCAAATGATGGAGAAAGAATTGAAAATGCTCTAAATTTACTAAAGAATAATCAACAAAAAATAGTCCGGGAGGTAAATGCACAAATCTCATTATCTAAAACATTAACAAATAAGTATTCGACAACTTTAGATTCTATTGTAAATAATCAAAAACTAGTAGCTAAGCGAATAATAGATTATAAGACTTATCTAGATAATCTGACAAGTGAACTTTACAAATTCACTGTATATTCCAGTATTCTTGATCAAATATTTCTAAATGCCAATACCATCAATACACTTATTGAAAATCTTGAGAACGCTGTTACGTTCGCAAAATTACGTATTTTACATCCAGACATATTGACACATCAAAATTTAAAAGACATTTTATTAGAATTGAAAGATAATTACGGAAACACCGGAATATTAGAGTTAGATATTGATTCATGGTATTCAATAATACATGCAACCTGTTTCTTTACTGCCGATAATATAATATTTGCTGCAGAATTTCCCCTTGTCTATCCTGATATATTCAAATACTATCATCTCTATCCAATCCCTTCCAAAAGTGATACAATTATTATACCCAGCAAACCCTTTCTGGCTCTAAATGAAGAAATTCACCAGTACATGGATGATCCTTGCATTCGCATCGGAGAAAATTACATTTGTCCGCAAACACAAATGAATGTGAAAACTAAAGACTGTATTAAAGACCTAATTCGAGACATTAAAACGACGTGTGTGCACGTACCTATCAATCACCCTTCACAAATACTCAATAAAATCAATGATGAATATCTAATAATCATAACAAGTGAAGTGTTAAAATTGAAAGCCCTTTGCTCAGATGAGTATTTCATCACCATTAACAAAAACTCCGTAGTCCAGATTCCCAAGAATTGTAGCATCGAGTATCAGAAGTTCAAATTTGGAAATAAAGAAACCACAAGACATGGCCAGCCATTAATTCTTCCTGTCATCGAAGGCGACAAATTTACAACCAATAAAAATGTAGCACTGAAACCTTTAAATATCCAAAACATTCCATTAGAAGATATCCACACACTTCAGAATGAGTTGACAGCAACTAACCCATTATCAATAGAAGATATTAACGACCTCAAATCAGTTAATTGGATCCAATGGACTTTTATAATCATTTTAGTTTTAACAGCAGCAGCGTATTTATTATGGACCCGCAAACTCAAAGCATATTTCAACAAGAAGTCGAAGTCACAAGAAGAAGAAAAGCCTTCTCCCTTGGAACCCGAAGTCTTTCTCTAATGAGGGGAGGAGTTATGGTACGCAACCACCCTGTATTGCGCAATAGTGGAACACTATTGCATCAGCCTTTCTGCAGTGTCAGCAGTTTATAAAAAGACTATAAAAGCGAAATGTTAACAATAAAATTCCATTCTAATATTTGTCACACAGTTGTAAAGATATATGTATAATTTAAATAAAGTTTTTAAAAACCTTTCATACGTATTCGAAACGTTAATTAGCATGACGCGACTTCGGAAAAATTTCAATGCAGTTTTTCGTTTTGGTGTTCCTAGATGCCCAAATCACCCTCCGTTCCAAAGGTTATATATATATATATATATATATATATATATATATATATATATATATATAATTATTTGATTTTCTTTAACCTTTATATATAAATTTTTTTTCCATTTTTCGTGGGCATCAGGTTAATAGTAAACACAGTATCAGTTTATGTTTTAATTTGACGTTTCGCTCCTTCAATTTGGAGCATTTTCAAAAACTTCACATATCGATGTTTTACAATAAAATGAACAAGTTTAAACGATTAAAATTGAATGTAAACATACAGGCGATAAAAACTGGTAGTTAATAAAATAATTTCAAAAACAAATAAAATCGAAAGTACATGCTTCAGAAACAATTCATTTACAGTATACAGGGGGCAGTCAAATGGTTGATGTTATTATTATAATAAATTATAATATATCTGGCTTAGATTTTTGATATCTTGTTTATCGTTTACTACATTGTTCTCCTTTTTTATATGTATCATTTCTTTTATTGTTAGTTTTTTGTAATTAGAGTCTTGGTTTATTATTTTAGTATTATTATTTCTGGACATGACACTTATTAAAACTAGAGAAAATAAAATTACAACAAAACATTTTTTTAAAGAAACATCATCCGGTCGCTACTTGAATTACCACTCCCACCATCCTAATTCCCAAAAAAACAGCGTAATCATAGGATTAGTAGATAGAGCAATCACACTTACATCACCTGAATATCGTCCAGAGATTTTATATCAAACCAAAACTATATTACAAAACAATCACTATCCATCCAAACATATTGACAGAATTATTAAACAACGTACACATAAATATTACAATAATCAATTCCAATCAACACAAACCAATACACTACCCCCTCATACATACATCGCAATGCCATACACAAATCAACTATCAGAAAGACTAAATTATATATTATCTAAACACAACATAAAAGTTTGTCATAGGGCACAAAACACTCTATCACCATTGTTTTCCAAATTAAAAAGTCAAATAAATGCGTCAAAAAAATCTAACGTCATATACTCAATACCATGTTTAGACTGCCCCAAAAAATATATAGGTATGACAACCCAACACCTTGAAAATAGACTCAATGGCCATAAATATACAAAAAACGCCTCCACTGCACTTCATAAACATGAGAAAAATGAAAAACATAAATTTGACTTTAATAATACTAAAATAATAAACCAAGACTCTAATTACAAAAAACTAACAATAAAAGAAATGATACATATAAAAAAGGAGAACAATGTAGTAAACGATAAACAAGATATCAAAAATCTAAGCCAGATATATTATAATTTATTATAATAATAACATCAACCATTTGACTGCCCCCTGTATACTGTAAATGAATTGTTTCTGAAGCATGTACTTTCGATTTTATTTGTTTTTGAAATTATTTTATTAACTACCAGTTTTTATCGCCTGTATGTTTACATTCAATTTTAATCGTTTAAACTTGTTCATTTTATTGTAAAACATCGATATGTGAAGTTTTTGAAAATGCTCCAAATTGAAGGAGCGAAACGTCAAATTAAAACATAAACTGATACTGTGTTTACTATTAACCTGATGCCCACGAAAAATGGAAAAAAAATTTATATATATATATATATATATATATATGTGTGTGTGTGTTATAACGGAATTTGTAAGCACGATAGAGTGCGTATTTTTTGACGGATCGAAACCAAACTCGCTACAAAAATCGTTTAGGCCAAAATCTTGGACGTACGATTTCGTTAATGAGCCAAATCGGCCTAGTAAAAACAAAATGGCGGCCTGTCAAAGTTGAAAAAAATCGTATTTCCTTTGTTTTTCATTTGACGCAAAACAGTTACTGAGCTTTTCCATAGACCTTAATACGTTCTACAACTTTTGTATTTAACATTTCTCTCTAAATCGTACATTAAAACATTTATTTAAGAAAATTCACAAACTATAACGGAATTTGTAAGCACGATATAGGGCGTATTTTTTGACGGATCGAAACCAAACTCGCTACAAAAATCGTTTAGGCCAAAATCTTGGACGTACGATTTCGTTAATGAGCCAAATCGGCCTAGTAAAAACAAAATGGCGGCCTGTCAAAGTTGAAAAAAATCGTATTTCCTTTGTTTTTAATTTGACGCAAAACAGTTACTGAGCTTTTCCATAGACCTTAATACGTTCTACAACTTTTGTATTTAACATTTCTCTCTAAATCGTACATTAAAACATTTATTTAAGAAAATTCACAAACTATAACGGAATTTGTAAGCACGATAGAGGGCGTATTTTTTGACGGATCGAAACCAAACTCGCTACAAAAATCGGTTAGGCCAAAATTTTGAACTAGTTCGTTAATGAGCCAAATCGGCCCGGTAAAAACAAAATGGCGGCCTGTCAAAGTTGAAAAAAAATCGTATTTCCTTTGTTTTTCATTTGACGCAAAAAAGTTACTAAGCTTTTTTATAGACCTTAACACGTTCTACAACTTTTGTATTCAACATTTTTCTCTAAATCGTACATTAAAACATTTATTTAAGAAAATTCACAAATTTACCAGAAACTTTTTTTATTTTTTTTGTTTTTGATTTGATGCCAGAATGTTACTATGGTTTTTTGTACATCTCAAAACATTATATTACTTTTGTATCTAATTTTTCATTTTGGATTTTATGCAAACATGTTACTGAAATAACCCTGTCCAATTGGTCCTGTGCCATTGGGATTTTTTCATTCTGAAATAAGCCTAAAAAATACATCAAGATTTGAAGTCATTGTCATTTAGGAGAAATTTTAATTTTTACCATTTTTTTTTAAATGGTGGCTATGAGAAAAAAGATTTGCTTTAAATGATAATTAAACATCTTGTATATAAAAGTTTATTTCAAAGAGCTTATAATTTACAAATTGCACAATTATTGTTCTAATTATGGCCAATTTTTTAATTCACTAGAAATAACTTCAACATTTTTGGTGCAAAGTTCATTTGATTATTTGTTGACACCAAAAACTGCTCAAAACAAGTCAATATCTTAAGAAGAATACCATTTTCAATAATACTGAAGTACTAAACATCAAAATTAAATTATTATCTCAGAACAGATTGATCACCTCTCAAGGGTGACAATCTTCTTTTCAAAAATAATTGTTTGGCTTTATTAAACAAATGAATGTGTGACATAAAATGCTTTAACATCAAAACAATGATTGTCAAAAATTTGCTAAAAACTTATTACATAGTTGTTATTGTTTATTTTATTACTATTTGATAATAAATATTTTGTAAATAACATCAATATGCTCACAAAAGAAGAAAAAATTGAGATTGTTTTGTTGTGTGGGGGAAATACTCCAAGCAGACAAGTTGCGGCCATTTTTAATGCCAGACATCCCTATCGCACTACAGTTACACGTATTTTAAATAAATTTAAAGAAACGGGCAGTATTAATAACAGCTTCAAAAAGTCTCACGTAAATGCAAAGGTTTCTACAGACAGAAGAGGTAATCGAAAATGGTAACACATCGATTAAGCAGATATAAACATATCTTGATGTACCTTGTACTACTGTACAAAAAATCTCAAAGAAAAATAAGTTCAAAACTTTTAAACCAAAATTTATTAATACCAAAGTATTAATAAATTAAATAAATGAATGATTTTATTCAGAGGTTTCAGTTTTCCGCAGGAGAATACCAAGAAAATTTACGGTTCCCACTAAATATTTTATGGACTGATGAAGCAACATTTTCAGCTAATGGAACAGTAAATTCACAGAACTGTAGGTGGCGGGCTACAGAAAATCCTAATTTCACTATAGAGTGCAAACGACCAATATTCATTTTAGGTAAATGTCTTATGCGGACTGTTAGATAATACTGATTGGTCCGTTCTTCTTTGATGGAAACCGTTATTTGCAATTTTTACTTCAAAATTTGTTTCCAATTATAAAGACTTTATAGACAAATACAAAAAATTTGGTATCAGTGAGATGAGGCAACTGTTCATTGTAGTGCAGCAATACGATAATTTCGAAATGAAACATTTAATGGAAAATGGATAGGACGTTACTCAGAATATCCCATGCCAGCACGCTCTGCGGACTTAACCCCAATGGAAACTTCTAATGCGACTTCCAACAAGGTTGTGTTAAACGTTTAACGACTTGTTTATTTTATGCTGATACGAGGACAGTCCAACAAGTTTTAATACATATATGCTTATACGAGGACTGTCTAATAAATTTTAATTATTTTATGATGATACGAAGACTGTCCAATAAATATTATTACTTATATGCTTATACGAGGACTGTCCAATAAATTATAATTCTTTAATACTTATACGAGGACTGCCCAATAAATTTTAATACTTTTATAATTATACGAGAACTGTCCAAAAAGTTTTAATTATTGAAGTGAAACTTCTAATGCGACTTCCCACAAGGTTGCGTTAAACGTTCAACGTTTCGATTATTTTATGCTGATACGAGGACTGTCCAATAAGTTTTAATACCTATATGCTTATACAAGGACTGTCCAATAAATTTTGATTATTTTATGACGATACGAGGACTGCCCAATAAATGTTGATACTTTTATGACTATAGGAGGACTGTCCAATAAATTATGATTCTTTTATACTTATACGAGGACTGCTCAATAAATTTTGATACTTTTATGACTATACGAGGACTGTCAAATAAGTCTTGATTATCTTATGATGATACGAGGACTGCCCAATAAATTTTAATACTTTTATAATTATACGAGAACTGTCCAAAATGTTTTGATTATTGAAGTGAAACTTCTAATGCGACTTCCAACAAGGTTGCGTTAAATGTTTCGATTGTTTTATGCTGATACGAGAACTGCCCAATAAATTTTGATACTTTTATGACTATAGGAGGACTGTCCAATAAGTTTTGATTATTTTATGATGCAACGAGGACTGCCCAATAACTTTTAATACTTTTATAATTATACGAGAACTGTCCAAAAAGTTTTGATTATTGAAGTGAAACTTCTAATGCGACTTCCAACTAGGTTGCGTTAAACGTTTAACGTTTCAATTATTTTATGCTGATACGAGGACTGTCCAATAAATTTTAATACTTTTATAATTATACCAGAACTGTCCAAAATGTTTTGATTATTGAAGTAAAACTTCTAATGCGACTTCCAACAAGGTTGCGTTAAACGTTTAACGTTTCAATTGTTTTATGCTGATACGAGGACTGTCCAATAAATTTTGATTATTTTATGATGATACGAGGACTGTCCAATAAAGTTTAATTCTTTTATACTTATACGAGGACTGCCCAATAAATTTTGATACTTTTATCACTATAGGAGGACTGTCCAATAAGTTTAGATTATTATATGATGATACGAGGACTGCCCAAAAATTTTTAATACTTTTATAATTATACGAGAACTGTCCAAAAAGTTTTGATTATTGAAGTGAAACCTCTAATGCGACTTCCAACAAGGTTGCGTTAAACGTTTAACGTTTCAATTATTTTATGCTGATACGAGGACTGTCCAATAATTTTTTTTACTTTTATAATTATACCAGAACTGTCCAAAATGTTTTGATTATTGAAGTGAAACTTCTAATGAGACTTCCAACAAGGTTGCGTTAAACGTTTCAATTGTTTTATGCTGATACGAGGACAGTCCAATAAATTTTGATTATTTTATGATGATACGAGGACTGTCCAATAAGTTTTGATTATTTTATGATGATACGAGGACTGCCCAATAAATTTTAATACTTTTATAACTATAGGAGGACTGACTGTCCAATAGGTTTTGATTATTTTATGATGATACGAGGACCGCCCAAAAATTTTTAATACTTTTATAATTATATGAGAACTGTACAAAAAGTTTTGATTATTGAAGTGAAACTTCTAATGAGACTTCCAACAAGGTTGCGTTAAACGTTTCAATTGTTTTATGCTGATACGAGGAAAGTCCAATAAATTTTGATTATTTTATGATGATACGAGGACTGCCCAATAAATTTTAATACTTTTATAACTATAGGAGGACTATCGAATAAGTTTTGATTATTTTATGATGATACGAGGACTGCCCAAAAATTTTAAATACTTTTATAATTATACGAGAACTGTCCAAAAAGTTTTGATTATTGAAGTGAAACTTCTAATGAGACTTCCAACAAGGTTGCGTTAAACGTTTCAATTGTTTTATGCTGATACGAGGACAGTCCAATCAATTTTGATTATTTTATGATGATACGAGGACTGCCCAAAAAATTTTAATACTTTTATAATTATACGAGAACTGTCCAAAAAGCTTTGATTATTGAAGTGAAACTTCTAATGCGACTTCCAACAAGGTTGCGTTAAACGTTTAGATTATTTTATGCTGATACGAGGACTGACCAATAAGTTTTAATACCTATATGCTTATACGAGGACTGTCCAATAAATTTTGATTCTTTTATACTTATACGTTGACTGCCCAATAAATTCTAATACTTTTACGATTATACGAGGACTGTCCAATAAGTTTTGATACTTTTATGATTATACGAGGACTGCCGAATAAGTTTTGATTATTTTATGCTGATACGAGGACTGTCCAATGAATTTTGATTTTTTATTCTTATACGATGACTGCCCAATAAGTTTAGATTATTTTATGCTGATACGAGGATTGTCCAATAAATTTTGATTCATTTATACTTATACGAGGACTGCCCAATAAATTTTGATACTTTTATGATTATAAGAGGACAGTGAAAGTGAAACTTCTAAAGCGATTTTCAACAAGGTTGCGTTAAACGTTTAATGCTACAATGGAGGGGGTATTAAAGCATTGTTGCGTTAAACGTTCAACGCTCCTGGGGAGGAGGAATAGAAGGAGACAGCGAGAGTGAATGCGTGGCACTCGAACGCATGCGCGTAGTATACCTGTTACAGGCCAGTTAGTCATAATAATCCCATTATAAATGTTATAGATTTGGATATTTCTCCACTCGAAAATGATAATTAAAAGATGCGATTATGAATTGTAAGCAATGTTAATAAAGTTTGTCTTGAAGAAATAATATGATTTCACTAAAAATCAATTTCCACCCCTTCCTATTTTCATTTCCACGTTACAAAGTTTCACTTCTTCTGCGCGGAGAGACGACTCCACGCACTATTCTTTTTTTATGTTGGGGATTATTGAAGAACGAGGTTTACAAACACCGTCCTTTTAAGGATAGAAAACATTTAAAAACTGTAATTACTAATTGTGTGAGGGCCATAAAACCAGAGCACATAACGAGTGCAGTCAACGATGTTGTAAGAAGAACCGAACTGAGCATTTTGCGGGATGGACATCATACTGAGATGTAATTAAATTTTGATGTTTAATGCCTCAATATTATATTCTTGTCAAGATACTGACTTGTTTTGAGCAATTTTTGGTGTCAACAAAAAATCAAAAGATATTTGCACCAAAAATTTTGAAGTTTTTTCTAATGAATAAAAAAATTGACCATAATTAGCACAATAATTGGGTAATTTGTAAATTACAAGTTCTTTTAAATAAACTGTTGTATACAAGATGTTGTTTATTTTTTTATAGCCATCATTAAAAAAAAAAGGTAAAAATTAAAATTTCTTCTAGGCAGCAATGACTCAAAATCAAATTTTCGAATGTACTTTGTATATTACGCGGTTTTCGCCACATTTTGTGCGGTTTTCGCCACATTTTGTTGGTGAATTTTTAGTTTTATGGGATGCACAAACTTTTATGACGAATAACTTTTTATCGAGAAACCCATAATAAACAAGTTTTCCATTTGGTACGGACTTTGGGAATCACGCTGTATATAAAGTAATGAATACTAGTGGGGGAGAATATTTAAAACTACAAGAAATATCAAGTTGTACGAATTTAAATTTATATTCAAATTCTACCCGCGAATCATAAATTAATTACATTTATCTTCATTCCTGTATAATAAAATTTACGCATTCCATATATATTATAAATAAAAATATCATTCTTCTTATCTATTGAATATTTTCTTCGCTACACAATACCAATTTTAACGTTCCTTTTATAAAAAATTATCATAAAAAACTTCCTCAATACCAAACAAAACCTTATCTCATAGCTTTACAAAAATAAATAAAAAAAACCTAATCGCTTCTTCTTTCTTAAAATTAACCGTTATACTCAAGAAATCATGTGGTTCTGCACGTACACATTCTGCAAAACAAGTAAGCCCCGCCCCCTTTCTAACGATTCTCTAGAACATCCGATCAGCCTATAAAATAATTTTCCAACCTACAAACTGCCTCTTTCTTCACCACTCGTCGAATGAGTACGTAGAAGTCTTTCAAAAGTACCGACTTTTATGATAGCAATAAAAGTGCTAAATATCTCTTAAACTCACATAAATTAAAATTATAAACTCAGTGAATTCGTAAATTCTTAATTGCGATGCAACAATAAAAATTATATTGAAGTCAGTGAATAAAATAGAAAGGTGAAAAATGCAAAAATGTTTAATTAACCATACCCAACCAACAATTTAACACAATAAAATAAAATATCTCGTCACATCAAATAAGTGATTGGTCCTTCAACAAAAACAAGTAAATATGCTAATTTCACAATGACATAAATAAAAAGTTTGACACCGTGAAACATTAGTTATGTTTAAACTCATATTGAATATAAATATATAATATACATATATTAAAACAACCAAAGTGCAACAAAAATTTTGAAAACAATTTGAGTTTCTTTCACAACTTTTTATAGATATAATCTAAATCTGTTGAGCTGGTTGCATTTTCAAACTCCTTTAAATTATTTATCATAATACTATAGTTGATATTACCTCACAACTATAGATATAAAATATTTATATATTTCAGGTGTGCACAAATTATTGTAGAACCACCTTGTTATTTAATGCCTGGTATTTTATCAAAATCTTTTCCAAGTTGCTGTTATGAAGTCGAGTGTCCGGAACAGAAGCAATACACACCCGAACCACCGAACCACACATGAAATGAATGGATTCAAAATCTTGTATTTTTTTAAGTTAATCGAAAATATTTAAACAAAAAACTGCATTTATCTTATTTTATTAAAAAAATTAAGTTTTATAATTGTGAACTAACTTTTACTAACGAGGAATAAATGTTTTCTTTTCATACAATTCTGTCAAAATTGTTTTTTTTTCTTTTTTTTGTGAGTAATACTGTAACGAGTTATTTTTTTAAGCATTTCTGGTGGTATTTTAATTTTAATAAGTGGATATAACTCGTTACTTACTTTCCAACTTTTATTTCTGGTACCGTTTCAAACCCCAAACATTAAGTTAAGTATTTATTTCATTAGTAATTCAAAAGCCATGAATTACCATCTAAAGAAATATGTAAAATTTATTAAATTCCGCTTTTCAAAATTTAAATTATCGAGGACGCCCGGTATATAAACTATTTTAATTAAAACCAAAGCCATCCAGTATAGTAGAATTATTTCTTGTTGTAAGTAAATCGATTCAAGTTAACTCCCTCACCACCGTTATCGCCAAAAATTTTAGGTAGGAATTAAATTATAAATTCCATAAACCGAGCGTTTTTGGGGGGCTGAATCCAGATCTCTCGCTGTCTGTCTGTGGTCGTTTAAAAATTATTGCAATTTGCTACCGCGTGTCATCAAGTTATTAAATTGATAGTTTTAAAAGTCTAGTGTCCGACCGTCCCTTATTTTCTGAGTAAGTGAACATTTATTTTTGTAAACCGAATAAAATATTTCGCAGAGTTTTGAAAGTTTTATATTTAATTCCAGTAAACGATTTAGTAGATTGGCTATTTAAGAATATAATACCGTATGTTGGTAATCCAATTTTTTGAAGCGATAAAAACAAAATTTATTTATAGTTTTTATTATTGCTTTCTTTATATTGTTCTTTGGAATTCGTGTCTGAATCTTCAATACATTGAAATAGCATTTTGATTTTAATTTTGCGATTTAGATTGTTATACCTATTGTCCTGTTTCAAATTACCCAAATACATATTAGATTTTTTTCTTTTTTTCCGATAATTTGAAAATTGAAAACCGACTATGGGACGGATCAGAGGCTGTTACCACTAGCTGTTCCGCTTTCGGAACGGGCATACTTTTCTCTAAATTACCTTGATTTATCTTAGTTCTAAAATTATGTATAGTTTTAACTGACCGGCAATTTGAAAAATTTTAAACCGACTGTGGGAGGGATCAGAGGCTGTTGCCACCAGCCGTCTCCCTTTCGGAACGGGCATCGTTTCCTCGAAAATACCTTTGATTTATTTTAGTTCTAAATTATATATAGTTTCAACTGACTGACAAATTTGAAAAATTTAAAACCGACTGTGGGACGGATCAGAGATTGATGCCACCAGCCGTCTCCCTATCGAAACGGGCATCGTTTCCTCTAAAATACCTTTGACTTATTTTAGTTCTAAATTATATATAGTTTCAACTGACCGACAAATTTGAAAAATTTAAAACCGACTGTGGGACGGATCAGAGGCTGTTGCCACCAGCTGTCCCACTTTCGGAACGGGCATAATTTTCTCTAAATTACCTTGATTTATCTTAGTTCTAAAATTATGTATAGTTTTAACTGACCGGCAATTTCAAAAATTTAAAACCGACTGTGGGACGGATCAGAAGTTATGCCACCAGCCGTCTCCCTATCGGAATGGGCATCGTTTCCTCTAAAATACCTTTGATTTATTTTAGTTCTGAATTATATATAGTTTCAGCTGACCGACAAATTTGAAACATTTAAAACCGACTGTGGGACGGATCAGAGGCTGTTGCCACCAGCTGTTCCCCTTTCGGAACGGGCATAATTTTCTCTAAATTACCTTGATTTATCTTAGTTCTAAAATTATGTAGTTTTAACTGACCGGCAATTTCAAAAAATTAAAACCGACTGTGGGACGGATCAGAGGTTGTTGCCACTAGCCGTCTCCCTATCGGAACCGGCATCGTTTCCTCTAAAATACCTTTGATTTATTTTAGTTTTAAATTATATATAGTTTCAACTGACCGACAAATTTGAAAAATTTAAAACAGACTGTGTGACGGATCAGAGGCTGTTGCCACCAGCCGTCTCCCTATCGGAAAGGTCATCGTTTCCTTTAAAATACCTTTGATTTATTTTAGTTCTAAATTATATATAGTTACAACTGATCGACAAATTTGAAAAAATTAAAACCGACTGTGGGACGGATCAGAGGCTGTTGCCACCAGCTGTTCCACTTTCGGAACAGGCATAATTTTCTCTAAATTACCTTGATTTATCTTAGTTCTAAAATTATGTATAGTTTTAACTGACCGGCAATTTGAAAAATTTTAAACCGACTGTGGGAGGGATCAGAGGCTGTTGCCACCAGCCGTCTCCCTTTCGGAACGGGCATCGTTTCCTCGAAAATACCTTTGATTTATTTTAGTTCTAAATTATATATAGTTTCAACTGACTGACAAATTTGAAAAATTTAAAACCGACTGTGGGACGGATCAGAGATTGATGCCACCAGCCGTCTCCCTATCGAAACGGGCATCGTTTCCTCTAAAATACCTTTGACTTATTTTAGTTCTAAATTATATATAGTTTCAACTGACCGACAAATTTGAAAAATTTAAAACCGACTGTGGGACGGATCAGAGGCTGTTGCCACCAGCTGTCCCACTTTCGGAACGGGCATAATTTTCTCTAAATTACCTTGATTTATCTTAGTTCTAAAATTATGTATAGTTTTAACTGACCGGCAATTTCAAAAATTTAAAACCGACTGTGGGACGGATCAGAAGTTATGCCACCAGCCGTCTCCCTATCGGAATGGGCATCGTTTCCTCTAAAATACCTTTGATTTATTTTAGTTCTGAATTATATATAGTTTCAGCTGACCGACAAATTTGAAACATTTAAAACCGACTGTGGGACGGATCAGAGGCTGTTGCCACCAGCTGTTCCCCTTTCGGAACGGGCATAATTTTCTCTAAATTACCTTGATTTATCTTAGTTCTAAAATTATGTAGTTTTAACTGACCGGCAATTTCAAAAATTTAAAACCGACTGTGGGACGGATCAGAGGTTGTTGCCACTAGCCGTCTCCCTATCGGAACGGGCATCGTTTCCTCTAAAATACCTTTGATTTATTTTAGTTTTAAATTATATATAGTTTCAACTGACCGACAAATTTGAAAAATTTAAAACAGACTGTGTGACGGATCAGAGGCTGTTGCCACCAGCCGTCTCCCTATCGGAAAGGTCATCGTTTCCTTTAAAATACCTTTGATTTATTTTAGTTCTAAATTATATATAGTTTCAACTGATCGACAAATTTGAAAAAATTAAAACCGACTGTGGGACGGATCAGAGGCTGTTGCCACCAGCTGTTCCACTTTCGGAACAGGCATAATTTTCTCTAAATTACCTTGATTTATCTTAGTTCTAAAATTATGTATAGTTTTAACTGGCCGGCAATTTCAAAAATTTAAAACCGACTGTGGGACGGATCAGAAGTTGATGCCACCAGCCGTCTCTCTATCGGAACGGGCATCGTTTCCTCTAAAATACCTTTGATTTATTTTAGTTCTGAATTATATATAGTTTCAACTGACCGACACATTTGAAACATTTAAAACCGACTGTGGGACGGATCAGAGGCTGTTGCCACCAGCTGTTCCACTTTCGGAACGGGCATAATTTTCTCTAAATTACCTTGATTTATCTTAGTTCTAAAATTATGTATAGTTTTAACTGACCGGCAATTTCAAAAATTTAAAACCGACTGTGAAACGGATCAGAGGTTGTTGCCACTAGCCGTCTCCCTATCGGAACCGGCATCGTTTCCTCTAAAATACCTTTGATTTATTTTAGTTTTAAATTATATATAGTTTCAACTGACCGACAAATTTGAAAAATTTAAAGCCGACTGTGGGACGGATCAGAGGCTGTTGCCACCAGCCGTCTCCCTATCGGAACGGGCATCGTTTCCTTTAAAATACCTTTGATTTATTTTGGTTCTAAATTATATATAGTTTCAACTGACCGACAAATTTGAAAAATTTAAAACCGACTGTGGCACGGATCAGAGGCTGTTGCCACCAGCTGTCCCACTTTCGGAACGGGCATAATTTTCTCTAAATTACCTTGATTTATCTTAGTTCTAAAATTATGTATAGTTTTAACTGACCGGCAATTTCAAAAATTTAAAACCGACTGTGGGACGGATCAGAGGTTGATGCCACCAGCCGTCTCCCTATCGGAACGGGCATCGTTTCCTCTAAAATACCTTTGACTTATTTTAGTTCTAAATTATATATAGTTTCAACTGACCGCCAAATTTGAAACATTTAAAACCGACTGTGGAACGGATCAGAGGTTGTTGCCACTAGCCGTCTCCCTATCGGAACCGGCATCGTTTCCTCTAAAATACCTTTGATTTATTTTAGTTTTAAATTATATATAGTTTCAACTGACCGACAAATTTGAAAATTTAAAACCGACTGTGGGACGGATCAGAGGCTGTTGCCACCAGCCGTCTCCCTATCGGAACGGGCATCGTTTCCTTTAAAAAACCATTGATTTAATTTAGTTCTAAATTATATATAGTTTCAACTGACCGACAAATTTGAAAAATTTAAAACCGACTGTGGGTCGGACCAGAGGCTGTTGCCACCAGCTGTTCCACTTTCGGAGCGGGCATAATTTTCTCTAAATTACCTTGATTTATCTTAGTTCTAAAACTATGTATAGTTTTAACTGACCGGAAATTTCAAAAATTTAAAACCGACTGTGGGACGGATCAGAGGTTGATGCCACCAGCCGTCTCCCTATCGGAACGGGCATCGTTTCCTCTAAAATACCTTTGACTTATTTTAGTTCTAAATTATATATAGTTTCAACTGACCGACGAATTTGAAACATTTAAAACCGACTGTGGGACGGATCACAGGTTGTTGCCACTAGCTGTCTCCCTATCGGAACCGGCATCGTTTCCTCTAAAATACCTTTGATTTATCTTAGTTCTAAATTATATATAGTTTTGTCTGACCGACAATTTGGAAAATTTAAAACTGAGTGGCGGATCAGAGGATCAGTCACCAAGAAGTATAGTTACCCGCTGCCTAGAATCGACGACGGACTTGACGGACTAGCAGGTTCCAAGTTGTTTTCCACTTTGGATTTGAAGAGTGGTTACTGGTAGGTGGAAATGGATGCTGCCGACAAAGAGAAGACGGCTGTCACCAGCGGAACAGGCCGGTGGCGGTTTACTGTACTTCCGTTTCGTCTTTGTAATGCTCCAGCCACCTTCGAAAGACTAATGGATAAGATCCTCAGGGGTTTGTCTTGGGAGACCTGCCTAGTGTATTTGGATGACGTCATCATTCTGGGGCGAACATTTGACGAATCTTGAAGAGGTTTTCAAGAGACTTCAAGCAGCCAATATGACATTAAACGTGAAAAAGTGCCACCTTTTTCAGACTAAAGTCAACTACCTAGGGCGTGTAGTCAGCGGGGAAGGTATAGCTCTAGATCCAGACATGATCCACATAGTCCAGCAATGGCCAACCCCTTCCGACAAACATCAACTTCGAAGCTAATCCGAATGATTGAGGAAGGTAGAAGATTCAGCTGTGATGAAGAATGCCAAGGTGCCTTTGAAACTTTGAAGAAGCAGCTGACATCAACTCCGATTCTGAGCTATCCACTTCCTGAGGGAAAGTTAATTCTCGATACAGACGCCAGCAACGTGGGAATTGGTGCCGTTCTTTCCCAGCTCCAGGATGGCCGAGAAAGGGTCGTTGGGTACTTCAGCAAGACCTTATCTAAGCCTGAGCGTAACTACTGCGTTACCAGGCGAGAGTTCCTGGCAGTGGTAAAATCTGTTGAGCATTTCTGCAAGTACTTGTATGGAAGGAAGTTCTTGATCAGAACCGACTATGCCCGCTTGAAGTGGCTACTTGATTTCAAGAATCTTGAGGGCCAAATCGCAAGATGGTTGGAAAAACTTCCAGATCGAACACTGACCCGGTGCAAGCCACCGTAATGCCGACGCACACTCCAGAAGACGATGCCAACCGACTTACTCCCATTGCAGCCGCATGGAAGAGAAGGATGCCAGCTTGCACCAGGTCAAAGTAACCAGTGAAGAATGGCCTCAAGAGAGAATTCAGGAGCATCAAGTGAACGACGCGTACCTTGGAAAAATAATTGAAAGGAAGTCAGTAAATCGTCGACCGACCTGGCAAGAAGTATAGTCATCTTCGCCGATTTTGAAGTCATACTGGGCACAGTGTAATTCCCAGGTTATTTAGGACGGCTTGCTGAAAAGAATCATCGAAAATGACGAAGGCACCGAATCCAAGTGACAGCTTTTGGTTTCTAGGAATTGTGTCTCTGAAGTATTACATCTTCATGATGGATTGTCCGGAAGACACCTAGGTGTAAAGAAGATCTTGCAGAAGGTACGGGAACGATTCTACTGGGTAAACTGTTCCGACGATATAAGAGATTGGAGCCTGTGCTGCAAGCAGCGGACCACACCGTAAGCAGAGGGCTGGTATGCAGCAGTACATCGTGGGGAGCCCATTCGAGAGAGTCGTCATAGATGTGATGGGACAGCTACCAGATAGCGAAGCGGGTATGAAGTACATCGTCATCATCATGGACTATTTCACCAAGTGGGTAGAAGAATATGCAGTTGCCAATCAAGAAGCCGCCACCATAGCCGACGTCCTGGTGAAGAAATTCATCAGTCGGTTCGGAGTGCCCTTGGAACTACATTCGGATCAGGGAAGAAACTTTGAAAGCAAGCTATTCCAAGAGATTTGCCAGAAGTTGGGGATCCGAAAGACTAGAGCAACGGCGCTATGTCCACAGTCCGATGGAATGGTGGAACGCATAAACCGGAATCTAATCAAGTGTTTGTCGAAGGTCATCTCTGATCATCAGCAGGACTGGGACGAACACATTCCATTCTTCTTGATGGCATACTGATCAGCTGCGAATGAGTCTTCAGGGCATACACCGATTAAAGTCCTTTTTAGTCGAGAAATAAGACTTCCATGTGACCTAGTGTTTGGAAGCAAGCCTGATGAAGATATCGCCGGAGAAGATTATGTATCCGATCTCCGGAGGAAGATACCCATAAACAGGTTCGTATTACCCTGCAATTAGCCAGCAACCGAATGAAGAAGTACTACGACAGCCGAGCCGTAGAATCGTGCTACAAAGACGGTGATCTCGTCTGGCTTTACAATCCACGAAGAAGACGAGGGTTATGTCCAAAACTACAGAAGAACTGGGAGGGTCTATATGTCATCAAGAAGAAGATCAACCATACAAAAACTACTGGGCGAAGGGCATTCCAAGTTCGAAATCTACGGAGGAACCAGAAGGGCAAGACATGGTGTCGTTGAAGAAATCAAACAGGATCTCCTCAAGTTGCTGCAGGAGTATTCCCTAGTTTATAGCACATCTGCCAACCTCGACGTTCCACATGGTTAAGCCAATATTTTCAGGAAAAAGTATGGTGGTAAATAGGAGTTAAAGAGACAACATCCAGCAGTAGGAAATGTCCTGAAGCTTCGAGATGGTCGACGATTTATTTTCTACCCGATAACCAGAAGTACATCTAATCAATAACCATCATACGAGAACGTCTGGAGGGCCCTTCACCAGCTGAAGGATTAAGCTCTGAAGGTAAACTAGTCCAAGTTAGATATGCCGAAGTTGGACGGTAGTAGTAGTTTGAATTGGAGAGTGGTTCAGAATATGAATGAAGTAATATTCAGAGAGACAGCGATCGAAGTCCTGGTCTGCAGTCGCCGCCGCCCAGAACCTGGATTAAAAACCGTCCCCTGATACTTTCATGAGACCTTTTTCTGTAAGAACGGAATCAATTGCCGTTACAGCCACAAATCCGAAGATGGTAAAATCATTCCAGGAATAATGCATCTAAGGAGGGGGCACAGTAACGGAATAGCTACACAGTAACAGGCCTCGGACTGTCAATATGACAGCGACATAACCTACAATAGGGAAGCTGCCAAAAAGAGGAAAACTGACAAGAAAAAGGGGGTTGACGTCTGAAGAATTGGAGGGGGATTGTGAATGTGACGTTTAGAAGATAAATATCCTTTTTAATTGTTTTTTTTAGAGTCCATTCATTGTTTGTAGTTTAGTAGAAATAAATTGTTTCAACTCACACTCGTATTACAGTATACTGACTAATACCGATAAATGTACCAACACATTCGGTCGCCTTTTTTTATAAGATACGGGTAGCGCAGCTTATTTTTGAATATAAATATCGCTAATAGGCATTCATCAAATCATCGGTCGACTATTTAGTTGGCGAATGTTCCTTCCAGCAAGGTGGAATACGATAAGTAGTAAATCACTTTACTTGTCAATAATTTCACAGTAATTTTCATGAGATTTTTATTGTTTGCGGTTTAATTAGTGTTGTTTTTTTATTTAATAATACGTATGTAATTCAACGAACAGTTTATGATATTTACAAACAACATTCAAAATTATATTTAACAAATTACAAGATTTTAAATATAAATCATTAGAGACACTTTGACAAATTTTAAATTAAAAGAAATATAATTTATTTAGATGAAACGTGCGGTTCGACACTGATTTAAAAATCAAATTGATGCGCTACTGGTCGGTCCCTTTTAAAAATTTTATGGGTTTTTGATGAGATGTTATATATATTTTTAAATAAAAATAAACCTGATAAAATAAAAGTTTTAAATAAGAAAAAAATTATTCATTTTAAAAGATATTATATTTACTTACATGTAATCAGTATAAAGTACCGAATGGGAAGGCCTCCTCAGTCTAACGCCTGCCGGTCCTAAAACTTGTGAGATTACATCGTCATCGCTTAAATCCCAATAGGGTTGATCGCCGCATTCGCAGATCTCCCACATCGTCACCGCCAAAGCCCAAACGTTCGCTTCGGGAGTGACTCGTTTCGGTTGTACGGTAGTTTGAGTATATATAAGAGATTCCGGTGAACACCATCGCACTGGGACAGTCGGTTGACCTTGATAATAATCCGCTGGATATTTGAAGGGGCCTAATCCATAGTCGCCCAATTTCAGAATCAGGTTATTGGTTAGTTGACAATTTCTACTTGCCAAATCCCTGGAAGAATATTAATTACCGACGGTTTTTACTCAAAAGTAGGTTAGAGAAAAAACATGTTTTTAACAGTATATCTAATGTCACTGTGAAGCTCTCCTTAATTCAGTAAACTGTTAGTTCGAAACGTTTTTGGAAAGCTAATTTGGAAATATTTAACCAGTTGTCATTTAAAACTGCTAGAAAAATAATTAATTAAAACAACTTTGTGTACATTACTATATTTAAGATGAACCGGTAATTACAAGCTTTCACAAAACAAGTTCAATCATAATTTGAAACTGACTATCACTTTATAAATATTTTGTACCGGGTGTCCCAATAAGAAGGGCTCTCGGCCATATCTCGGGAGCCGTTTATAGTACAGCTTCGGGGAAAAAAATTTATAACAAAAGTAACCTCGAGAAAAACCTGGAAATTATTTACTGAGTTGTAGGTCCACCGCCAGAGGGCTTAATTAAATACCAAACATTATAAAAAGAATAATTTAGAAATTTAAACCAGGATTATCGTATTCTTCAAGAAATTCAGCGTATATTTGATTTTACAAGTTTTAGTCTATCTCTTCAAATAAGAGGTGGGAGGAAGCGGGAACTTTATTATGAAAAAACGCCTGTAATTCGAGTTCTACTTAACCTATCTATGCAAACTTAGTCTTCTTGGAGAGAGCTCCTTTCTACCAATGTAAGAGTTATAATTTCGAAACAACCTAATGAGTAACGTATACGCTAGCGGGCGCTATTTATTTATTTTTTTAAATCTAGCTATCCTTGAAAAATGTTGAATGGAAACATGCAGTTTTAATTAAGGAATATAAAAGTAGACCAAATTAGCAACAGAATAGCGAAAACCGCATGTCGATATCTTTTTCGTATTAAGAGATATCCTAAGAAATGTGTAAATTTTAAGCATTTTCCTTTAAACATAAATTACTCCGGTTTGACTGAACGGATTTTAATATTTTTTGACTACTCAAAATTGTGTTTCCTTGTTCTATTAATAATACTTCCAATTATTAAATTCGATATAAAATTTACTTAAAAGTTATATCGAAGATGATTGTTACAAACGAAGAAGCATTTGATATGATAGGCATTTACTTTAAATGTATGAGAAATGCAACTGTTGCGGCTAGGGTATATGCCATACAATATCCCCAAAGACGTCATCCCGGTAGCAGAGTTTTTCGTCGACTCATACACCGTTTAAGAACGACTGGAAATGTAAATCTTCCTGTATTTAGAAGACGCAGAGGTCGTTCAGAGGAAAACACAATAAATGTTTTGGCATATGTGCAATTTAATCCGCATTTAAGTACTAGAGCAATAAGTGCAGACTTAGGAATAAGCAGAACCACCGTTCAACGTATTTTGACAAGACACAGGTAAATTATGTTGTAAAAAGATATGTTTCTTAAACAAAATATACCCGCATAATATTATTTGTGAGCATGGTTGTACGTTAACATAATAATTTATTTATCATTCCGGAAAGATATTTAAGAGGACATCATATTTCTTTTAGATTTCATCCATATCATATAGTACTGCATCAACAATTGGTTGATCGTGATTACGACAGAAGGTTGGATTATTGCAACTGGTTACTACATATGGTATATGACGACCCTCAATTACTGTCGCGTATTTTGTGGTCGGACGAAGCTACGTTTAGTAGTGATGGTACGGTTAACCGACATAAGATGCACTATTGGTCACAGAATAATCCACGCTGGATGGAAGAAGTTCAGTATCAGGGACGATGGTCAGTGAATGTATGGTGTGGTATTATAGATGGTCAGATAATTGGACCTTTTATTTTTGACAACGCAATTAACGGGGAACGCTACCTGTACGAATTTGAGTTAATACTCAAATTCCTACTGTTAATTCTTACTTTGTCTTCACCCTGTATTTTATAATTTTACAAAACCCATTTCAAACTTCATTTCATATAAAAAACAACAGATAACTATATATCAATTTCTTTGTCCACAAAACTATATGCATCGACTGAGTTTTCAACAGTCATATGACAGTTTCATTTAAATCTCTATTTCCCATTGGTTACATTTTCACATAACTTTCCTTGTTATCACCCACTTTAAACGACATATAAAAATATCTATAACAACACACATTCAATTTTTCATTCTCATCATATATAAAAAGGTTGTTAGTCGGGTAACAAGAATTCAATTAAAAATTCAAAAAATAATAAAAAGTCACATTGTCAAAAAATTAATCTTAAAGAAGTAAAAACTTTTCAATTATAATGTATCATAAGCATTTGTGATAATCTTAATTGTGACGCAAAATGAAGAAAGTGTAAAGTAATAGAAATATAAAGAAAAGTGCATATACACATCGATTTTCATTTAACATAACAAACAACTCATACATATGGAAGCAGTTATTATCGTAACACTACGATTGGTCCTTCAGAACTTATAAACATAAAAGTGAATACGACTTGCCGCATTTTTGCGTTTCCATTAGAAAACAGGAGAACGCAAAACACTACCTAAATTTATAAGGGATGAATTACCACTTCTTCTAGAAGATATATCACTAGCAACTCGTAGGTCTATGTTGTTTCAGCACGATGGGTGTCCGGCGCATTTCTCCAGACAAGTTAGAGAATTTTTAGATAATGCTTACCCTGATAGGTGGATAGGACGTGGAGGCCTATTTTTTTGGCCAGCCAGGTCACTAGACTTAACCGTCTTAGATTTCTATCTCTGGGGCCGGATTAAAGACCTCGTTTGTGCAATTAGACCCACTACTAGAGTTAACATGATCGAAAGAATACGAATAGAGTATTTCGAAAGCAGAAATTGAGACAGCTGTTCCATCTACTCTTCAAAGAATAAACGCTTGTATCGAAAATGATGGGCGACAATTTGAACATCTAGGTCGTCACTAGCGAGGTACCTTAAGTTATATTTCCATTTTAACTTCCATAACGCAGTTTCCCGGTGACAGCATAAGTAATATTCACGTTATAATAGGAACTATTATTAATAGAACAAGGAAAGACAATTTTGTGTAGTCAAAAAATGTTAAAATCCGTTCAGTCAAAACGGAGTAATTTATGTTAAAGGAAAATGCTTAACATTTACACATTTCTTAGGATATCTCGTAATACGAAAAAGATATCGACATGCGGTTTTCGCTATTCTGTTGCTAATTTGGTCTACTTTTATATTCCTTAATTAAAACTGCATGTTTCCATTCAACATTTTCCAAGGATAGCTAGATTAAAAAAAATAGCGCTCTCTAGCGTATACGTTACTCATTAGGTTGTTTCGAAATTATAACTCTTATATTGGTAGAAAGGAGCTCTCTTCAAAAAGACTAAGTTTGCATAGATAGGTTAAGTAGAACTGGAACTACAGGCGTTTTTTCATAATAAAGTTCCCGCTTCCCCCCACCTCTTATTTGAAGAGATAGACTAAAACTTGTAAAATCAAATATACGCCGAGTTTCTTGAAGAATACGATAATCATAGTTTAAATGCATCTTAATTAGGCAAAATTATAAATTATTCATTTTATAATTTTTGGTATTTAATTACGCCCTCTGGCGGTGGACCTACAACTCTGTAAATAATTTCCAGGTTTTTCTCGAGGTCACTTTTGTTATAATTTTTTTTCCCGAACCTGTACTATAAACGGTTCCCGAGGTATGGCCGAGAGCCATTCTTATTGGGACACCCGCTACATTTTTCAATAATAATAGAATTAAAGTATGTTAAACTTACAAATGTACGATGTCGTGTTCGTGAATATATTTTAAAGCTGAGGTTAATTGATAACACCATAATAGAGGATATTCTGTCGACAAAAACTGATCTGCGTTGGCCTTTTGAGATCTCAAATACGCTTTCAAATCCCCCTGAAAGGTAAAAGTTTTTCTATGAATAACTGCTCAAAATAGGAAAACATAAATTACTCAAAACGAATAGGGTGTAACATGTCGCTGAGACATGTTTCAATTTTCATTAATTATTTTGGAGCGTTACTTATTCGTCGGCTACTCCCACCTCTAATTCCAAATCCTTTCATTTCAAATATTAAGAACGTGTCGGCGATCATTTTTACCATCGTAAAATATCTATTTAAACGACGATTCAAGTCGAAACGGGGCTTGTTCATTCTTAGCTGAGAAACATTCAGTTTCTAAATAATTTTGTGTGATATTAATTCTTCTAGCTGGTTAGTTCTCTATATATTTTCAAATTGTAATTGTGTGCTTACAAATCATTCTATTTAGTTAAAATATTTCGTTTTTTTTAATAAACAATATTTATGTTATGGCGATTCCAGTTTTTCGCCGTAAGTATCTTTAAAAATCTGGTGGCGTCAAAATTTATTTTATAAAGCGAATTTATAACAGATTCTTTATGGTTATTTTTCACTAATTTAAATTTGCTTTTTCTGATTATTTTGGGAACAGGACGTATAAGAATGAACAGTGTTCATGCACTAATGATTTGAGTTTTTTCTAATTTTAAAATAATTTTCGCGCTGATCAAAAACAGCTGGTTTCAAGCGATTGGGTGCGCATATCGCGTAGCGCTTGCGCCTAAAGACAGACAACGTTTGGCCGGCGACCGTTAACCACGGCAATTTAAAAGGTAGTAATTTTGGTGACAAATAAATACAAACTAAACAATCAAGTGATTGAAAAGATACTGAGACGTTCAAGTGAATAATAAAAGTGGTGATAGCCTAAATCAAGGGATCCTAAGGTGCAGAAAGCCAGCAATCCGGTGAGTACCCACATTGCTAAGAAATTACAGTTGTTTTCGAATAAATCTACAGTCCGCGAATTTCTTCCGAAGCAAATTTCATTGGTGCTTAGACAAACAGATTTCTGTGATTTTATTTTGAAAATTAAATTCAATTTTTATATGTATGGAGTATAAGCTCCTAATCTGTTCATTTTATTCCTCCTTTTCAATTTTCTACTGTTTCTCCCGTTTTTTATTTCTTTCCCTGCAGCTCTGCAGCCTTTACGGACCCTACGGACAGTTCAGTCTACCGCACCATCTAGCTCTACCGGACCATATAGCTCCACAGTCCAGACACCGACGGCTCAAGAATCGGTGAATACTGCTGCGAACGGCACGTCCCGAGCCTTCCCAAGATAAGTCCAAGCTTCTCTTTGATAGATATAAAATATTGAGTTGGACATTTTTATTGTAACAACTGATTGTTGTTCGTATTGTATTGAGAATATATGGCTTATGTAAATTTATTTTTGTGTCAAATAAATCCATTTATCCCGAAATTTTGTTTGTTGATTCCGGCGGGCGTAATTTCGGCCGGTAATCCCTTGGCCTACCTGCATAAATCAAAGGGTACCATTTATGACAGGGGTAATTTCGGCCGAGGGGTTGATGTTTACGATGAGATTAAAATATTGGTAATTACGCTTAATAGTTTCTGTAAAATATTAGTTGTGTATTTATTTGGAAATACCTAATCCTGTGTACCTGTCGGAAATACCTTTAATTTACTTATCTCTTTATTCTAATAACTATGTTGTACCTACTTAAGATTATTCCTTTAAATGTATAAAATTCACAAATAACAGGTATAAAATTATTATAGCTAGTCAGTATTATAACTTATCTTTAAGCTACTAGTCGATAGAAAGCATAAAATATATTATTTGTATACGATGGCATCAGTTTCAGTAATTAAGAGTTCACGCGGTTGTGACTTACTAGTTGTAGAAAAGTTTCAGTTTTGTAAACAGGACGTATTAAAAAGTGGTGAAGTACGTTGGAGGTGTATAAAGAAAAATTTAAGATGTTTAGCCAAACTGTACACTGTTGGTGCGGAATACACAGTTACTAGAAGTGAATTAATCCACAACCACGAGTCCGATGAAACTACGTTGGAGAGAAAAATAGTGACGACTTCATGCAAGCGCAAAGCTGAGGAAGACATATCGGAGAAACCTTCAAAAATTATTAAAAGCGTTCTTTCAAATCATTTGCCAGAGAATTTGTCATCGATAGATGTCAGTCTAATAAGAAGAAATTTGTACAACAGCCGCCGTAAGCTCTTACCAGCCCTGCCTAAGGATATTCACGATGTACATTCTGTACTCGATAGTTATGGACCGAAAACCACAACAGGTGAAAATTTTTTGTTTATTAACAGCACAGCTGATAATATCATTGTTTTTTCTTGCCATACAAATATAATAAGTTTATGTAAAATGAAAGATTTTTACATGGATGGCACATTTTCTTATTGTACAAAATATTTTTATCAGTTATTTACCATCCATGGACTGGAAAATGGGCATTATGTTCCTCTTTTGTATTGTCTGTTGCCCAATAAGACCAGTGACACATATATGAGACTTTTTCTGTTGGTAAAATCTAAAATTTTTGAACTTTATAATATTGTTTTTGAACCGAAGGAGGTATTTGTGGATTTTGAAATCGCAATTCATAACGCATTAAAAGTTGTCTTTCCCAAAACCAAACTAAATGGTTGTAGATTCCACTTGCACCAGGCGTGGTATAGGAAAATACAATCATTAGGGTTAACCCAAATGTATAAAGATAAAAACTGCGAGGAAAGCAAATGGCTTACTCATACTTTTGGGCTAACTTATTTAGACCCCTCTGAAGTTGAAGATTGTTTCATATTTGATCTCATGTCATACAAACCGGACCATAAACTTATAGATAAATACGCAGACTATTTATTAGAAAACTACATAGCGCCAGAATCTCATTTTCCACCAAATATATGGGCATATGAAAACCCATCAATTAAAAGAACCACAAATGCCTGCGAATCATTCCATTCGCACTTTAATTCTAGTTTTTATTCAAGTCACCCTTCTATATTTATTTTTATAGAAAAATTAAAAGATTGTCAGATCGATGCATATTTAAAAATAAAAAATTTAAATATTCCAGCAAAAATTAAAGACAAACAAGTAAAAAACAAACTAAAATTTATCGAAAACATGGTAAATATGCTTCGATCTGACAATATTTCTAGAATTAATTTCGTTAAATCTGTATCACATCAAAACGTTTTTTAAAAATTTATAGTTTACCTAAGTTATAGAAATAAGTTGATGTAATAATTTTATTGAAATAAAGAAATATTTTAATATAAAGCATTCTGTTATTTTATTTGATTTGCGGCCGAAAATACCTATGAGATAAGGAAGCAACTTAAAACCTCCGGCCGAATTTACCTACCGGCTTTTAGTACCTGCCCTTTTTCCGGCCGAAATTACATCCGCCCGTTGATTCACCTTGCTTCTCAGCGAAGAAAGAACAAGTCCCGATTCGTCTTGAAAACGATCGCCGACGTGTTCTTAATATTTGAAATAAAAGGATTTGGAATTAGAGGTGGAAGTAGCCGACTAATAAGTAACGCTCCAAAATAATTAATGAAAATAGAAACATGTAGACACTTCAACTGTAGAAATATACAGGGTGTCACCAAAAACACCACGGAGCTTTATGGCAAAACGATAAATATTTTCAATCAATTTTTTTTACAATATTACACTTTAAAAATATTTTTCAACTTACAGAGTGTTCCAAAAAGCCATGGCATATCAAAGTTATGTTTTTGTAAATTGAACACCCCGTATTTTTTGGAATTTTTAAATGAAACGTAGTATGACAAAACCACGTAGTTTCAAAGTAAACTCTTTATTGGAAATCAACTACAAAAGCTTATTGAAAAATGTATTGCATGTCAACTTGTCAATCTGTGTCATATTGGAAAGTCTATCAAAACGACACTGATGTGAAATCGTCTATATAAATGTACTGTTCCAATATTGCCCAGGAGCATGTTCAGAAATACCACAAATATAATATCTGTTTAATAAAAATTCCCTATATCTATCGAATATGGAATAAAGAATAAAAGGAATCAGTCACGGTAAAAATTCCGCTCGCCTACGGGTTAAGGGTGAACTAAGTAGCTCTGTAACAAAAACTGTTTGCGAGAATAATTGGCTGAAACAAATGATAAAAACACAAGAAAGAAGAATCGAAATGATGGAACGAGAGACAAAAAGAAACAATATAATTATACAGGGAATAGAAGATAGTTGTTTGCGCCAATACTAAAATTCTTATTCGTAGTCTTGTCATCTTTAAGAACGGTAGTTGATTCCTTAGTAATAGGCAACACACCTTGCTTGTTTTATATATAAATTAAATACAACGATATTGGTCCGATATAGATAATTAGTGTTGTCAGAAAAAAGTAAGTTACAAACAATAGTTCAGATAGTGAGTTAGAATAAAACGCTTGAATAAGCCATCCTCATAGAAAAATATCATTATTAATTCAATATAAAACCATTTTTCAATCTGATATAACAGTGAATTTAGGTGAAACATTGTGTAAACTACGAGTTTGTGAATTTCCTCGATTTACCCTATTTATCCGTAACCTTAATCCCTAGTTTTCATTGGCAAAACTTGGACAGGACAGCCGAAGTTGGGGTTCCTTTGTTTCATCCAGATATTTGGTAAGTGTTCCATTTAGAATTAAATTAGAATCTACAGTCCTCTATTAGTTTTTAGAATCATACCGTACAATAGTGAAGAGGAACGATCTGGAGACACAAAAATAAAAATCAAAGGAATTTTAAAAGAAGCACGAATAGAAGTGAACTTGAAAAATGAAGTAATCGATCTACGAAGAATAGGAGAATTCAATAGTAGAAGGCGGAGACTCATCAACATGTAAGACAGAGCACCGACATTTAGACAGACCAGTGGAGGGCATATTCAAATTTAAAGAACCTTGGTCTTATCCACAAAACGGTGAACCACTCTAAGCATTTCAAAGACCCTACCACTGGCACCTGCACAAATACGTTTTAGGGTATCTGGGCTATATTCAAGGGATACTGCAGAAGGTTGGGGGTTATGTCATCCCCATTTCTTATGGAATGTGGACCAATTCATGTGGGAAAACAAATATGGCGGCAATACTGACAAAAGAATAAAAAATATAACGTTACATATACCAAAAAAATATATATTTTAAAGTTTTCATTTATTAAATTATATTATATATCCATTTTTATGCGTCATTTTCTTAATTCATAGTTATTTCCGTTTAAATCGATGAATTTTCTTTTGTAAATACAGTATGTTTCTAATAATAGTTTTTCAAAATCTTCGCCAAGAAGTCTGTCTCCATTAAAATACTTATAAAGATCCAGCAATTTATTTATCTTCCTTGTCGTTTTATTCTTATATTTTATATATCATTTTTATATAAAATATTTAGTCCAAAAGTGATGGGTTAAGTGGTCAAAAAAATCTTTTTTTTGGATTTTTCTCTGTAAATTTTGCAAGTTATACAGAATGTCTTTACTGAAGCCAAAATATGGTAAATAACTGAAGAAAATGTACCTCTAATTCAAAAGGAAAGTATGTACTACTAGATCAGTAAATTTTATCACATTTAATTATTACTTGAAATGTTTTAGACTTAAAGTCAAGGAGTCAGTTATTTATAACTGTACTCTAATAAGTTTTAGCACTTATCATGGTAACTAAAAACTATAGTAAAATCCACAAGAGAGAAAACCCTTTACTACCATTAATGATGAATTATAAGAAACTAACATGAACCTATCTACAGACATTCACAAAGGTAGGCGTTCATTTTGTATCATAGGATAACAAAACTGTATACTCTTAACACTTACCTAGCGACAAATATAAAAATGTTGTCATGATGTGAAGGCAGGTTTGGTTACAGCCTGCACCACTTCGCCGTAAGGATGATGGCAGAGTAATCCCTAAAACTCTGGGATGACAGAAATTATTAGGTTACGGAAGCTCTATTGTGGCAGACAAATGATAGTAATATAGACAAGATCCAACAGGTAAATACTATATACATATACTCATTATATACAATAGACGTAGTGACAAATTCACCCGTTACATATACAATCGAGATTTGACCAGGTGATGAAGGTATACCACATCTTATATGATATGTTAAGGTGTACGCATGGTTGCCGCACATTTAGGGAACGGGAAGATTCTGGATTAAAACAAGGGAAAATAGGAACCCAAAAGCAAACAAGTACCCTATACATTTTTTTTATTAGCAATGTTACAAAACGTTGCTCCAATGCCTTCGTATTAATTTGCGCACTCTCTTTTTCGTTTAAGTTAAACCGTTTTTCCGTTATTCATTTTTTTTCAATACCCTACATTTCGTAAAGAACCGAGATATATCGAAAACCATAAAAGATAGGTGTAGGGAACCTTTTTTGTTATGTTTTATTTAAAAATTTAAAAAAAACACGGCGTGTTCCATTTAAAAAAAAATAACTTTGATGTCACGGCTTTTGGTAACACCTTGTAAGTTGAAAAATATTTTTAAAATGTAGCTCTTGAAGACTTACATAGTATTGCAAAAAATGTTTTGAAAATATTTATCATTTTGCCATAAAGTTCCGTGACGTTCTTGGTGACCCTATATATTACAAACAACTAGAAAACAATTATTGCAACTGAAAAAAAATCACAAATTTAAAAATTATTAATATGTTTTGCCCTTTCAGCAAATCGTCATACCATGCTCTCCATTAATTCTGCGATGATATGTTGAGGCAAAGTCTTCCATTCTTCAATCAAAAGATTTTCAAGAGCAGCAAAAGGTTTTCAATGGATTTACGCTGTTATAATCTTCGCCCAAGTGTGTCCTAAAGGTGTTCTATGCGATTTAAATCGGGACTATTGAATGACCATTCCATTAGCTCAATATAGTGCTGAGTGATGTACTCCGTAACTAAGATTCCATGCCATAAGGCTAGTTACAGAGTACATCAGTCAGCACCATATCGAGGTAATGGAATGATCATCCAATAGTCCCGATTTATATCCCATAGAGCACCTTTAGGACACTCTTGGGTGAAGATTACAACCCATTGAAAACCTTTTGCTGCTCTGGAAAATGTTTTGATTGAAGAATGGCTTTGTCTCAACATACCATTACAGAATTAATGGAGAGCATGGGTCGACGATGTGCTGAAGGACAGAACACATTAATGGTTTTTAAATTTGTGAACATTTTTCATTTGCAATCATTGTTTTCTAGTTCTTTGTAATCTATAAGGGTGAAATTAACTGTCTCGATCCTTACTTCGTGGGATCTACTCATATTAGTGTTTTAAATGAAACGCACTGTTTCTAGTTAATTCCACAATATAATGAAAATTGTGGAATATTCTAAAAAATTGACAATTGTTTCGATAAATCAATATCATCGTCAGAATGACAGAGGTTACATTCATTTGATGCCTACCTGATCTTTAGTAGTTCTTTTTGGCTAGACCAAGAAGTGACCTAACTTGTGATTGACTTAATATATGTTAATACAAAAAAGAAGAAGATGTGATATTGCAAATATTGAAGCTTAGATATTATTAGCCCTATGGAAAACTATATCTGCTGATCTTTACAATTATCACTTAAGAAGACAGTTTATTAGTGGAGAACTCCTTAGATTTAACTGTTCATTGACAACTTCATATTGTGGGTTTCTTAAATGTCTTCTAATTTCCAATTCTTCAAGGAAATCCAGTTCTTGTTTCTTTTCACAAATATGCAGCACTTCTAGTTCTGTGTTAGGTGTCAATGAATGATTGGTGTCAAGTAGATATTTTGTGTAGTGGGATTTATCTGGTTGTTTTAATCTGTATGCTCTTAAGTTTTCACTGTATCGGATTTCAAAATTTCTAAGGGTCTGACCCAAATAGACAGCATTACATTCTGGACATCTGAGTTTATATATACCTGATTTCTTTAATGGTGTTATTTTTGTTTTCAAATTTAACAATTTTGTAGTGACGTTACTTTCTATTTCAAAAGAAATTGTTGTATTCGTTGCTTTCAAATATTATTAGAAATATTTCCTGCATATGTGATGGTTTTATAAGTTTTTATTTCATCAGTTTGTTTAGGAAATATTAGTTGTAATGCCACTTTTTCCTCTATTTTATTAATTAGCTTATTTATCATATGTAATGGATAACCGTTGGATGTTGGTATTTGTCTAATTGTATTAATCTCTCTATCAAAATTACATTTGTTCATAGGAACTGAAAAAGCTCTATGTATCATTGGATTAGATGCCGCTAGTTTATGTGACATGGGGTGACTGGAACTATATGGAATTGTCACATCAGTGTGTGTTGGTTTTCGGTAAATTGAATAATCAAGTACATTATTAACTCTTTGAATTTTTAAATCAAGAAAATTGATTGAGCTATTTTCTTCAATTTCTAATGTAAATTTAATTTTTGTGTGTAAATTATTAATGTGGTTGAAAAATACATCTAATTGTCGTTCACTACCCATAAAACAAGCTAATATGTCATCTACATATCTATACCAAAATAAAACTTTTTTCGAAATATTATTTTCAAAGATTTTTCTTTCTAAACTGTCCACAAAAATGTTTGCCAAAATTGGCGATATAGGGCTTCCCATTGGTAAACCTTCATTTTGAATATATATCTTATTGTCAAAAGTGAAATAATTCTGATTAATACATACATCAAATAAATTAAGTATATCTGATATTATTCCTGGATAAATATTTTCATCTTCTAGTAATTTTCTTACAAGTATTAGGAGAAATTTTAGTGAACATATTAGTAACATCAAACGAAATAAGTTTATAGTTATATTGCAAGTTGATTGCTTTTAATTTTTTGTTAGTTTTATTGAATTTGTAATTGAGATGCATATCCGTAACTATTAAGTATATTGTTAAGCCTCTTTGCCAATATATTATTAGGAGTATTAACATATGAAACTACAGGTCTAATTGGTTTCGTTATTTTATGTAATTTAACGGTTCCATATAATTGTGGGACAATGAGGATTCTTATGTATGATAGACTTCTTTTCGTAATCACTTAAAAGATAATTTGAATTATTAACAATATCCCTTACATTATTAGAAAACTTTTTTGTTGGATCTGGTTTAAGAACTTTTACATCGCTAGATTCTATAAAGTTATATATTTTTGAATTATAATTTTCAGCATACCACCAAAATTTACGAATAACATTAAACAAATTATAGCTACAGAGTCAGAAATAGCTTTAAAATCTAATTCATATAATTTTCTTTATGAGAAATTAAAATATGCCAATTTAATCAAAAATATTGAACCTTCAAAAGTTAAACGTCAAACAAAAAATGACATTACAGTTTTAAATGCAATCAAAAAGAAAGTAGAAGATAATAACCTAACAGTTACTAGGGGAACACAACTGTCATATTGACAACTGAAAGTTATAATTCAAAAATATATAACTTTATAGAATCTAGCAATGTAAAAGTTCTTAAAGCAGACCCAACAAAAAAGTTTTCTAATAATGTAAGGGATATTGTTAATAATTCAAATTATCTTTTAAGTGATTACGAAAAGAGGTCTATCATACATAAGAATCCTCATTGTCCACAATTATATGGAACCGTTAAATTACATAAAATAACGAAACCAATTAGACCTGTAGTTTCTTATTTTAATACTCCTAATAATATATTGACAAAGAGGCTTAACAATATACTTAATAGTTACGGATATGCATCTCAGTACTCACTTAGAAATTCAATAGAACTAATCAAAAAATTATAAGCAATCAACTTGCAAGATAACTATAAACTTATTTCGTTTGATGTTACTAATATGTTCACTAAAATTCCTCCTAAAGAATGTCTAATACTTGTAAGAAAATTACTAGAAGATAAAAATATTAATCCAGGAATAATATCAGATATACTTAATTTATTTGATGTATGTATTAATCATGATTGTTTCACTTTTGACAATAAGATATATATTCAAAATGAAGGTTTACCAATGGGAAGCCCTATATCACCTATTTTGACAAACATTTTTATGGACAGTTTAGAAAGAAAGATCTTTGAAAGTAATATTACGAAAAATGTTTTATTTTGGTATAGATATGTAGATGACATATTAGCTTGTTTTATGGGTAGTGAATGACAATTAGATGTATTTTTCAACCACATTAATAATTTACACACAAAAATTAAATTTACATAAGAAATTGAAGAAAATAGCTCAATCAATTTTCTTGATTTAAAAATTCAAAGAGTTAATAATGTACTTGATTATTCAATTTACCAAAAACCAACACATACTGATGTGACAATTCCATATAGTTCCAATCACCCCATGTCACATAAACTAGCGGCATATAATTCAATGATACGTAGAGCTTTTTCAGTTCCTATGAACAAATGTAATTTTGATAGAGATATTAATACAATTAGACAAATAGCAACATCCAACGGTTATCCATTACATATGATAAATAACCTAAATAATAAAAAAAGAGTAAAAAGTGGCATTACAACTAATATTTCCTAAACAAATTTATGAAATAGAAACTTATAAAACCATCACATTTGCAGGAAATATTTCTAATAATATTTCAAAGATAATATCTTTAGCAACAAATACAACAATTTCTTTTAAAACAGAAAGTAACATTAGTACAAAATTGTTAAATGTAAAAACAAAAATACCACCATTAAAGAAATCAGGTATATATAAACTCAAATGTCCAGAATGTAATGCCGTCTATTTGGGTCAGACCCTTAGAAATTTTGAAATCCGATACAGTGAAAACTTACGAGCATACAGATTAAAACAACCAGATAAATCCCACTACGCAAAACATCTACTCGACACCAATCATTCATTGACACCTAACACAGAACTAGAAGTACTGCATATTTGTGAAAAGAAACAAGAACTGGATTTCCTTGAAGAATTGGAAATTAGAAGACATTTAAGAAACCCACAATATGAAGTTGTCAATGAACAGTTAAATCTAGGGAGTTCTTCACTTTTAAACTGTCTCCTTAAGTGATATTTGTAAAGATCATCAGATATAGTTTTCCTGGTTTTCTATATGTTTGGACAGTTATACTAATCTTAATTGGATAAAGATATCCAGAATATCACCATAGGGCTATCTAAGCTTCAATATTTGTATATTAAGTCAATCACAAGGTGGTCTAGCCAAAAATAACTAAGCTAAGTTCGAGAACATCGCACTAGTGTGAAATTCACTTATTTTTGTGTCCGAGAACTGATAAACGTCTTCTAGTTGTCTACTACCTACTGTCCGAGAACTCGTTAGAGCGTCACTCGAGCGTCGCTCAAATTACACCAGTCCCGACTCCGTTAAAAATCGCACCTGTCAGTTTGGTTGTCATATGATCTGTGATTTTGTCATTTTATGGTTTGAATTTAGATGTAGGAACGTTTATTAAATTTTTAATTTCAAAAAATGTAAATTCATGTCCTATGAATGTAAGCGAAGAAGCATATTATACGTAATATGAGGGTTACAGAATTAAGAAACACTTTTCTGCTGCAGTTTAATGTTAGGGTTAAAAGACAATTTTTCAAAAAATCCCAAAACCTAACACAAAAAACCTTATTCAAATTTATCAACTTTATTATTATGACCTAACATTAAAATCAGTTATGAACTACCATTAACAAAGTTAACTATCCAATTTCACATGTTTGTATTTCTTTATAAGTACTTTACATAGTTCATATATTGCTTAACGCAAAAGTAAAAAGTATGAACAGATACAGGTGAAATTAGGTAGCTAACTTGTTAGTGATAATTTTTTGAAGTATGAATTGAATTAATTTCCTTTGCCTATTCAAATTTGAAATATTGTTGAGTTGATTTGTGGTAGATTGGCATGCCTAAAGGATTTAAAAAATGTTAGACCTAGGCTAGTTTTTTATCCATATTCTCTATAGTTAAAATAGAAAAATTTAAAGTCAAACAATTGCGATCTTGCGTTTAATTTTTTATTTTAATTCTTGGCTTTGACTCTCGTCAGTCACAACAGGAACAAACTATTAATATATAAAAAAAATATTCACCTCACTCACACCTATCCACATCTAAGAGAAGACAAAATTACCTCTAAAAAAAATACAATAAGGATATACAGGGTCACTCGCTTCTTGTCTAGGGGCCCATCAAGACAATATAATTTATCACAAACAAAACTAGGCCACGGAAAGGTAGGAATAACTACAATTGGGATAAACAGAGGTAAACAAATCTGGTTCAAACATTCACAAGCATACCTTTGATTCGTATATGAATTTCATCAGAACCTTATATACTTCCATTTTGTTTAAAGCTAAAAGATGGCAGATATTGAAGGGTGGGAAAAATCCGATTCTTATTAAATCATTAATAAGGTTTTGAGTTTCTTGGGAATATATGCAGTTAAAGAAAATATGATTCAGATCACTTTTGATATGACAGTGTTGACACAGGTGTGTGTCAAGAATTTTTATTTTATATAAGTGTGCCGGATAACATGCATGTCCAAAGCGTAGTCTAACAATAGTTGTAATGTATTTACGTGGGCAGGAATAAGAATTGAACCAACAACAATTCGGAATTTCTTGTTGAACTGATGAATATTGGGTATTAGATATTTTACAATAATCGTTCCAAGACTTTTTCCATAAACAACTTTGTTTTTGCCTAGAAGTAGCAAATACGTCTGGTACAGTGAGTGGATAGATAGATAAGGGGCCATTTTCTGCTGCATTTTTAGCTAAACGATCTACATGTTCATTATGTTTAAGTCTTATATGTGCTTTGATCCATATCAGCTGTACATGTTTATTATCTTTTTTTAATTGAAATAACATTTTTTTTATATAGAATATATAAAGATTATCTGATAAAGCAAGTATAGTTGGATTTTGTATAGCTGTTAAGACAGACAGAGAATCAGCTAATATAATAGCAGAACTTTTTCTGGACGAAGAAAAAAATTTTAACGATTCATAGATGCCCACAGCTTCAGCGCTGAAAACTGAGAAGTCTGAGGGGAGCTTAAACAATTTTTCGACATTACCACCTGGAATGTAGAGCGCACAACCAGTTCCATATAAACTTTTGGAAGCGTCAGTATATATCTGTATGGAATCAGAAAAATTTTCTAATATGGAGTTTAAAATTGTAAGACTTATCATAGGATTTACATAATACCTAGGTTGAATGACATTAAACATATGAAAAAAGTATTCAAAATCATCTAGTCATATTTTTTTCTAATCTAATTACACATAGATTGTTGTTGTTTCGGAAAGCATCACAGAGAGGTGGTGAATTTTTGTGGATCCAGTAGTTGTTAGTTAAATCAAATTCGTTTAGTTTACATATTGTTTCGAAACAATACACTGGTATAGTCCCTAAAACCGACTCTGTCTAAGCCAGATATAGAAGTTAAAATTTTGGCGGATACGCAGTTATAAAAAACTGTTTACGAGTTCACGACTATCTTATGTAAACATTGTTTTTGTAACCAGACTTATCTAGAAATGGCGAGAAAAATTATTTGTGTGTGTAAGCCGCAGCCCAGAATTTACTAGTAAAAATGTCTTTAATATAAATAAGGACCGATCAGCGGAAGAGTTAGTTGATAAAAGTGATCTTGTGAAATAAATACACCGAAATAGCAAACAGTAAATATAAATTAGTTAAGTGTTCATATAAATTAGTTTAAGTGAATATACTGAGTATATATAAATTAAATGTTAGTGATTAGTTTAGTGTTTTAAATAAATTAGTAAGTAGCCATACCGAGTGTTTGAAATTTATCCCACCCGTAATAAAAACTTTTAATAAATAAGAAAAACATTACAATATATTGTGATATAAAGATTCGTTGGAAGACATAATTTTTATGAGGAATTTATGGCTAAGATAATTTCTTCTATATTTTAAGGGAGGTTCTAAAGCTTCCACGTGAAGTGGTTCAAAGGGAGTTGACCTCATAGCACCCATACAAATACGTAAGGCTTTGTTTTGAAATACGTCAATTATTTGTAAATTATTTTTACTTGCGGATCCATAATCTATTATGGATCTAATGTATGATCTACAAAAAAGTAGCGAAGTCGACACATCAGCTCCCCACCAAATTTTAGAAATAGATTTTAAAAAATTCATACCTCTGTTGCATCTATTCAATATATGTTCGATATGTTCCAGGTTAACTTCCTATCAACTATCATTCCCAAGTATTTTATTGATTTACAAAAAGGAAACACTTGTGTATTCAACTGAATCGTATCGATATTCGGGATGTTATGTCTAGAAAAAATGCAAACTGATGATTTCGTGGGATATACTTCAAAACCATTTTTAATGAACCATTTATAAGCCGATCCGTATATTTTATCTAACGTCTCTACAGCATCATTATATTTTTTGGCCTCTGAATATAAGCAAAAATCATCCGCATACTGAATTATTTTTGGGGTGATATTTTCAACATAAATACTATGAAAGTCAGCCGTATACAAATTAAAAAGCAGAGGACTCAATACCGAACCCTGAGGTAGTCCTGAAATATTATAACGAGGTCCTATGAGGTGATTATTATGAGTTCTTATATACAATTTTCTATGAGAATAAAAGTTAATTATTGCATCAGTTAATCGAATCGGTATTAGGAAGTTATTAATCATTTTTTCTCTCAGAATGGGTAAGCATACGCTATCATAAGCACCTTCGATATCTACGCAAAGTGTAGGTAAATATCTATTGGTGGAATAAGTATTTTGAATATCGGTAACGAGAGTTGTTAGAGCGTCAATTGTACCACAACCTTTTCTGTAGCCAAACTGGGTTCTTGGAAGGAGGTTTTTCTGAAATAACCACCATTCAAGTCTGTGCTTAATGGTGCGTTCTAAAGTTTTCAACATACAAGACATAAGTGATATAGGGCGATAGGATTCAGCATGATTGGGATCTTTACCTGGCTTGAGAATAGGAATAATGATGACATCCTTCAACTCATTAACTATGGATAGATTATTGAGTATGTCATTAAATATATCAATCAACATACATTTAGCAATAACAGGAAGGTTATCAATCATAGGATATTTAATTTCATCAAGTCCTGGACTAGTACTGATGCGATTTTTAAGAACATAGTTTCACTCTGTTAAAGTTATGGGTTTTGAAAGAAAATGGTTTTCATCACTAGATGAAGTTAGATCAGGAAATAACATAGCAGCGAAGGGAGGAGAAATTTTGTAAAAAAATGCTGCCATCCAGATATCATCTAAAGGCTTGACGTTGGAGATTGGTTTTCTATAAATGTTTCTAGCTTGTTTCCAAAGAGAAGAGGACGAAACAGACTTATTAAGAGAAGAAACATACTCAATCCAGTTTTGTTTAGCTATAGCTTTAATTTTTTTTTTGTTCTTGCCATCATTTCTTGACAAAGGAAAAAGTTTTGGAAATTCGAAGTTTTTTTATAAGTCGAAAAAGCCAAACGTCTATCTTCCAAATTCTTTTCGCAATCTGAATTCCACCAAGGTGGGGGGTAACGTTTTAAGTTTTTAATATTTTTGAATTGTGGTATCGCAATGTGTGCAGCTTGATTCATACTGCTGATTAAGATTTGATATTTATCTGATGTGGAGCTTAATGAGAAATCTCCTTGAAGAATATGTTCAATTGTCCCAGTATACAATGGCCAGTTAGCTTTTTTTATGTTCCATTTATTTTTAAGGGGAAATTCATTGATAACTTGGTCAATTGGAAGCTCCATAAGAATAACAAAAATGATATCTATCGCAGAAACATTTTGATTAGGACGAGTTAAAACTGTGGGTTGTCCATTATTCATTACTGTTAGATTAAGATCATCTTTCGATTTTTACCTACACTTTAAATTCCTAATATATTAGTTAGTTATAATTGTTTAAAAAGTATGTGACGAACAGTCATCAGATGTAGCCTTCCCAAATTACTACTTTTAATATTTTCAATGTATTCCCAAATAGTAGATAAATTGTACTTATCTGACAATAAGTTGAACTTTTTTGGAACTGGTTTTACTGCAGAAACCTCGATGCTGCTTGGAGGGTCATTAATCGGAACATTTGATCATCATCACATAACATAATTGACTCCACTTGCGTCGAGAATGACGTCCCTTTTTTATCCCCCATGATGGGGGAAAAATTATTTAGTTAAAAACTCTAATCGGAATATTTTAAATAAACACGTATAAGAAAACAAAGTTGACACTGATAAAAACTATCGACCGGTTTTGTTAATTGCTTTGCACAACCTATTTGTACAAAAAAAGGAAAAAAAAATATTTACAGTAATTTGAACATAATTAAAAAAGTACGGTTATAGTTAACAACCCCAGAGAAGGTAAATCCGTTCGAGAAATCATTATTTGGAGCGTCGCACTATGATCACCCTTTACCCCCTCCAATCAAGTGCAAAATTTTAACCAGTGTGACGTTCTCGAACTTAGCCCGTCCACCGGTAATTATAATGAGTTTCATGCACCCAGTCAAAATTATGCCTGCCCATACCATAATAGACCTTCCTCAAAAAGGAACAACTTCTTGTACAGTAGACTTTACACAACGTTCTCTGGGCCTTTTTCATACTCGTACACGTCCATCATTATGGAAGAATAAAAGATATTCGTGCTCCTTTTCTAGCAAGTGTATTGATTTGATTCGTGAGAAACCAGGAATTCAGATTTATTATCTATTTCATCAAGATGTCTTCGGCACTCCTATACAAACTTTGAGTCAATGATAACCCTCAATAATTCGATTAAATTTTATTAATACTACTGTTTTTCTAGATTTATGACTACGTTTGAAATAATATCGAAACCTGGAGATTTGTGCAGAATCTCCTCCTGCTATCCATTAATGGAAGTTTGTGATTACTTCTGACCATTTATCCTCGTCTCTGATAGTGTGAATTAATTCTTATCCCTGTCCAATGTTTAATATTTTGGAGCCACGAAATATTTCTGCCAAATCCCCTTTTTCCATCTATTAATAGTTGCAGCTGGTCTCGTTATGTATCATATATCCCAGATACGCTATTTTCCTGTGTCTTATAGTGGCCAGTAGTTCACGTTCTCCTCCTAACCTCCTCACTAATGTTTTCTAGCTGTGCAGAATAGGACGAACTATTTCAAATAAGAAATTGACTTCTTCTCTTAAATGTATCTATTACAACCTACCGTTAAGCACCTTAAACTATCTAAGATTGACAAAAATTTATATGACAAATAGAAATATTGTTTTACCTGAGGACACCATTCCTGCAGCAACAAATAAGGTACCGTTTCTAACGATCTCCCCACTAACGATAAAATATTTGTATGACTTCCGATTCTATAAATTTCTGCATTCTGTAAAAATAATATCTTTTCATTGTGACTAGTGGTCGCTTCTAAGATTCTAACTACTACAGGTGTCCAATTTTTTTGTTTATTGTCTTCGTCTTGTACAGCACCCTCAACCACCTGTAAATAGAAATTATAAGAGAAGGAATCATAACATTATTGGAATGCACGCCAAATCATATCAACCTGGATGAAATATTTGTCTAATGATTAGCTTGTTGACAAATATATAAAAATGAAGTTGTCACTTTCTAATTTGTATTTGATTATTTTATTCAAAGTAAAATTTAGAGATTCAACAATATTAATGCCAAAACGCAGTTCTTATTTTTGTTACAAATTTTAATTAACTCTGGCGAAAGTGGATGAATTAAATTTTTATTATTTTTATTTTGCTGCTTTTTTACTTCTACTTCTCATCCTACTTTAAAAACATTTATTTTAAATGGAGAAATCAGAGCAAATACCTTTGAGATATCAATAAAAAATGGACACACATAATTCCGTTCCATTTACCATCAGGAAATTGTTTCTTTTAATTTCATAAACAAAAGTTAATATCTTACCTTGCCAAACCATCCGGATCCTAATTCTTTAATGTACTTTAATCTACTTCTGGGAAAATCAGTTTCATTTGAATCTGAAAATGAGTAACAAACAAATTTTAAACAATATTACAAATGAAGTGAACGTTAATCTTAGAGTAATAATATACAATAGAGAGCAACTCATTGATAAACAACTTTATTTCAGCGGTCAACAATGCTCAACTCCCGTAGCGAAATAATGAATGAATTACGAAACATGGGGATGGTATTGTGGATACATGAAATTGATAATTGGACCACTTATTTTGGTTATAACTCCACAAGGCTACACCGAAAATCTTAAACATTACACACTATTATAAAGGTCTTGAATTGAGCTACAAAAAACATAAAGGGTATTTATTCTCAATCTGGGGTTAAAAAGCGCATAAATTGAAAAAAAAAACATGAAACCCCAAAAAAAATCAAAGGGTGGACCACTTATTTTGGCTATAACTCCACAAGACTACACCCGAAATCTCAAACATTACACACTATTAAAAAGGTCTTGAATTGAGCTAGAAAAAACACGAAGGGTGTTTTTTCTCTATCTGACGTCAAAAACGTATAAATTGGAAAAAACTTGAAAAAACGAAAAAAAAATTAAAGAGTGAGCCACTTATTTTAGCTATAACTCCTAAAGGGTACACCGAAAATCTCAAACATTACACACTATTAGAAAGGTCTTGAATATAGCTACAAAAAACATGAAGGGCATTTTTTCTCTATCTGAGGTCAAAAAGCGAATAAATTGGAAAAAACTTGAAAACCCGAAAATAATCAAAGGGCGGACCATTTATTTTGGCTAAACTCCTAAAGGGTGCACCGAAAATCTCAAATATTACACACCATTAGAAAGGTCTTGAATAGAACTACAAAAAACATGAAGGGTATTTTTTCTCTATCTGAGGTCAAAAAGTGAATAAGTTGGAAAAAATTTGAAAACCCGAAAAAAAAATCAAAGGGCAGACCATTTATTTTGGCTAAACTCCTAAAGGGTGCACCGAAAATCTTAAATATTACACACCATTAGAAAGGTCTTGAATAGAACTACAAAAAACATGAAGGGTATTTTTTCTCTATCCGAGGTCAAAAAGTGCATAAATTGGAAAAAACATGAATACTCGAAAATAATCAAAGGACGGACCATTTATTTTGGCTAAACTCCTAAAGGGTGCACCGAAAATCTCAAATATTACACACCATTAGAAAGGTCTTGAATATAACTACAAAAAACATGAAGGGTATTTTTTCTAAATCTGGGATTAATAAGCGTATAAATTGAAAAAAAAAAACATGAGCCCCCGAAAAAAATAAAAAGGTGGACCACTTATTTTGCCGAAAATCTCAAACATTACACACTATTAAAAAGATCTTGAATAGAGCTACAAAAAACATAAAGAATATTTTTTTCTTTATCTGGGGTGAAAAGCGTATAAATTGAATAAAACTTGTAACCCCGTAAAAATCAAAGGATGGACCACTTATTTTGGCTATAACTCCACAAAGCTATACCGAAAATCTTAAACATTACACACTATTAAAAAGATCTTGAATAGAGCTACAAAAAACATGAAGAATATTGTTTTCTTTATCTGGGGTGAAAAAGCGTATAAATTGGAAAAAAAACTTTAAACCCCGTAAAAATCAAAGGATGGACCACTTATTTTGGCTATAACTCCACAAAGCTATACCGAAAATTTTAAACATTACACACTATTAAAAAGATCTTGAATAGAGCTACAAAAAACATGAAGAATATTTTTTTCTTTATCTGGGGTGAAAAAGCGTATAAATTGGAAAAAAATCTTGAAACTTTTATTATGAGAATCTAAACCATGACAGTTTTATTTGCCAAAAATAAAATCAATCAACTTAAAAATAAATGAATAAAAAACTTACAAATAAATAAATTAATTTTACAAAAATATGAAAATTATAATAAACTTGCAAGCAAGGATAAAAAGTTTTTAATTATTTTTCTTAATGAAAAAATTCTAGAATCCCGTCGTTTTCAACACTTTTCAACAATCACCCTGTATCTCTTTAATGAAGGGACCTATTGAAGATTTGATTGAACAATCGTTACTTAGACAAAAAAAGAAGTTATAGCATCTTAACCAGTTTTTTCTATCTTCTCTAGTTTGGGGCATACCCTGAACATACCAAATATTTTCATATGAAGAAACTTTTGGCAATTTTATTTTATCTACCCCACACAATCACCAACATTTTCACTGTGCAATGTGCGGCAATTTTTTTTATTCTCAGATTAGTTCAAAAATTGATTGCGAATAAACTTTTGATAAAACAGTATTGCATTTCCTGTTGATTCAACATATTTTCGGAGGCGTATCTTTTTATCAATACTCCAATGTACCACTACACAGTCTCTTTAAAACATCAATATTATTAGAGAAACATATTTCAGCAAAATTGTGAGGTGATTTAGATTAATGTAGTTTTTTGTAATTCACTTGTTACAAAAATTACCCTAATTTCCATTGATATAGTTTAAATATTATTATAAAAAAATGAGAGTTTTAATCAATCCTAATCGCAAGAAAAAATTTAGTTCGTTATTGTGAAATAGAATCAATTGTTTATGGAACACTTTTTTTCGTCGTTTTGGATTCTGCAGTTGCTGAATTTTTCCTATGAAACTCGTTCATTATTTTTGCGATATCAACCCTATTTGGAATTTTTGAATGGATTATTTAAGAGTAAAAAATAAATTTAGGTATAGAATTAGATTTAATATATAAAAAATACTTACTAAACCAAGAACTAATATCGTAGCTACTGGCTAGAGTGTCTTCAACAGATTTTGTCTAAAAATAAAAATAGTTACAATAAATATTGTTAAACACAATCTGGACCATCGAAAATTATTATTTTGGTTTCATTTGATTCAAAATGGCATCTAGAATAAACGATCGGCTGGACAATAGAGGCTGGGAAAAATTGCAAAGATTATAATAGCGGCTGGCAAAAATTGCAAAGATTATAAACAATTAAGTAAGAAAAAAGAATAATTTTGTTTTTTGTAAATATTTTGCAATACTTTTTGATATAATCAACATTTGAAAGAAAAGAAAATTTCCTAAAGGAAAATCCAACCTTCCAGAACTGTACCGACAATGGCTTAATGTCAGTCCTTAATACATTTTCAGTATTCACTGGACTCAATACCCCGTTTAGCTTTGATTACATTACAAAATTATCTTCATCTAATCTCATTATTCTGGATAACTTTTAGCGTGAATACAAAATTAGATTGATAGTGTTTTACTTAATTTAATTCAGTGGCAAAAAACATCCTTTGTACAATGAACAGTATTATACTTACATTTGTCTTGTTTTCATGAAAGACGTTGTTGTTGAAATGAGGGGATAATGGAGAAAATATGGTAAATTCCCCACTGGCGATTGGATTGACATGCCCGTGGTCTAAATTTGGTATCGAGGATGCGGTAACCGGACTATCACGGAATTGCTATAAAATAAACAATATCGATCAGATATTTATTTATATGCCATCTTCATGAATTAAAACACTTAATAACTAAAGAATGTTAGTTATTTTACAACAGCTTACCGCATTATGAACAATTTTATTATATAAAACTAATAGGTATAGAAATTTCCAGGGTTCGAAAATATCATGATATTTATATAAATATCATATCACATGATATATATCGGATATTTATCCGATATACAATCATGTTTAAAATTTATTTACTTAATTAAAAAACGGCATTGTTTCTTGCACAAACTATATTTTAACACAAACTCATTAACAAAAACCTATATTCTATATATATATATATATATATATATATCTCTAATTAAGCAGAAAAAACAAAAATCATTATTAAAAATATTAAAATAAACAGATTTTAGTATTATTTTATTAACATTAATATTTCAACACAATCACAAAATTAAAACTTACATTCTAAACAAAAAACTTTTTATTCTAACATTGCTCATAACTCCGATTGGGTAAAAAGAAAAGAATTAAAAACAAACAGATTTTAACATTATTTTATTAACATTGATATTGGTATATCATCCTCATCTGATGAATCATTATCATCAATATCGATAATGTTATTCTTAGTGACCTTAACTTCAGAATCTTCCGATAATGCTGGTTCCCATGCCCAATCAAGGTTGGTTTTCTTTTTGTCTGTATTTTGGTTCATATACTTGAACATAAAAACCAGCTTACTGGCTTTTTGGTTTCCTAAGCGGTTTCGTTAATCTGATTGAACCAAATCGAAAGAAGAAAAGGCCCTTTCAATCCCAGCTGTAGAGGCCACTGCAGTGTGTAACATAATTTCAAAAAAGCGTCCTTGTCTGGCCAGTCTGAGTCCAATACAGGAATCAATTTCCACCACGTTACTGGTGGAGTAAGTCTAAAATTATCCCCAAAAAAGTACTTTGGAAATGGGCTAACTTGTGATATAAGAGACATCACAAATGGAACAAAAGAACTATTGATATTATTCAAATCCTTTTTGAATAGCTGTTAAATGTCGTCCCAAAAATCAATGACCAATAATATTTGCTAGATAATGCATTGCCCCAAGTGCCATATTTTTTCTTTTAAAGAAACTTTTTTTCACCAAAAGTGGCTGTTCTGAGAAATCCATTTCTAATTTATGCCAGACCTCTACACACATAGATATAGTTGTATAGTCTCTTTGAACTCTATCAAGAGCTATTGGATCTAGACAAACAATTAGGTCAGTGGCATTTAATGCAACCTGAGCATCATTGACTATCTTTATAATGTCACTTTCGATGACATCTTTATGGTCCTGGCATAACTGAGCTAACACTCCCTATTGACCAAAAATGATTTAAGTGCATTGTTCATTGTGCTTGACCTTATTTCCAGAGGCATAACTAATTTTTTGACTCCAGCCTCTTTGTAGAGTCCAGATGGTACATGTTTGTTGCGAAAATATTTTATAACTTTTACAATGTGAGCTGAACATCCATATTGTAATATGCCGATTTGATTTTCTAGTTCGGAACGCACTTTTTTTACATTTCCTGTATTGTCTGTGACAAAACTCCTTTCATGAACTTGAAATTGGTTTTCTGTTTTCCTTATTGCCACAAGTGCCATGATTTTAAGATACTCTGCAGTATGTGATTCTGCTCCCGTTTCAGTAGTTTCCACCAAGAACGACTCACCATGTTGAGTAATAATATTACAGCATACCAGAGGCTCGTTACGAACATTGCTCCATCCATCCAGGGACATACAAACTGCTTCTCCCTGCAATACATTCCTACACTCCTTCAAAATATCATCATACACTTCATTTAGAATAGGTTCTCCAATCTGATATGAAGAGGGGCCATTATAACAGTGCCGTAATGAATTCATCATTTTCTTAAATTCAGTACTATCAGCATGCAGAAAAGGTGTATTAGTTGCATAAAAATATCTGCCTATTTGAAGGTTGAGTTCTTTAGAGTAAGTGTCTGAGGTTGCAACAACATCAGCGTCTTTTGCCATAGTTAAAACATGCTGTTTCATCAGTTTCTTGGTTGGCTGAGGCATATAACTCTCTGAAAAAAAAACTGTTATTAGCAACATGTTTTTTAATTATTACTTTTCCGCCCAACCTATCTAATATGCGAGAAAAGTATTGGTTTACCCCAAAAAAAGTTGGAAATTTGAAATTTTTTTTGAGTTATTTTTACGTTTTCCTTCAACAACACGAAAAAACGGTTTTTAGAAAAAAAATCCTGTGTGTCTGTCGTCGTCGTCGTTGGCCACTTTTTCTTACATGTCTTATTAGCACGATACAGCCTCCGGAGTGCAATAAGTCACCAATTTTATGATTGAATGTTGCCAGAGCCAGTATAGCGGGTGCTATGGTACTTGAAGTACGAAATTTTGTAATTTTTTGAGAAATTTCAGTTTGTTAGCACGATACAGCCTCCGGAGTTCAACAAGTCACCAATTTTATAATTGAATATTATTCAGGACATCTCACAGATGGATCCTATTGATTTTCAGCTCACTAGAGCCAATACAACAGATGCGACAGTACTTTAAGTACGATATTTTTTTTTTGTCATTTTTGGAGAAGTTACAGTTTGTTAGCACGATACAGCCTCCGTTGTATATACAAGGGACCAATTTTATGATTGGATATTATTCAGAGCGTCTCAAACATGGACCCTATTGATATTCAGCTCACTAAAGCCAGTACAACGGGTGCTATGGTACTTGAAGTACCAAATTTTTGTCATTTTGGGAGAATTTTCAGTTTGTTAGCAGGATACAGCCTCCAGAGAGTATACGATTGATCAATTTTATGATTGAATATTGTTCATGGTGTCTCACAGATGTACCCTATTGATTTTCAGTTGACTAGAGCGAGTACAGCGGGTCCTATAAATCCAGATATACTACATTTTTGGTTATTTTTGGAGAAATTTCGGTTTGTTAGCACGATACATGCCCCGAAGTGTATACAAGTAACAATTTTATGATAGAATATTGTTCAGGGCCACAGATGCGGAAAAGTTAGTTTTAATCTTTAAAACCGTTTATTTTTACTTACAATATCCACAAAAAAATTGTACAGACATATTTAGTAATAATATATATAACAATTACCTACGTACCTGATGTGTTGACACTTCTTTTTGTAGTAGTGGAAGTGGAGGGCAGAACATCTTCAGGAGCAGAATGATGCTGTTGTGTTGTTTCACGACTTGGCATATCACTGGGCATATTTTTTCGATGTGTTAAAATATGTTTTTCCATTCGCGATGGTATACCCTGCATCTCCTTTGAACACTCTCGACATTTTGCCCAAATTCCAGTACTGTTTTTAATTATACAGTCAAAATATCGCCAAACAGAATGCTTTGGTTTTGGTATATTCAATAAAAATCACAACTAACTTACAGTCAACACAGTGAAAACACAGAAATAAAGATTATTTGGGAAAGCGAGAGCGAAACAAATCGTCGCGTCGCGTACCTGGGAATCCCGAAGTCGGCGCGGTGATGCTTGCGCGGTAGCCGAATGAATCCCCACAGTAATTATAATTTTGTACAGTGGCATATTGAGATATTTTCGGATGTTTAGAATGGTGGAAGACATGTTTAATTTAATAAATGTAATTGTTGAATATATCGGATATATATCAAGTTATAAATATCATGATATATATCGTGATATATATCATGATATATATCACTTGATATATATCCTCCGAACCCTGGAAATTTCGTTCAGTAATATAGATATTAAAATTTTAAATGAATAAATTAACAATAGCTCAGAATTCCTGTATTTTTTCTCTCCAAAATACCTCGTAAATCAAATTTAGCAAAAAATCAAAAAGTGTTCTCTAGTATAGGACACAGATGTAAAATTCAGTTAATTGTTTTGCTGTATTAATTAATCATTTTTAGTATAACTACAAAAAAGTTTGTATTTCCAAAAGAGTGATAATTTCTAACTTATGTGGTATTGATTTGAGACACTATCGATAGTGTGCCATAAAAAGTTTCACTACAATTATTTGATTTACCACGATTTTTAAAATTATTAATTAATTTTGGTGAGCAGTATATATAAGAAAACATTTGACACACAATTACAGAATCCTAATCAATGTATTACATATTAGAAACTATATCAAGAACTATCTTGAAGTTTGAAAATAAAAATAAATAAAAAACTAAAATGATAAGTTTTAAATTACCTTCTCTGGATCTTCTTTCTAAGCAGCATGAAAACCAATAAAAGTGAAATAGTGATTGGATGGTAAAATGGATTTATATGCATTAGTTGTAATTTATATAGTGGCAGTAACACCAAAAATGCACGATTTCAAATCAATTTCTCACATCAAGTTTATAACCAAACTACGAAATTTTTACTGAACATAAACTTTTCCATTATATAAAATGTAACCCCAAATTTCAGAGACTCAAAGTCTAATAATATAATGCTATAAAGCACATTGAAAACTGAAGATTCATACTTATATTTAGGCAATAAATTATGTAATTCTGGCAGTCTAACAATTACATTTTATTACTTGTAAAAATAGTACAATACATCTTAAATGGTCACTATTATTTTTTAATTCCATAAAAATTTCTTTTATCCACAATCACTTTATTATAAGATCATGATTTAACTGCTTGGCGCCTTTAATGTAGTTTTTCTACTTCCGCTACTAAAACCGCACTTTGAACACGGGTTTGACATGCACAAAACGACTCTTTAAACACTAGTGTTTAAAATGCGAAAAGTCACATCTCGTTTATCTTTTCTGTTTTAAACGTCAAATCAAGTGTATCTTTTGTATGTTAAATGTCATGTTCCGTGATAATTTTGTTATTCTGCGTCATTTGATTTGTCAGTCAGCTGTCAGCCATCGTCCGTCATGTAATGAATATAATTCAAATATAATATATTTTTTTCCTTCCCGCGGGCGAAGAAAAAGTATAGTAAGCACCTCGTGTTAAAAACGTCTTTAGTCACTCGTTTCACAAGGAACTCGTTCCGCTTCGCTCCACTCGTGTCTAGTAAAACTCGTGACTAAAGTAACCTTTTTGACACTTGGTACTTAATATACTATTATAAAACAATAGTGTTTCATTAGTCATAAAGTGAATGTTGAGATTTTACATTAACATTTATGCTCGTATTTACGATAATAAAGAAAATATTGTTGTTCTTTTTTTGTTTCATCTGCAAAAACAAATTAAATTCAACTGTGGCATAGTGGAGTATTTTCACCTCGAAAGTTCTCCATTATTTTTTGTACTACTTTTTCTCCGCATTTTCCTAAGTATTTGCTTCTCATATCTTCTAACGCACAGCTCAGATATCTATTTCTTTGTTTTTCTTCTTACTTTTTATCTTTGGCATTGTCTCAACAATTCACAACTGTCTTATTCTTACTCCTTCTTCAATATATCTACTTATTATTGCCCTTTGTTCTAATTATCTACCCTTTTTCTGTGTTTCTTCCTCCATTTTTTTCTACTTTCTCCAACTTATTTAATACCTAACATATATTGCTGTAGGACATGTAAAACAGTTTTATAAATTTTTGTTTTCATTTTCCTAAACACAATATTGAATTTCATTCGCAAATTTCATATTTTTTCGATCCATCCATAATTAAATGCCATGAAACATACAGCTACTGATTATTAGCTTATTTATTTTATTAATAAATATATTTCACAATAACTTGTAAATATGTCACATCATTCCCCCTGGCAGTTTGGTTTTAAACTTTTTAAATGGTTATTTTATATATATATATATATATATATATATATATATATATATATATATATATATATTCTATATTCTTTAATAATATTTGCCCCACTTTCGGTTGACAATTATAATATATCTGATGTGTTTTACTAATTTTATTATGATTTATATATGAATTTATATGATGTGAATTTTATTTGTTGCTGTCGTCACAATTTGTAATAGTAACTGCACTAATGTGAAAACACCTTTACCGCTAAATATAACCTATTAAATTTTATGACAGCAGTTGCCAAATTAATATGCCCGGCTCTATAAATATTAAATGTTATATTATGAAAGATAAATCAATATACAATCAATTAACTCACTCTTAACTCAGGGAGGGATCAAAGATTTCAAATAAGAATTCAAATTTTATAAATTTTCAAATAATTTTCCAAATTACGTATTGCACTATTCAAAATGTAAAGTAACTGTTTGTCCAATACACTATAAGACAATTAAATTCTTATGACATATATGAAATTTACTGTCAGGAAATTAACCAAATGTCACTAATTATACCAAATTTTCTCTAGCATAAAAAAATTATCAAATATAATGAGAATGAATATAAAAAAGGAACCAAAGAGATTTAGAATTCAAATTTATATAATCTATTATCAGATAACAATTACAAAATTAAAACTTTTCAAAAAATATAAACGCATAAACCAAAGATAGAACTTTCTATCAAACCTTAATATTAAACAACCTATAATTAGAAATTTCCTATCTAAAGAATTTAACCAAAAGTTCAAAATATCTACTTTTATAATTGATATATGTCAATGTAAAATGCGCAAATTTCCTTGTAAATTGTCTGTTCCAAAATAGTCTTCACTTGACGTTGAATTTTTTTATATAAGTAACGTTACTATAATTTCAAAGTAAGTATTTAATCATTAGATGCATCTATTTTCGAAATATTTTTACTAAAGGCCTATTCATTCTCGAGAAATAATATAGATAATATGGACTGGACTCACCAACTAGGTTCTGGTAGACTCGTTCGTATTCTAAAACGCTTTTTAGAATTTCAGGAACAACTTTTCTAAATCAATAATTTAGAAAACGGAAAAACCACTCGCACTTTAACGCTGAAATTCTTTGCGAATAATACACGCAATGGCTTTACAAAAGGCAAAATATGTTGAACTGATAATAATCATACAAATTACTCTGATATACTGAATTGAATTTGAGACAACTCTTATTCGATGTTGTCTCGAGAGAATCTAAAAATCAACTCTCTTTTAAATAAATTTGAGACAACTCTTATTTGATGTTGTCTCGTGGGAATATCAAAATCAACTAACTAAACTGTTTCAATAAATAATTCTCCTCTCCTTTGGTTAGCAAAAATTCTTTTTTTTTTTAAATACAAATTTACGTTTTCATATACAAAGAGAGATTTTCATTGTTTTAGTATAAATGCCATTTTGCTAACAGACATCTGTATTCTTGTTTTCAAATCGTTTTAAAATCTATATATCATTAAGTCCATTCTGCATTAATGTCATAAGAAATTGAAATGTCAAATTTTATTGGTATATTGAACCTTTCAAATTATTGATAATACAGTGTGTATCACTAGTATTACAACCAAATAAGCACATTTTCTTTATTTCAATGTTTTCTTTAGAATTTAGATAGAGGATATGTATTAAAGAGTTTTGATATACAATATAGTCGTAGTCCTAATTTTGTTTGTATGTTTGACTCACCTTCGGCTAGCTCCCAAAGAAGTTTTATTACTTTTGCTTTATTTTAAATTTATGTTATATTGGGTGGCATGGAGACTCCTCCCTTTGAGTTCTGGACGCATTTCCGTTATCATTTCTTCTTTCATTATCTCTTCGATACTGTCAGTTTCCATCTTCTCTTAGTCTATTATCTCTCAGGTCATTATTGTTTGTGTAGCTCCTTTCTACCCGTTGTAAATAGCTCGATAAACTATCCATTGTTTTAATATTGTGTAACGCTATGGTTTCCGCTACTTCAGAGTTAAAATGTCTTCCGACATACAGTACCAACTCTTCCTCCTTCATTCCTGGCTCTAAGTATTGGCTATGTTGTATAATTGCATGGCATAGTTGTTTAAATTTTTACTTTTTTTATAATCTAACTTTCCAAAATATATTCGTTCCCTGAAAGCTGCTTGTTGTATTTCCCCCCAAAAATACGCTAAAAATTGTTCTTCATATTCACCCAAATTTTGGATTTGTTCTTCTTTGTTACAGAACCATAACAAAGCATGACCCTGTAACATACTCCTTATAATGAGTTTAATCTCCATAATATCCCTTAATCCTTTTATTTTGCTTCTAATTATTTTAAGGAATACTTTGGGGTGAATATTATTTATATTACCATCAAATTTGACCCCAATTTCAAAATTGCTGTGGAAATTCCCCGGACATACATTAACTCCTCCACTTCTTCTCATATTCTCTTCCATTTCTTCGACCGTGTTCCTTAACCTCCGATTCATTTCTTCGATTTCTTGATTTAGTTGTCTATTCATACCTTCACTTAAATTATTTATTTACATTTTCTTTCATCTGTTCTACTTCCTTTGTTAGATTATTAGCTTGTTTTGATACTTCCACTTTGATAGTTTCTGGTAGATTTTCTTCAATATCTCTTCTAAATTCCTGTACCTCTTCTACTATCTGCTTTTCCATTTCTCCTCTAATTTTTACTCCATTTTCTTGTATTTCTATCCTCAAATTTTTATTTTGATCCTTCACATCTTCTTTCATCTTGTCAAATTTCTTTTTAAATTCTTCTTGGTTCTCCTTGAGTTCCTTAATCTCCTTACAATTTTCAAATTTCACTTCTTCTATTTTCTATTCTAATCTTTTCATATTTCCATGAATGTTGTGGATGTATCCTCTAATTTCTTCTTTCATACTATTCATGTCTCCCCTCATATTTTCCATGTTCCCACTTACCGTGTTGATATCTCCTTTCAACTCTTTCTTCATACTATTCATGTTTTCATTCATTTTAATCAAAAATTGCATTAATTGATCATTGCTATTTGTACCTCCTTGTGTTTCCCTGCTCTCTTGTCTTCTATCTTCTTGTTCCACATCTTCTTCATCTCCTGTCGTATTTTCTTCAGGTGCATCTCCTTCCGATTGTCCCTGGATCAAATATTGAACCTGGAAATCTCCCATTCCATGGCTCCTCTCTTCTCTTTCCTCTTCTGATCCGCTATAATTTCCGACCTGTTTCCCGTCTCTCAATACCATTTTCTTGTCCATGATTTATTTGTTTGTTTTTATTTAAAATAATTTAATTATTTATAGTTGCCCCACGTTAAGGGTGCCAATTTATAATTATTAATTTTTTATTTATAATATTTATTTAATTAAGAGTTTTGATATACAATATAGTCGTAATCTTAATTTTGTTTGTATGTTTGACTCATCTTCTGCTAGCTCCTAAAGAAGTTTTATTACCCTTGCTTTAATTTAAATTTATGTTATAGTCGGTGGCATGGAGACTCCTCCCTTTGAGTTCTGGACGCATAGACAAACTGTGATTTACACTTGAATTATTATAATTACCTCAAATATTTCATTCCTCGATCAAGATATTTACCTCTGTTTTTATATATTCAAATGTTATTGCAAAGAATGAATGAATTAAGTATATTTTTATACATGTATTATGAATGTTAAAATAAATAAAAAAATACCAACACTTTAGATAAATTATTTAATAAATTGTTGAGACCAAACTTCAAATGCTTTTTACATTAAAAAAATTTCTACACCGCTCCTGCATTCTCTCCAGTCATGCGTACTGAGAATTCTAAACGATTGAGTCGGCGCATAGGAGAAGCGGATGTTCACTTATAATTCCATGCGACATTATATATGTAATACACAGTCAATGTTAGTTGTGTTGTTTGTGATAATTTTAACGTTTATCACTTCATTAAAAATCATCAATACATAATTCAAAATTGAATACAATTATATATACTGAACCATGAATAGTGAGAGGTAGAAATAGTTATACATGCAAACAGAAAGAAGAAATGGAAATTAAATAGTGATTTATATATAACATGAACAGTGATGATATGAAATAAATTTTAACACGTAAGTACTGTTGATAACTATAACTAAAAATGCATAAATATCCATGTATCTTATCAGATATTCATGATATTGTAATGTTTATTGGCCTTTTTGATAAAATTTTCAATTTAAACGTTCAAATATTAATTCATTGTTCACTACTTTTATTTGGAATTCCAAATTAAAACTTAAAATTCACAGACCTTAGTTTCCAATCTTCGGTCCCAGGTAATGCGGCCAAGTGTCTCTTTGTTCTTGGAGGTTTTTCATTGAAAAATTCTTCCTTCTGGACTTTCCACGTTCCCCCACAGTAGAAGTGATATTAACTGTCCTATTTCATAACTTTTTTACTTTAAAATGTACTTTTATATTATTTTGTTACAATTTTGTTAGAGAAGATCTATATTGCAGCCTACCATTCTCCCAAAACCAAGCTTCACTGTCTTTTATTTTAAAAATCAACAACTTTTTCACTTCTCAAAAGCAAAGCCTGCTTTTATTGTTTTTTATTCAATAATTGTCATTTGGAATGTTTTTTTATGGAAAATGTACTTATTTAAATAGGTTTATATGGTCTTAGGGATTATATAAAATGTCTTTTACATGTATCACAATATCGTATTTTTTTATAATTCCATTTTTATGGTGTTCTTATTTACAATTAATTACACAATTTCTACAACCTAAAATGCTTATTTATACATATGTAATTGTTCAGTTTTCAATTTTGGAATTTTTACTAATGTTATCTGATATAAACTGTTATTTGTTTTCAAATTTGCCTTTTTTATCTTATATTCAATTAAGAACCAAAGATTTTAAGTTCGCAAGAAAATCACTATATTTTATTACTTCCTGTTTATTGATTTATCAGATTTCTTTGACATATAACATGGCTCTGTTCCGTGTGTCATCTATCATAAAGATTCTTTCTTATTTCTTTTTTTTTTAAGTTTTTAAATTTTAAACCTTTACTACCATCGTCTGTGAGTATAACTAAACAATTAGTAAGTTGAATATTAATTTCTGTTATTTCAGGTTTCAAATAAAACTTCATTCTACTCATCCAGACATTCACACGGCCGTGTTCAGAGTATTCTGAAACGTATTGACATTAACTTGACCTTGGATTAATTTTGAAGGTAAAATTTTATACTTATCTATAATGTTATCGTTAAGATTTTTATTCATTATTCTTTAAAGTCTTCTTTATAATTGGTTTTCTCAATATTTGTTAATATATTTACTTATTTCATTCATTCCTTTATCTTAAATCTTAGTTTTTAACAAGGTAGTGTCTAGTAGTTCACCCTACGTATTAATAAAAAAAACCTTTTAATATTCATTCACATATGTGAATTATTTTTCTATATTAGAGGACTAGTTCAATATATATATATATATATATATATATATATATATATATATAAAGCAATTTCTAGTTTAAAATAGAGTAATCAATCAAAAGCCGCAAAACTGACGAAAGATTTGAAAATAATAAGTAAAGGTGTGTATTTTTACCTCAAAACGTTTTCTTCTTTGGCAACATATGCAGGCTACTATAAATACCAAAAAACAGAGTGTTAATAATAGGGAAATGACCCCTACTACAAATTTGGCATTTGACTCTGAAATAGAAAAAAAACACAAGTTAAATTAAACTCCTAGTTTTTATTTATTTATTTATTCCAAATAGGTTTTATAACCTAATTACATGGAATAATGATTAATAAAACATAAATGATATCCTAACATTGTATAGTATAGCCAGTGATAAATATAACAGTGACATTAATTAAAGTAGTGAATTAAAAACAAGGCAAAGACGACTAATTTCCAGAACTGTTCCTTCATACACCAAATTTCTTAATATATTTTAAATACTGTTCAAAAATTGTCTAATTGACATTGTCCAATCTATTTTGGTAACATTATTTATATTATTGGCCACAAGAGGAGAGAATAAACTAATGTTCTTAGTCCTTAAGGAAACTTTGAAAGGAATTATGTACAATAAGTTAATTATTTTATACAAGAAGACCATTATATTCAATTTACATGTCGGACTAGTGATATAGATCACCTCAAATTCTTCCCATAAACTGCACCCATTACAAAAGATGTGATATAAAATCATACAATGTATAGGGTGACACAAGTACTATATCTACTTATATTTTAAAAATAGCGGCTACATATTTACACTTTATTCTAAGGTGTGAAGTTAGCAGTTGATTTCCAGCAGTTAAAAAAGTAAAACTGAAAGTAATTGCCACAAATCGTGTTTTAAAATTTAACATACATAATATATTAAGAGTATAGTTGTCTTTAAAAATCAACTACCGCCCCGTACCCATCTAGAAGCCGTTGGGGCGTATGAAAGTTTTGGTAGGTACATAAAATAATAAAGGACATAGGAAAGAAGAAGATGCAGAAAAAATTTAGTAGGCAAAATCATCAGAACATTGGGAATATAATTTCTTCAACCACCATATTCAACCGATTTGCTTCATAATGATATCTTCTTGTTCCCAAATGAAACAAAATCAAATGATATAATGAAGTATAATCAAATTAATCACTAAGAGACGTAAGTAAGGTTTTTATTGAAAAGTTTATATAGCCTCAATTAACCTTTGTAAATACTTTTTTTAAAAACATGTAAAATATTCTTACGTTTTTTATCTACTTTCCATACATGAAAGAATTCCTTAAAACTGCAAGTATGGTACATTTGAAACCAGTGTTGAATATTTAGCAGTAGTCATGCTCAAATATCCATAAATAAAAACTCAAGATGCTATGAAGTGATAGCCCAGGATAAAAATATAAATAAACAATTCAGAACCTCGATTTCTCGTTCGAGTTCCAGGATGATATTTACAGGATACATTGCAATGCCTCTAGAAATTATTTACCACCGCCCGTACCCACTTAGAAGCCGTCGGGGTGGATGAAACTACCCCTAAACAATAAAAAAAATAATAAATAATTCAGAACCTCGACTTCTCGTTCGAGTTCCACGATGATATTCACAGGAATATCATTTACCGCCCCCCGTTCCCACTTAGAAGCAGTCGGGGTGGATGAAACTACCCCTAAACGGTTTTGCCAAATTCGTTCTTCGCTTTAAAGCTAGTTGGTTTAGAAATCGTCATAATATAACAAACAAAAAGATTTGTGGTGAAAATCTAAGGGCAAATGAAGAAGCTGTTGAGCCATTCAGGAAGACATTAGATGAAGTTTTAAAAAACGTAAAAATCAAGTTGTTACAACTTGAGAATTTTGATGAAACCAGGTTTTATTGGAGAGCATTACCTGATATAAACAAAGCTGAAAAAGACGCTCATGGAAGAAAAATTGGTAAGGAGTTTCTGTTGGATGTCCTTTAGATTATAATTTTAATTACTTTCTTGCAAGGTAGACAACCCAAATAACAAACGCATGTAATTAGGAATCGACCGATATGATTTTTGGTGGCCGATACCGATATCGGCCGATACCGATAAACTCATAGCCGATATCTGCCGATACCGATATATCGGCCATACAATTTTGTCGTAAATGTTTTGCTGTATAAATGAGGTAAAAGTGATTTATAATGATATACTGTTACCGTTACACGGATTAACCATAAAATCACTAAAAAATTGCAGAGCAAATTCGATATTTTGTAAAATCACCTGGCGGAATACTAAAAATCGATACGGTGAATCTCCGAATTTAACAAAGCCCGGCCAGTCGGCTATGTTCGCTCCGTCGGGGAATACCAGAATTTCCGAATACGCTGGGAAACAGTAAGATAATAAAACTCGTAGTAGTCGTAGTATAGTATTGCACTGATTTTTCACAAACATGGATCGTTTTGTCGTGCGTTCTCCATTCGTTTCACAGTAGTCGTCATTTTTACAAGAGCCTGGTTCTGGTTCATTATCTTCAATAACTAGCAGTATTAGTGGCAACATAACTAGCAGTATTAGTGGCAACATAACTAGCAGTATTAGTGGCAACATAACTAGTGGTAAAAGTATTTACTGGACATATTTCTCCAAGAACGAAGTTAATGCCTCTACAATAAAAGCAAATGCCACCTGTAAATTATGTAATGCTGTTGTTTCTCTGGGAGGTAAAGGCAAAACAGCAAATACTACCAATTTAAAGCATCATATGGCGAAGTTTCACATTGAAAAATTAAGTGAGGAGTCAAAAGAAAAAAATGTTGATGGCAGTAAGTATATAATAAATTTGTTTTAGAAATTAGTAATTTTGGCTGCAATATCGACAAGTTATTAAATTTCTGTTTTTGTTTTTGCTTTAAGTTGTTAAGTGAGTACTTTTACTCCTGAACTCTGAAGCCAAACAGTACCTCTGAATATAAATTTATGAATTATGAAACACCCAGTATTTAGAAGGGTTCTGTTTTTTAGATGCAGAAGCACACGAAAAACCTGGTTCATCTCGTTCATATGCAAGCTTAAGCGGAAGCTCAACCACACAACCAAAGATTTTTGAATCCTTTGAAAATATGCAGTTATGGGACATTGATAGCACTAAATCTAAAAAGGTTCACTATTATATCTGAGAATTAAGAGCTATAGACATACAGCCCTTCAGTATTGTGAACGATGTGGGTTTTAAGCGGCTTTTAAATAAATTGGTTCCTTGTTACGATATTCCTTGAGATAAATATTTTAGAGAAAGAATACTTCCTGATATATACAAAAAATGTACTTTGGCAATTTGTGAAAAATTATCACTTTTCTTGAAAGAAAACATTAAAATTTTTGCCACCACAGATATATGTACTTGCAAGCATAATAACCCATTTATTTCTTTTACTGCACATTGGATAAATATTAAAACGACTGAAAGATGTTCATTTGTACTGGCCTGCAAGCATTTTTCTGGGTCACATACAGCTTTAAACATCTCACAGATGTTATCTGAATTCATGACAATATGGGAGTTAGATCAGAATCAAATTCTTTTGGTTTTGGCTGATAATGCTGCCAACATAAAAAAGGCATTGATGAGGTTAAATTAAAACACCAACCCTGTTTCATACATACCATACAATTAGCCATACATGACTCCATAGAAAGTCAACGATCAATTATAGATTTATTGGCAAAAGCAAGACGTATAGTAACTCATTTTAGTCACTCCTCTTTGGCTTGTGATAGGCTGAAGAATATTCAAAAGTCCCTTAATATGACCGAGAAAGCTTTGGTGCAGACGGGTGTGAAAACTGCCACAGTTTTTCCAGCCACGGTTTCGATGTGGCAACACCGCGCACACGTACCTATCATTCTATAAAAAAATAACAATGCGATGGCACGCATTGGGCGTAGATGGATAATATTCATATTCAATAGAATCATCATTGTGAACTGTCAAAAGTCATTGTCGGGGCATAGGAGGGGGTACAAGTCGATTTAAATATTAATTCGTCCTATAAAAAACTAACAAAGCGATGGCACGCATTCAGACTCGATGGATAATGTTCATATTCAATGGAATAAGGGTTGTGGACTGTCAAAAGTCATTGTCGGGCCGTAGGAGGGGGTACAGGTCGGTTTAAATCATAATTAATTGTACAAAAAAATAACAAAGCGATGGCACGCATTCAGACTCGATGGATAATGTCCATATTCAATAGAATAATGGTTGTGAACAGTCAAAAGTCATTGTCGGGCCGTAGGAGGGGGTACAGATCGGTTTAAATAATAATTAATTATATAAAAAAATAACAAAGCGATGGCACCCATTCAGACTCAATGGATAATGTTCATATTCAAAAGAATAATAGTTGTGAACTGTCAAAAGTCATTGTCGGGCCGTTAATCCATTTGCCGACCCACTAAAATTAAATCAGGACGTAGCCACTCGGTGGAATTCTACATTTTACATGCTTGACCGCTTTGAAACTTTAGAAAATGCTGTAAAAAGCACAATAGCAATTTTAGACCACGGAAATGTGCCGATTGAATGGAATCTATGTAAGGAGCTTTCAAAAGTGTTGCGCACATTTAAAAAAACAGCAAAAACAATAAGCGGAGAAAACTACATAACAGGCTCATACGTCATTCCTTTAGTTTATGGCCTATCTACTGTTTGTGCCGACCTTATGAAAAAAAAATTGGCGATATTGTGATTCGCGAGATCACCAAGTTGAAAGAAGGATTATATTCCAGATTAGGCCAAATCGAAAATAATACTTTGGCCATGGCAGCATTTCTAGATCCACGATTTAAATTACTGGCATTCCAAAACAGTACAATAGCGGACACTACAAAAAAACAGGTAATATTTTTGGTTGCTGCTAAAATCGATACAAAACAAAAGCATTTAAAAACTGAATACACATGCGTTGATATAAATCCAGTCGACGAAGAAGATGAAGACGAATTTTCCATATGGGGACATTTACAACGTGGTACTGGTGAAAGATCACAGCACCAACATAACGCAACCAGGTGCAGCGATTTTTAGAAACTGATGTTTTGCCAAGACATACAGATCCGTTAAAACTTTGGAAGGAACAGAATTTTAATTACCCCAAACTGAGCGACCTTGTGTTACTGCAACATCAGTTCCGTGTGAAAGACTGTTTTCTGAAGCCGGGTTAAAATTAACGGATCGTAGAAATAAATTAAGTGCTACCAAAGCAGAAAAACTAATATTTTTTAATGCTAATTCTTCAATTGGAAAAAAATGAGTTTATCTTTTGTTTCAGTTTCGTTTCATTCTTATCTATTCATTTTAGGAGTTGAAATTCTTGTTTTTTTTAAAGTAGTTTGGTTCTGCTTTTAAACAGTCTTAATTTTATATTATTATTAGTTACAAATGTTATAATGGGGTTCCATTAATAAAAAATGTTTATTTTTAAAAGGAATGAATAGACCCTAAAAATTGATATAATTTTTACATATAACATAGCAACATGTTCATTTGAAATAATCAATTGAATATTATTAAACTAGCTGCAATTTTTATGTTACACCCTATATATTAATCTTTATTCAAGTTACGAGTCAATCTCGATTTCGTATTATTGCTAATTTGCAATCAGGAAAATCACTGTATTTCGCAACACTAATATTTACGTCGCCTGAATGGCAGTATTCCATCACATGGCAAGAAAAAAAACATCACCCGTGAGAAATGTTTAGCCAAGTTGATTTTTTGCAGAGACAGTATTCAACTCTAGTATGACATACTCGGAGGCGATTGATTTGCAGGCCAAGGGGTAGTTCCTACAAACCATAACTTTGAAAAATTCATAATTACTCGTCAGAGATGTATAGCCATGTGGTGGAATACTGCTATTCAGGCAACGTAAATATCGATAATCTTGAAGAAAATTGTAGTAACACTTCAGTTATTTACTCAGATATGTGTACAAGCCGTTCATCATTGATTAAGTTAAAAATCTACTTGGAATTGACCATTTCAGCAATAATATTTTTACCGACGCCACTGGTGATTTGACAATGTTTGAATTTGGTTTTCAAAAATAATTAAACAAAAATATATAATACACCTTCTTTACAAGTTCAAGTCTAATATCATTCTAAATAAAAAATATACAAAATCTAAAAGGAAACATTTGCTGACTATGAATTAGTTATTAATATTACATATTATTGTTATTGCTTTTATCATATACACGTTCCATAACTGGCCGCCAGATAAAATTCGGTCGCTAGAAAATGGCTACACTAAATTCACACCTGTTGGTGCAATAGGCCTCATGAGATATCACACAAAAAAACGCGCTCATGACTTTACCTTAAGATGGTGTATGAAGGAGTAAAACATAACGACATATAATAGAATTTTTACCGTATTTGCTAGCACATCGTTATATTTTTATGAAATTGCTATTTTCAGAAATCGAACTGTTATTCTTTTTAATGGAATTATCCTACGGCCCGACAATGACTTTTGACAGTTCACAACCATTATTCTATTGAATATGAACATTATCCATCGAGTCAGAATGCGTGCCATCACTTTCTTATTTTTTTATAGAATTAATTAATATTTAAATCTACCTGTACCCCCTTCTACCGCCCGACAATGACATTTGACAGTTGAGAACCATTATTCTAGTGAATATGAGCATTATCCATCGAGTCTGAGTGCGTGCCATCGCTTTCTAGGTTTTTTATAGAATTAACATGTAAATCTACCTGTACCCCCTCCTACGGCCCGACAATGACTTTTGACTGTTCACAACCATTATTCTATTGAATATGAACATTATCCATCGAGTCTGAATGCGTGCCATCGCTTTATTTTTTTATATTATTAATTATTATTTAACCCGACCTGTGAGCTCGTCCAAGATTTTGGCCTAAACGATTTTTGTAGCGAGTTTGGTTTCGATGCGTCTCAAAATACGCCCTCTATCGTGCTTACAAATTCCGTTATAACACATTCATATATATATAACCTTTGGAACAAAGGGTGATTTTGGCATCTAGGAACACCAAAATTAAAAACTGCATTGAAATTTTTTCGAAGTCACGTCATGCTACTCTCTACAATAGCCCTATTTCATTCTGAAATAAGCCTAAAACGCTCTTAATATATATATATATAATGGACAATCCAGCTTTAAAAGATGTGACACTAGAATACCACCAATGGGAACTAGCAAAAAATTTACTAAATCTCTTAAAAACTTTTGAAGAAATTACGAAGGTTTTTAGTAAGAATAGTGCATCTATATCGGAAGTAATACCCTTACTTAAAACTCTCTTAAAATATCTCCAGAAAGCTGAAGGAGCTGACTTTTGAGGGGTGCAGAGTACCAAAAATGAGCTTAAAGACTCCTTGAATAAGAGATGCAAAGCCTGCTTCACTGATAGAAACCTTCTTTTTGCCACTTTATTGGACCCAAGGTTCAAGACATCTTTCTTTGACAATGATTTATCGCAAAGAACCTTTACAGATTTAAAAAAAGAACTTTTAAAAACTAATGGACTAGATTCAGACTTGCTGGAAGATAATTCCGGAGAATCTGAAGTGAGCGACGATGAAGCTCCTTTAGCGAAAATCGCCAAAAAATCACAAGAGGTAAACCAACAGATTCAGGAAAATGTCCCGGGCTCAATTTCTCATAGTTTATTTTGGAATACTTTTGATGAACTTACTGGTATGACGACCAGTAAATCAGTGTCATATAAGAAAAGTACTGATAATATGATGAATAAAACTGATGATGAGATTGAATTGTACAAGAAAAAATATCAAGAAATGAAGATCCTTTGACTTGGTGGGCGCAAAAAAAGACATTTTTCCATTGATGTACAAAGTTGCATTAATATATATAGCACCGCCGCCAAGTAGTGTTGCTAGTGAACAGCTATTTTCTTCAGCTGGAAATGTTTATGAAAGCCGCAGAAATCGTTTAACTCCGGAAAGAGCAGAAAGCTTAATTTTGTTACATTACAACTTGCCGAAACTTAACTTTAAATATTAATTTGATAATTTGTTTAACTTAGGGCGTTACTTCTACATTTTAATGACTTTTTTGCTAAATTTTGAATTATAATAAACTTGATTTGTTTTTTATTTAGTATTTCTGTTTTAATTTCCTTTAAAAAATCCTTAAGAACTGAAATATTAAGCAATTCACATTTTCGGCCGATACCGATATAGGCCTATTTCGTAGTTTACATATCGGCCGATACCGATATCGGCCAAGAAGGCCGATATACCGATACCGATATCGGTATTGGTCGAACCCTACCTGTAATCATGGTTGCCTTTCATGCTCGCGATAATCAGAGGTTTACTTAATTATTCAACCTAAGACTACGCAATACATAGAATTCAGCTAAGCATTGTGTGGTAAGATACCATAAGTTTGTATGTGGCAACTCATGGTTTTTATTACTGCAAGTACCATAGCTAACGTTGTACTGGCTTTAGTGAGCTGAAAATCAATAGGGTTCTTCTTTGAGACGTTCTGAATAATATCAAATCACAAAATTGGCCACTTGTATATACTCCGGAGGCTGTACGGTGCTAACAATTTGAAATTTCTCCAAAAATGTCGTACTAAAGGTACCATAGCACCCGTTATACTGGCTCTGGTGAGCTGAAAATCAATAGGGTTCATCTGCGAGATGCTCTGAACAATATTTAACCATAAAATTGGTGACTTGTTGCACTCAGGAGGCTGTATCGTGTTAACAAACTGAAGATTCTCCAAAAATGACAAAAATTTGGTACTGTAGGTACCATAGCACATGTTGTACTGGCTTTAGTGAGCTGAAAATCAATAGGGTTAATCTTTGAGACGTTCTGAATAATATTCATCATAAAATTGGTCACTATACTCCAGAGCCTTTATTTATTGTGCTAACAAACTGAAATTTCTCCAAATATGACAAAAATGTGGTACTTAAAGTACTATAGCACCTGTTTTACTGGCTCTGGTGAGCTGAAAATCAATAAGGTTCATCTATAAGATGCCCTGAACAATATTCAATCATAAAATTGGTCACTTGTATGCACTCTGGAGGCTGTATCGTGCTAACAAACTGAAAATTCTCCAAAAATGACAAAAATTTGGTACTCCATGTACCATAGCGCTCGTTGTACTGGCTTTAGTGATCTGAATATCATTAGTGTTCCTCTTTGAGATGCTCTGAATAATATCCAATCATAAAATTGGTTACTTGTATATACTCCGGAGGTTGTATCATGCTAACAAATTGAAATTTCTTCAAAAATGTCATACTTAAAGTTCTATAGCACATGTTTTACTGGCTCTGGTAAGCTGAAAATCAATAGGGTTCATCTGTGAGAGGTCCTGAATAATATTCAATCATAAAATTTGTGACTTGTTGCACTCCGGAGGCTGTGTCGTGCTAACAAACTGAAATTTCTCAAAAAATTACAAAAATATCATACTTCAAGTACCATAGCAACTGTTGTACTGTCTCAGGTGAGTTGAAAAGTAGAATGTCGTATGGGACCAATAGTTCTCACCCATGAAGAAGAATATTTGCTAGAACAATGGATACTATCTTTGGCTAAGGCTCATCACCCTGTTCATAAAGATCCGTCATTAGATAGTGTAAAACTTTTACTGCTAGAAAAGAAACATCCGAATCCTTTCAGAAATTCTCGCCCAGGTAGAATATGGTTCAGTTCATTTCTGAAAAGGCACTCAAATTTAAGTCAAAAGGTTGCACAAAATTTAACTACGGCACAAGAAAAGGTATCAGAAAAGAAAATTGGGGAAATAAGAGCTTATCTGGAGTCTAAGGATCTATTAGATGTTACTAATGACACAACATGTGCTTTCAATTGCAATGAAAGTGCATTTTTCCTTCAACAGAAAAGGTACTGGCAAAGAAGGGTAACAAAAACATCTATAGTGCTGGAACCAATGATGATAAGGAAAACCTTACAGTTTTAGTGAGCGCAAACGCGCTGGAGTGCTTATGGTCGTTTTTAAATATCTACGCATTCCTAGTCATATTGCAGTCGACCTCTACAAAAGCTGGGGAATAGGTGGTTCCAAAATTGGCTGGATGTGTGGTCAAACGTTCTTCAAATATATTATAAATATATTTTTTCCCTTGGTTGATAGACAAGAAAATTAAGAGACTCATATTGATGTTAATTGATGGTCATGTGTCACATATGACATTTTAATTGTCCCGTTTTTGTTCAGAGAACGGTATTGAAATGCTTGCTTTATACCCAAATTCCTCCATGGATGTTTCAGTTTTCAAATCTCTTAAGACCCTTTGGAAGAAATATGTAAGAGAATGGCACATTGAAAATCATAGAGAGAAGCTCCGAAAAGAACATTTTGGACATATAAGTATTCAAAAAAGCCTTAAGTTCAGTTACAACTGAGACAATCCAAAATGGTTTCAAGGCAAGTGGCTTATCACCTTTCAATGTGGAAAATGTGAAGTTTTAAAAAATTTCAAACTATTCCAAGGAAAATTTGGATCCCATAACACATCATAAGATAAGTATTGGATTGGAAGTTCTATAAAAGTACGTTCCAAAAGATACATCACTTTTTACTGTTTTGAAAGCACCGAATAATAGAACAGAATTGTTAGAAGAAGAGAAAAATATTGAAAGGGCAGAAAGCAAAGAAATTACGGAAAAGGAAGAAAATGATTTATCCCAGCCTGGCTGTCCTGGACTTAATGTAAGAACTAACTCAGTCAAGGAGGCCACACCTTCAAAAATAATTGTACTTTGTTCAAACTTTTTGCCTTCATATAAAATAATTAAATATCCGTTTGTATCTGCCACGACTTTGTCAGTTCTCAAACAAAATGTATCAACACCATTTAAAAAGGCTGTGTTTTGGCCATAAATGTGAAAATAAGAAACGAAACAAAGAAAAAATTCCTTCTGCTATTACATCAGAGAGTTGGCAGGAATACTATAAAAAGAAAGAATTCGAAAAGAAGCAGAAGAAGGAAGAAAAAGAAAAAAGAGCTGAAGAAAGGAAACGCAAGCAAGAAGTAAGAAAACAACACCAAAATCAGTTAAAAGAAAAAAAACTATGTTAGACTCTGAAAGCTCATCTGATATAGCAAGGAATGGGAAGAGAGTGGTGATAGCATGGATGATGTTCAATTAGAAAAGGAGGAATCTGAAGATGAGGCTGAATTTGAAAATGTGTAAAATCAAAAGAAAGAAATTTAAAATTTAATGAGATTGAAGTGGGATATTTTGTATTGGCAAAGTTTTTGGGAGGTAAAAGGCAATATATGTGTGGTTCAAAAAATTTATAACGAGAATGATATTGAAGTTGTTTCCCTAAAATCAACAAGTGACACTTCAACATCTTTTAAACTGATGGAAAACAATATTTCTACAGTAAAAATGGAAGATATTATTAAGAAACTGGACAGTGATTCATCAAGCCAAGTAGCTTGAGGTTTTTTTAAAATGCTTGACTTGACTTGAAAAATCAAGCATTTCAAAATTTGATACTTGACTTGACTTGATTTTCGGTCAATAGTACTTGACTTGATAAAGTAAATTCAAATTACTTGATTACTTGAATATTGATAAAGCCTGTATGTACATGCATGTAGGTAGGAGCACCGAACATTAACAAGACTCGGTGGTAGGAGTGACAGCGCGCGGCGGGGCAGGAAAAGCAAGTCGTAAATAAAATGTATGGCACGCGGCACCTTTGTGCAGCAGGAAAAAATCGAGCCCGGCTCAGGAAAATTGCAATACACGCACACAGGCAGCTTACTGACGAAACGACGACGTGCTAGTCTGGAATACTGTTAATAGTGCAACGACAATCGCCCTTAACGTTCTATGTTATTTGAAGACAATAATAAAATATGTCTTACGTGAGTGATTTGTCCGAAATGGAATCAGAACCGTTTCAAAGCAGTGGGTCAGAATACGTGCCAGAATTACCAGATGATAAAGCGTCGGACTTTAAAGATATCGAACCCGATGTAGAAATTATAGGGTCGACTGCAAAAATAATGAAAACTAATAAAAATGTAGCTAATAAAATTTAAAAAGTTACGGAGTATTTTGTAATCGAGCGAGATCCCAAAAGTGAAAAAAATACTGACAAACAAGGCAAATGTACGCTTTGTACTACGAAAAACACAGTTTTAAAAATTAAAAATTGTGGAACATCATCATTAAGACGACATTTGCAATCCAAACACACTAGAGTCTACGACAAAATTTTTGGTAGCTCACAACCACCAAATTTTGAGGCGAATTCTTCCGGAAGCTCCAATAAACGTGGTACAATTTCAAATTGGCTTGCTGGAGCTGAGACTGGCGAGACTGAAACTGAAAATGTAAGTAGTTTTTCTTTACTGTGGTATAGTGTTATAATTAGTAGGGAATTACGAGTATAAATATTTAGACATAATCATATTATTTTCATGTTTAATTCAAACCTGTGTTCAAACCTTGTGGTTTACTTACTTGGATGTTTGAGTCGATAATAATTACTATTTGTTTGTTAGCTTTATATGTAACTAACTACGGATTGTACGTGTACAGGGTGAGTCAATGATATAGTAAAGTTCATTATCTCATTGGTAGAATATGGTAAATACAAAAGTTGTAAAGATTGTTAGGATGCACAATTTAAAATTATTATACAGTACAGTGTGGCTCAAAAAAGCGTGACAAATAAAACATACGTTTTTTTAAATGGAACACCCTGTTTTTAAATTTTGTTTCGAATTCCTTTTAAAATTCTTCAACTTTTATTAAGTATGTCATATACCTATTTTTAATACTTCCTGACAGTTCAGAGTTAACCCAACCCTACAACTTTGGTTTGAAACATTTCCTTCTAACTCTTACAATAAATACTGCAAGTGGGTGCCAAAATATGGTGACTCACCGGTACATTTCGATGAAAAAATAACTAAAAACTGGATTTAGTAGTAAAGAATTTAGTACCTCAGGTTGGTGTTGTATAACCAATATTTAGGATTGTAGAAGTGGCGTTTTTTAAACATAATTTTGTATGAGGCTCACTTGTTAGTTTTAGAATATTTATTTCCAGTGGTCAATTTGGGCCTCGCCCCCGCCAATTATAATAATAATCAGTGAATAAACAAACAAGCTAAACTTCAAATAATTATTTTTTAAATTTATTGGTACATATGCATACTGCATATATTTATTAATGCCAATCTTTTGTTTTTCAGACTGTCAGCGTGGTACCCAATTTTCAACAAGATAAATTTCAAAAACTACTTGTGGAATATGTAGCACAGAAATACCTTCCTTTTAGTTTTTGTGAGGATGATATAAGTAAAAAAATGTATAAGTACCTGAATCCAAATGTAAATTTACCCGGTAGAAATCAAATGAAATCCTTGACAGTAAAAACATTTGAGGCAGTGCAGCAAAGACTTAAATATTTCTTAAAAACTTGCAATTCAAAAATCTCGTTCACAATCGATGGATGGTCTTCTGTTAATATGAAAGGGTACTATGGTATTACCGCCCATTTTATAGATAATAATTGGAAACTTCACTGTATCCTTTTGGATTTTGTGCCAGCACATGGCAAGCATACTGGAAGTTCAATAGCGCAAGTATTTTTTGAAGTATTACGATTCAACGACCTTAAAAAGTCTATCCAAGGTATTACTACTGATAACACAAATAGTAATTTCACGATTATTAAAGAACTAAAGACGTATATTTCAGACATTGATGTTAAGAATAGTCACTTCGTGTATTTTGCGCACATTTTAAATTTGGGTACCAGAGATTTTATGTGAATTCTTGATTCTACGTTTGAAGGAAATGCTGAATATGAAGAAACGCCAGAAACGGCCAATATTTTGTCAGAAACCGACGATCATGATTTCGCTTTCATCTGTAAAAAAAATCCGATCTCTTGCCAAAAAAATCAAAAACTCTGAACATTTACGTGAGGATTTTGAAAAATTCTGCAGCACTCTGAACCTAAAAATGGCTATGCCTAAACTTGATGTGGTAACAAGGTGGAATTCCACCTTCGAAATGTTGCAATGGAGCTTACATATGAGAAAAGCTTTGAACATTCTTTGTGATAATATAGATAATTTAAAGACTTTAAAGCCGACAGATGCAGACTGGTCCTTAATAGAACGCGTTTGCAAATACCTACATGTTTTTAAGACTATTTCCACAATTTTAAAAGGTGAATGTTATTCTACACTTCCTATGGTGATAATTGGTATTATTATGCTTCTGGATAAACTAGAATCATGGGCTATGGAACTTGACAATAATCCCGGTAGAAATGAAACCGATGAGAAAATAATAAATAGTATTCAAGCGGCAAGGGACAAAATCGTTAAACATTACGAGAGAACCAACTGGATGTACTGTGTTGTTTTAATTTTAGACCCCCGACATAAAGTAGAAACATTCTCCAATTCTCGCTGGGGACAGGATTTGCAGACAGAAGCAGTCAAACATTTTGAGAATATTTTCAAAACGAGGTATTTTCGGTCCGACTCACTGCTTGCGTCACCGCCAGTCCCATCAACTTCATCTTTATCTTTAAACCCAATTGAAAATAGTGGATGTGGAGAGTTTGAAATCGATCTACTGAGTCTGTTCAGAAAATCTACCAATCCAAAAGATTAAATGGCATGGCGTTATGAAATAGATAAATACACATCTGATCCAAGGGCTGACAGCAGTGAAGATATTTTAGAATGGTGGAAAAGGCATGAAAATATTTTTCCAAACCTTGTCACAATGGCCAAAGACTTTTTAGCAACGCCTGCATCTTCAGCTTCTGTTGAAAGGCAATTTTCCCGAGCTGCTTTAACTGTTACTAAAACTAGAAACCGACTAGGCGATAAATCTATTAGAAGCCTTATGTGCCTTAAATCATGGATGGCGAGTAAAGATGTTCAAGATTTGCTTTAAATGTTTATTGTTTAAAATTATGTTTTTATATCCATTAATCAATTTATTATTTAGTTTTGTTATTTGGGAATTAAAAAATATAAGTTGTAAATAAATGTTGGTTTATTTTTTTGCCATTAAAAAATAATATTTACATACACGCATTTTTATTTTATTACTTTTTGGTAATTATAATGTAATAATAAAAAACTTTATTTTTTATTAACAAAAATCAAGTAATTTGAAAAACTACTTGATTTTTCAAGTACTTGATATATAACTACTTGACTTGAACTTTAAACAAATCTACTTGTCTTGAGTTTGACTTGATTTCAAGTCAAGTCAAGTCAAGTAGTTTGAAAATCAAGTCAAGCAGTGAATCTCTGAAACTGGAACAACCAGAATTGCAAAATATTGGTGATAGAGTAAAATAACTTTTTCAAATGAGCAGCAGAAACATAGTCGACAAAACGCTCCTTAATAATCTAACCCGTAAACTACGTAGAAATATCCAAGAAACCAGAAATGATTCATTCCAAAGGTACTTATCAGAACTATCACTGGAGGACCACTCATTGTGGAAAGCAACAAAAAAAAATTAAAAGGCCTATCGTGAGTGTCCCTCCGATAAGGGGATCTGATGGTACCTGGGCCCGATCGAATGCAGAAAAAGTAAAAACCTTCGCTGAATACCTTGATAAAATATTCACTACTCCACATGAAGCCAATAATGAAGATGATAACATAAACCAGTTCCTAGAAGCACCTGGCCAACTATCGCCTCCATTAAAATCATTTTCTCCTACAGAAGTGAGCAAGTAAATAAGCTACCTTAACTTACACAAGGCACCGGACTTCGATCTCATAGTCGCTGAAGTACTGAAAAACCTTTCTAGAAAAGGGATTGTATTGCTGACTACAATCTACTACAGTATGCTTAGATTAAGCCATTATCCTATCCAGTGGAAACTTGCACATATAATAATGATCAATAAACTTGGTAAGCCACCAACGGAAGCAAGTTCTTACCGACCAATAAGCCTTCTCCCCATAATGTCTAAAGTATTCGAACACTTCATCCTAAATAGAATCGAAACTACAATTCCTATTGATGATCTCATCCCAGACTACCAATTCGGATTTAAGAAAGAACATTCAACGACCCAACAATGTCATAGAATAGTGAATAAAATAAAACATAGCCTGGAAGGCAAAGAATTATGTGTGTCTGTGTTTCTCGATATATGACAAGCATTCAAATTCAAATTCATTTATTCATCATTCAAATCACAATAAAGTAATTTATAAGACTAGTCAAATATTTAAAGTTTACAAGAAAAAGAACAAAATATTAAAATTACAATTACAACAGAAGTTAAAACTAGATAATTACAATACAATTCAAATACAAATAAAACAAAATAAAATGCCAATTGGGATGATTTCTATTCACTACAATCCAAAAATTCCTGAACAGAATAAAATGCTTTTTCACATAGATATTTCTGTGTTTGTTTCTTAAACCGATGTGGGCTTGTTTTAATATTAACAACGCATTTTATTTTGTTGAAACACTTAATACCCATATAGAAAGGAGAATTCTGACCGACTCCCAGTCTAGAATACGGTAAGTGAAAATCATCAACCGCTCGAGTATCATGTGAGTGAATATCAAAATTATGCTGCAGTGAATTTCCATTAGTATATATAAAGTTTATTAGTTGGAATACATACAAGCAGGGTAAAGTAAGTATTTTAAAGGATTTAAAGATATTTCTACATGACTCAAGCGGAGATATCCCCGCCACATTCCTTATCGCGTCCTTTTGCATGATAAATGCTTTCTGAAAATGAGCAGATGAGCCCCAGAATAACAACCCATACTGTAGCGTTGATTGTACAAGCCCGTAATAAACAAGTTTAAGAATACCCTCAGACACAGTTTCTCTTAATCTCCGTATTAAAAAACACAAAGAACTAATTTTTCCACATACATAGTCAATATGCTTTTCCCAAGTAAGCTTACAATCAACAATCAAACCAAGAAACTTAATTTCGTTCGTACTTTTTATAGATTTTCCATTCACTTTTATCAATAAATCATAATCAACACTAACATTTTTAGGAAAAAATTGCATAAATAATGTCTTACTTGAATTAAGAATAAGACCATTACTATCACAGTAATTACTAAAATTTTGGGAGACGCAATTACATTCACTCACCAAATTTTCGAGATTTAAATGGCTTAACAATATATTAGTATCATCTGCGTACAGGACAGTACGTCCAAGACTAAGACAGCACTCATCGGCAACATTGTTCACAAATATAATAAAAAACAAAGGACCCAGAATAGAACCTTGAGGCACTCCAAGGCTATTCTCCCTTTTATAAGATTTAGTACCATTTATCTGGACCGTTTGCTCTCTGCCCTTAAGATAGGATGCTGCCCAATCCAAAGCAACCCCTCGTATTCCACTTGCAAACAATCTGTCTAATAGAAGTTTGTGGTTTATCGTATAGAAAGCTCGACTTAAATCATAGAACAAACCCACAGAATGTTCCTTTCCATTGAGAGCAGAATAAACAAATTCAAGACAGTCCAGAATAGCTGTGTTCGTAGACTTGCCCGGACGAAATCCATTCTGACTCTTATTTAGTATCCCATTGCGTTCCAGGAATTCTATCAAACGTACCGAGTAACAAATCTCAAATATCTTCGACATTTGACTCTGAACACAAACTGACCTATAGTTCTCCATTTCACTCCTTGACCCCTTATTTTTAAATACTGGGATACACTTTGATATTTTAATAGAATCTGGAAATTGCCCACTTATAAAAGATTCATTGATAAGGTATGCAAGAGGATAACATACTATGTCCCTTACTCTCCCTAAGGCTCTACCATGAATTTCATCTAAACCTGCAGCTGGTTTTTGTGTTGTCTTATGCAACAAGTCCCTGACTTCATCAGGTGTGACACAACTAAGAAAGATACTAGAAGGTCCAAAATTCGTATGAGAGCCCTTATCAAGTTTAGGCAATGGGCATATATCTGAAATATGTAAAAAGAAATCATTAAATTTATTACATTTTTCTGATGGATCAGTAATAACGTCTCCCATTGTTCCATTTATGCTAGTAGGCATTCCGACATTTTTCCCATTTCTACTCTCATTAACAATTTTCCAGCTTTCCTTGCATAAGTTTGCTGCATTCGCCAATCGATTGGAGTTTTGTTGCCTTTTAAATTTTGCAACTGAATTTTTATACTGTTTTAATAAATCATTATACTTTTGAGTGTATATTGGGCATTTGAGCCTTCTTTCAATAGGTTTCATCTCACATAAAAGACTATGCAAATCTTTCAGTTGAGGTGAATACCATCTTTTGCTATCCTCTCTGACTTTCCTTACTTTATAAGGAAAATTGCAATTGTAATGATAAAGGAAAGTTTCATAAAATGCAGCAAACTTACCCTGAAAACCCGAAACTGCATACACATCCTGCCACTGTTCTCTACATAAAGTGCTATAAAAATTATCCAAATTCACACTGCTGAGATTCCTTCTACAAATAAGTTCATTAGTATTCCCCTTCGTATCACTTCCAGAACTAAATTCACATAGTTGATACATGTGATCAGAATAGAACACTGATTTTACCCCTATAACCTCACACTGAGAGTGATTAGAAAATATATTATCAATACAGGTGGAACTCAATCGACTTACTCTAGTTGGTTGAGATATATGTGGATATATATCATATTCTGAAAGAAGATTCAACAAATCTGTTTTTGAAGTACTATTCTGGAGAAAATTAATATTTACATCACCACATATTATAAAATTATCACCATTACAATACAAATCAAAAAGAAAAACACCCAATTGTTTAATAAACTCTTTAACACAGCTTTCTGGAGTTCTATATACAGAAACTACGTACAAATTATATCTTTCTTTACAATTTTTATTATTTTTATTTTTTAATACAGCCACGTATGCCTCAAAAACTCTCTCAATACATTTCTTGTAGCATATTGTAGTCATATTCAATGCTGTTCGCGCAAACACACATACACCCCCACGATTTTTGATTCTACAAAACTGTGCACACAGTGTATAGCCCTTCAAATTTATCATGTTTAGTTCTTCTCTTCTGCACCAGTGTTCTACAATCGAAACAATGTCTACATTGTTTTCAACAAGTGTAAGGCTCAACGAGTCTGTCTTGCCTGATATACCAGCAATATTCAGATTCATTACCCTCAGTTTATCATTATTCCTGTTTTGTGGACCAATGGGTGGATCACTAGGTATTCTTAAAGCCACTACAGAATTTGTGATGTTTTCATTATACAAGGATCCGCTATTTACTGTGTCTGCAGCGGCATCCTTTTTTTCATAAAAAACTTTGATACCAAAGCTCCTTGTGGCCAAATATCACGTCTCCATGCTTGTTTAAAACTTGCACATATAATAATGATCAATAAACTTGGTAAGCCACCAACGGAAGCAAGTTCTTACCGACCAATAAGCCTTCTCCCCATAATGTCTAAAGTATTCGAACACTTCATCCTAAATAGAATCGAAACTACAATTCCTATTGATGATCTCATCCCAGACTACCAATTCGGATTTAAGAAAGAACATTCAACGACCCAACAATGTCATAGAATAGTGAATAAAATAAAACATAGCCTGGAAGGCAAAGAATTATGTGTGTCTGTGTTTCTCGATATATGACAAGCATTTGATAGAGTATGGCACAGCGGCCTCCTCTACAAAATTAAAAAACATCTACCGGACCAACTATATCTCCTCTTAAAATCATATCTAAACGATCGACACTTTCAAATAAAATTTGAAGATGAACTCTCAACTTTCCATCAAATTAAAACTGGAGTACCACAAGGCAGTGTCCTAGGCCCTTTCTTATACTTGTATACGGCAGATGTACAAACTACCAATGAAACGCTTATAGCAACATTTGCTGATGATACGGCAATTATGTCATCTAATACTGATCCTAACACAGCTTCCAACCCACTTCAAAATCATCTAACTCTCCTGCAACCATGGTTAAAAAATGGAAAATTGAAGTCAACACTAATAAATGTAACCAAATCACTTTCACCACAAAACAGTGCGCCTGTCCACAAGTTACTATTAATGATGATCCAATGCAACGAAGTCAAATATCTTGGTCTTCATTTAGACCAAAAACTGACATGGAAAACTCACATAAAAGCTAAAAGAAAACAACTCGATATTAAAAATTAAAAATATGTATTGGCCAATTAACAAAAAATCTCAACTATCTACAGAAAGCAAAATCTTAATCTATAAAACCATACTAACACCTATATGGACATATGGCATTGAATTGTGGGGTTGCAGTAAACACCAAGATCCTGCAGTCCTTCCAATCTAAAACCCTCCGTCTATTAATAAATGCTCCTTGGTATGTTTCAAATGACACTATACACAGAGATCTAAGAATACCATATATCAAAGACATCATCACAACTCGCTCAAATAAATACAGAAAGCAATGCACAGATCATAGCAATCAACTTATTAGTAACTTGTTCAACCTACCATCAGAAGAAAGAAGACTAAAAAGACTTTGGCCCGAAGATCTGTAAAAATCTAGAGAACCGTTAATGGACAGTACCTGATTCAAGCCACCAACCCACATTATTCTATTTACTTATTACTCTATATTGTAGTAGATTGTAAATTTGCAGTTAAATAAATAAAAAAAAATATTTTATGCCTACTTTTGTTATTACTATGTCATTAATAATTTTATATACTCATGTAATAAGGAAAAAATAAAGTTTTTGTCAATAATTGGCGTGTCAATCATTGGTACTTGTCAATTACTGGGGTGACAACACTGTCAACAAATGAATAATAGGTGTCAGTTACTAGATCTCCAAAAATACATTTAAATGCCATAAGAGATTCTAATTGTGACAATTATTGGTGCCTTACCCAAATTTTCGAAATTTTAAAGAGCCAATAGGACTTCTTAAGGATTTTTTCAGAGATGGTGGTATGATGCGATCGTAATCACTTTTTGAGCTCTATCATCCTGCAAAGATTGATTGAAATCATTACAAAGTTGCCACAAATATATAAACCGACAAACTACCTAATATAAGGTACCTGTATCTCAGCTTTGAGTACAGCTAGGAGGCTGAACATTTTACTGTAGCATCACTTCAGCGCCCCAAATCAACTTACAGAATTCCACCGTAATCTGTCGGTAATTGGTGAATGTGTTCCTATTTTATCAGCCCCTTATATGTAAAAACGGCAAATCATTTGTGACTACCAAATAATTCTGTTAACCAAAATAACTTTGCCTCATATCACAGTTAATATAAGAACAAGAACCATCATGACCTTCAATAAAAAATTAAAGATATAAATCTCACAATGTTGGGTGTAAGTTTCTGTATAGCAGAACTATTGTTCATTACTATTTTTAATATTACATCATATCAGATGGACAATGCTTCGATGCCTCAAAACTTATATAGGTAAAACATACATTTGTTATATATTTCCTGAAATCAGCATCTGCTATTTCCTAAATCTATAAAAGTTTCGTTTTTGAAACCCTATTTTTCATCAATAACCCAGTTGAAAGTTATTGGGAATCATGGGGCAATGTTTATTATATTCTATTTTTCCACTGGATGGATAATAGCTTAATTGCATGTAACTGTTGGAATTGTAATTTAGTTGCAATAAGAATTCCTCTCATTCCCCATCCCTTTTTCTATTTATCTTAGGTAAGAAAAAATCTGGATATAATAACATCTAGTTTACACATGGTTGTGCTTTGAGATTTGGTTAGGTTTTGATGATGTCCATTTAGAAGGAGTACCTGAGGATCTAGTAATAAAACACCCTACATTTTATTGTATTTAATGCAGGCATAGGGCTTAAACATATACAAAGACACCAGATGTTGCTACAAGATATGAGAACCAGCTGTTGTTTTTTGTCAACTGAAATTTAATAAAAGAAGGATATACCTTCCAAGTGCTCAATTTAAGAAATAATAAACAGTATTCATAAAACTGAAATTAAAGCTTAAACAAAATTGATGGCTCAGGAATCCAAATCCTCATACAATAGTAACAAATACAAATTAATGTAAATAAAAATGTTTCTAACATAAGAAAAAAACACAAGATACCCTAATAACTGTTAGAAATTAAATTTAATCAATTTATTGTACATAACTTTAACAGTTCAAGCAATATTAAATAAAGTTAAATTAAAAAAGCCTGGATACTATCAAAATTAATACACAGAACAAATTATTTTGATAAATTTTTATACAGAATTTGTTGTGTATAAAGAGATAATTTTAAATTATAAGGAAATAAACTGAGTGGAACATAAAATTATAATAAGAATTTATTCTATCAAAATTATGTCATCATTAAAAATAAAATAGAGACAGCTCTGTTTGTGAATCAATGATTTATGTAGCAATATTAAATAATCAACAAGTAGGTACAAAAAAGTATGCATTTACTTTCATATTACTAATTAATCCATGTTGAGAATACCATTTTAATTAGTAAATTTAATTGGTGTAATGAATGTCACAGTATTTCCAGATTAGGCCAATAAATGAATAAAAATTCACAGATTATGATTATTAATATAATTAAATATTAATTTAATCTGTCAGTTTTGTTACATATTAATATTAGATAAATGTTTATCAACATTGAAACAAATTAAATACATTTTAAAATAATCCCACAACAAAACGAATCAAATTATATTACATATTTAGCAATATTTAATAGATATTAAAGCTTCATTTAAAATTTAATTTTATTATCAAAAAGAACAAACTGAGATTAAACAGATTGTACTTAACCATATTTTCGTAATAACGCCTTTTAAAGGTGGCTGAACAGCTTAATTTTTATGAGACATCAGCCTACGACCCGATATCCTTTATCAATTACTAAACAATATGACTCACCTATTTCCGTATCAATTTGATTGACTGGATTCCCGTTACATAATTGAAAAAATGACAAACACAAATAAAATCTAAACCATTTTAAAAGTATGCCCATCATTCATAAAATTCAGTCTCTGTTCACTAACGTTGGATGATACACTTTATTGATCGTATACAACTTTTTTCTTTAACATTATTTGCCACATTGTAATTAACACTATTCAAACACTACCACTGATATTTAACGAAGAACGATTACAAAATTTATCACAAAATAATACAATTTTGGGAATATAGCGATTTTCGATGAATATGCAAATGGTTTTTTTGACAGTTGTAAAGAAACCTTCAATATATTGCAGTCTTTTCGTATATCAAATTAGTAATGGCGATATCTTCGTTTAACTCATAGAAACAAATAACGATATCTCTGACATGATTCATACGGTGTACTACCAACTAACAAAACCAATTAGGGCAGGTCTACACTTAGTTTGTGTAGATGATATCCTAACGGTAGGAGACAATTTGAAATGTAGCAGAAAATTACACAATCAGCGGCGTAGCTACCGGGTGGGCCTGGGAGGGCAAAGCTGATAGGTACCATGGTAGAAAACGTTGTTTATTAACACTCATAGCCGTGCGCGGACTTTTTTATTAGGGGGGCCATTGATTCATTTGAGTATACCTATTAAAAAATGATAATTAAGCAATAACGCTGCCTTTTCTATAACGCAAAAGTCCATTGCAGGCTCATCGACAAAATAATAAAACGTCATTGACCCATTTCTAATTAAAAGATTTAGTAATTCCGCAATTAATATAAGGAATAGAACAAGATATATAGAACCAAAAAATAAACTAGAAAAACAAAACGTAACATTCGTAACAATACATGGAATCCAGAGGAAAAAGATAGATAATGATGATATCCTATCATCTAATCTACAAACGTATTCGACGGTCCATCTGCTAAACGAGCTTCACGTTCTTTACGATCTAATGACAAATTAACGATCGGATCTTCTCTATGAATATCGCTTGATTTTGCTTCGACTTCGACATTTCCTTAACAAACTATAATATAACAAATAATAAAATATTAGAAAGATTAGTGTTTTAAATGAAACTCACTATTTCTAGCTAATTCCACAATATAATAAAAATTGTTGTACTTGCTTCGGCAGTACATATACTAAAATTGGAACGATACAGAGAAGATTAACATGGCCCCTGCGAGAGGATGACACGCAAAATCGTGAAGCGTTCCACATTTTTACTCGTTTGGTTCCTGGAATCCAACTCCTTACTAATCAGGGAACAAAACGGTTTTAGAAAAGGATGCTCAACAATTGATAATATAATTGACTTAGAATCCGACATTCACGAACCATTCCTTAACAAGCAAACAGTTCCAGCCATATTTTTTGACATCAAACGTGCATATGATACAGCTTGGAAGCATAAAATTTTATTAAAATTAGACGATTGGGGAATAAATGGAAATATGCTTGTATTCATTAAAAACTATTTACATAAACGATCCTTTCGTGTGAAATTGAACGGGCATTTCTCGAATAACCAAGAACTAGAAAATGGCACCTCTCAAGGCTCGATAATAAGCGTAACACTATTTTTAATCGCAATTAACGATATTTTGAATAATCTTGATAAGCCATTGAAGGGGAAATTATACGCAGATGATTCAGTTTTATATATTAAGGGTAAAAACATAAACTACATGACGTCTGTCATGCAGCAACATATTCGACATCTTGAAACCTGGTCTGAGTCTACAGGATTCCAATTCTCCACAGAGAAAACTAAATACATCATTTTTTCCAAAAATCCATCTTTCTTCAACCCTACACTCAAGTTATACAACAATAATTTGAATCTTTGTGATAATATAAAATATCTCGGTATGATTTGGGATTACAAGCTGACTTGGACAACTCACATTAACGACCTGATTTGTAAAACTCACAAAAGTTCTAATCTGCTCAAAATACTATCTAATAGGAATTGGCGTGCTGATTCAACGTCTTTAATACGTATATATCGTTCACTAATTAGATCACGTCTTGATTACGGATGCGTGGCCTACTCGTCAGCAAAAAAAACAGTACTGAATCTTCTAAATCCAGTCCAGAATACTGCGATCAGAATTTGCCTGGGTGCATTTCGTTCAAGCTCCTCCGAGAGCCTTCTCAGTGAAGCATCCAAAAAACCCCTCCACCTCCGACGGACTTACCTTAGCCTTTCTTATGCGATCAGTATATCTGCAAATCCCAATCACCCAGTTTATGACAACACCTTCTCCAATCGTTATTCGGCTGACTATGAAAAGAGAAAAAGAACAGATCCACCACTTTATGAAAGAATTAACAGATCCCTCAACCTTCTAAATATATCTATTCCTCCAATGATCCCTCAATTCATTTCCTCCCCTCCTCCATGGATAATAAAACCACCACTATGTGATACATCGTTGACAAGTTTTGATAAGAACGAAACAAACCATACCCTAATTAGAGGAAAATATCATGAGAAAATATCTTATTTCCAACAATATACCCATATCTACACTGATGCCTCTAAAATGGATACTGGAGTTGGAGCCGCACTTGTAACACCAAATGCAATAATCAAATTTAGACTACCTCATATTACAACCATTCTAGTTGGAGAACTGTATGCGATATTTCAAGCTCTAGTCCATGCCAATAGAGAAAATTTAAAACAATTGCTCATAGTAACGGATTCATTGAACTCAATTGAAAGTTTGCGCCAGACATATCCATCAAATCCAATACTGATACTAATTAAGCAAAAACTATCCCAGCTATACAATTCAGGAGCAGTTATACAGCTTTTATGGGTGCCTTCACACACAGGACTAGAGGGAAATGAGCGAGCCATGCAGCAGCCAAAACTGCAATTTAGGATCCTAATGCCACCGAAGTCAGGAGAGCTACGATGTCAGACATCAAAATACATATTAAGGCATCGGTCAACAACGTTTGGCAACATCAGTGGTCTCAATCTCACGATAAACTTAGAGAAGTGAAAAGAACAGTTAAACCGTGGAAGAACGTTCCAGAAAATAGGAAGGAACAAGTTATCTTGACCCGTCTTCGAATAGGTCACACCCGATTTTGCCATGAACAATTAATGTCAAAATCCGAACAATCCCGATGTATAGTGTGTCAATGCCCTTTAACGGTCAAACATGTATTAATAGACTGTCCAAAGTTTTCACAGCAAAGAGTTTCATTTAACATCCCACCTACTATGTACCATTTGCTCGGAGAAGAAGTCAATATGGAAAACTTGGTAGCTTATCTACGAACTATTCAGTTTTTGTACAAAATTTGAACATTTAATATTATAATCGTTTGTGTTCTTATACCTGTAATACCTGTAGTACTATTTAATATTTATTATTGTAATATTTGGTAGAGCTAATAACCTAAAGGGTTGATGCGCTTTATTTTTCTTAAATAAAAAAAATAAAAATTGTTGAAAATTCTAAAAAATTAACAATTGTTTCGATAAATCAATATCATCGTCAGAATAACGGAAGTTACATTTCATTTGATGCCTACCTCATGTTTAGTAGTTATTTTTGGCTCGATTACAAATATTGAAGCTTAGATATTATTAGCTCTATGGTGATATCCTGGATATCATTTTCCAATTAAGATCACTATAACTGTGCAATGATATAGAAAACCAGGAAAACTATATCTGCTGATCTTTACAATTATCACTTAAGAAGACAGTTTAATAGTGGAGAACTCCCTAGATTTATCTGTTCATTGACAACTGCATATTACGGGTTTCTTAAATGTCTTCTAATTTCCAATTCTTCAAGGACATCCAGTTCTTGTTTCTTTTCACAAATATGCAGCACTTCTGTGTTAGGTGTCAATGAATGATTGGTGTCAAGTAGATGTTTTGCGTAGTGGGATTTATCTGGTTGTTTTAATCTGTATGCTCGTAAGTGTTCATTGACAACTTCAACCCAAATGGACAGCATTACATTCTGGACATTTGAGTTTATATATACCTGATTTCTTTAATGTTGGTATTTTTTTTCATTTAACAATTTTGTACTAACGTCACTTTCTGTTTTGAAAGAAATTGTTGTATTCGTTGCTAAAGATATTGTCTTTGAAATATTATTAGAAATATTTCCTACATATGTGATGGTTTTATAAGTTTTTATTTCATCAGTTTGTTTAGGAAATATTAGTTGCAATGCTACTTTTTCCTCTTTTCTATTAATTAGCTTATTTATCATATGTAATGGATAACCGTTGGATGTTGCTATTTGTCTAATTGTATTAATCTCTCTATCAAAATTATATTTGTTCATAAGAACTGAAAATGCTCTATGTATCATTGAATTATATGCCGCTAGTTTATGTGACATGGGGTGATTGGAACTATATGGAATTGTCACATCAGTGTGTGTTGGTTTTCGGTAAATTGAATAATCAAGTACATTATTAACTCTTTGAATTTTTAAATCAAGAAAATTGATTGAGCTATTTTCTTCAATTTCTAATGTAAATTTAATTTTTGGGTGTAAATTATTATTGTGGTTGAAAAATACATCTAATTGTCGTTCACTGCCCATAAAACAAGTTAATATGTCATCTACATATCTATACCAAAATAAAACGTTTTTCGAAATATTACTTTCTAAACTGTCCATAAAAATGTTTGCCAAAATAGGTGATATAGGGCTTCCCATTGGTAAACCTTCATTTTGAATATATATCTTATTGTCAAAAGTGAAATAATTCTGATTAATACATACATCAAATAAATTAAGTATAACTGATATTATTCCTGGATTAATATTTTTATCCTCTAGTAATTTTCTTACAAGTATTAGACATTCTTTAGGAGGAATTTTAGTGAACATATTAGTAACATCAAACGAAATAAGTTTATATTTATCTTGCAAGTTGATTGCTTTTATTTATTTATGAAAGGTCAAATTATTTTGATGACTTCGATGAATTGAGTTTTTTTAGAAGATTCAGATTATTAAAAGGGACAGCTATAACTTCTGGAAATAATAGAAGATCAAGTAGAGAATATCCCCATGATTTGTAAGTTTATCATAGAATCATTATTTTTTGGTTCGTGATAAGGAAAAAATAAAAGTACATGATTACTACTTCCTTATTTTTTAGAAACCATGTACCGTATCACCAATTAATCAGCTCCCAACCATCCTAAAATTTTATGCAAATTCAGGAATTTAGACCCGCACAAAAAAAGGATCCCACTTTGTGTGAGATTCTTTTTATTATTACCTCAAAGAGATCCTTAAACATTTCGAGAGTTTAATTTTTATTTTTAATCCTAAATTAATCGCAGTGATGGTCATCTATAATATATAATATAGAAATATTTTTAGAAACTGTCTGGAGTTTAATTTTAAGTCACCTTTGAGAACCTGTCCAGAGAAAAAATACACAAAAAATATTTAAACAAAATAACAAGCTTTTTGTTTTGTTAAACCTGTTTCTAGTTTATCCAAACCAGATAATAAAAAATTGTTAAGTAACAGTGGTAATAAAAAATAATTAACCCTAGAGTGGGCGCGTGAAATATTTGGAAAATAGCAGGCGCGTCCGTCTCACAGACCGATTTTATAACATATTGTAATTTTTGAAATTTTTATATTTATCTTTATTCGGGGCTGTAAAATAAAATAACATTTTGTTTTAAAATTATTAGTTTTATTTTTAACATAAAAAAACATGTTTGTAGAAAACCTTTAAACTAAAAGTGGCTATTATACTTATAGAAATTGTATAACTTTTTAGTTATTTTCATAACAATCATTACAAATAATGCCCACGTGTTCTAGACATAAAAACTTAAAACATTTTTGACAACAAAAACGTGTCTTTGTGCTGCATATAGCGCATCGTCCTGTTTGTCCATCCGGTGGAGCATCTTGTTAGTGTGTAGTGTCGTAGTTTTCAGATATTTCGCGAAGTGTCTGTCTCTCAAAGTCATAAAAATACAGTTTTGTTTCTAATTTACTATTTACTTTTAAATATTTTAATAAAAATACATCAACAATAACATAATATAAAAAACTATGTGCAATTTAACTTACCTTACGACTGTAAAATATTCACTAACAAACTCACTTCACTAACCTAACCTACAGCAGGCGCGTTTTTACAATACTTCACCTATGACCGACCGGTATGGCAAAACACTAGTGTGTGAGGATTGATGATCTAGGAAGGAAGAAGGGGGGTGTAGGCGGTAAGACCGCGCGTAAACAAAAATCAATAAATTAAAAATTTCGTCGGTCTCACAGAGATGAAGCGCCCGCTGTAGGGTTAATAATTAAAACATATATATTAGGTGCTTAATTAACACGTTTCGGAATTTTAAATGGTCTTTTTGACTAAAAACCCTGTTTTCCCATGTACAGGGTCATGATTTATGTCATTGATCGGCATACAATTATAATAAATTATCGACAGTAGATTTTAGAATCCTAGGATTACTGCACAAACTAAATACTCCCACAAAAAACACTCATTTGTTGGCCAAACAAGTGTAATCTAGGTTAAGAAATATGCAAGTGAAGATAGTCACAATACCAACTTATAGATAAATTACCAGAGCTGTGGCTTAACTTTAATCTAGTTTAAATAAATGACGGTGCAAGCCAAACAGTTAATCTAAGTTTTCATAAGTTAAACCTGGTTTTGTTAACAGAAGGTTTGCACTAGTACGGTGCAAGTGGCTCTAAACCCCAAAACCAAAGTAAGGTTAACATTTTTAGCATTTTTATTTGTCCCTACCGAAAAGGATAGTCGCTACCAACTATTTGCAATAAAAAGAAAGACGGAAGACATAAGTATGTATCTGCTATTCTGGCGCAGATTTTTTTAATCATATGCTTATCCATGTCAATATATATGATATTAAGCCGATAAGCTGAGCAGCCAACATTGGTGCAACATCGCAACTCTAGCTTCTATATCACTGCTCTAGCTCTAGTTGCTCCTACTCATACTCACTCTTCCAACCATAGAAAAATTATCTATTTCCGATATATACACGTTTTCTATCTTTGGAACAAAATTTCGCCTATGGTAAAATTATTTATCTTCCATTTATATTATTCTATTGAAAAAGTTCAAATTTCACTGAAAATGAGATGAAATTGCGTTAAAAGTGATGTATTTTTTCAAACAAATATATAAAAATTGGAACTTTTGTTACTAGTATTGTGCCTAACCTAGGTATTTAAAAAGAAGAAATCGATAAAAAAGAAGTAGAAATGTAACTATAGTTATCAATCAAGACATGGTGGTTTATTTTGATTTTGTTATATTATCTTTGTTTTAAGTAAAATGGCAAAATTAGGTGCATTTTTTAGTTTATGTCCAATTATAGATAACAAAAGTATATACGTCTCAGAAGATAATGAAGAAGGGATTGTTGTTGTATCATTAGGTAGAAACAGTGTTAGCAGATATCGAGTAAGTACTTGTTTAAATTTGTTTATTTCTTCGATTTTACATACGTTGTATTTTAGATATCTGATCAAAAACAAATAACATTTTGGCGATCAAAGGAAAAATTCAGTTCGCCAGTTATATACCACAAAGAAAAAGCTAAATACGTTGCCGTATTCAACGGAACTCATGTTAAATTTTGGGATGTTGATGAGGATAATTTGGATAAGTTAAAAAAATACAAAGTTAGTTGTTTACTCGAAAATATAAATTTATTATAAATCAAATGTATTTTTTTAGTTTTCGAAACAAATACACACATTGTTAAAGTCGAATGATAATTGCTTCATACTGTTTCAAAACGGCTCTATCCATACACTCGATCAGGCTGTGGAAGATAGGAAATCTTTAATAACAAACGGAATTGAAATAAATAAGATCGAACATGTCTTATGCCAAGAAATAAGTAATGACATATATGTTAGTCTCGTTAGTGAAAATATTTTTTATTGGACTAAATATCAACAAGGAAATTATAAATATAAAAAGATCAAATTGGAGAGAAGAGATTTAACTGTAAAAGGATTTGCCTATCATGTTATGGGAGAAATTGTTCATTTATTAACTCTATGTAAGTATCTAGTAATTAGGTGCGTCAAACGATTTTCCTAACGTGCAAAATTTTTATTTTTTATTTATTTTCCCATGATTTTTTCACATATATTTTACATTTACATGTTTTACATGGTTTTTCACACATATTTTATATTTCCAAATTTAACTAGTAAGCATCCATCAAAATTTCTACACCTATTACCATTGGAAATTGGAAATAAGTGGCGTCTCTATTTTGTATGCAGATGATACAGTCTTACTGTTTAAAGCAAGGAACTGGCAAACTGTTGCAGATACAGTTATTGGGGGTTTCAAAAAGGTCAAATATTGGCTTGAGTGTGGCAAATTAACTTAAACACTGATAAAACATTCTACTCAGCATTTTCACTGAATGATGCAAACAGAACAAATTTTAATTGTATCAAAATAAATGACTCTGATATTATTTGGGAAACTAACACCATAAAATACCTGGGCATTAAAATTGACAAAAATTTGAAGTGGACCGAACATATTCAAGATTTAACAAATAAAATTAGGCGTTTGATACATAAATTTTATATAATTCGCAGAATTTTACCTCAAAATCTGCTTCTGCAAGTTTATAAGTCTTTAGTGGAATCACTCTTGAGATATGGTAACATTGTTTGGGGAGGGCTATATAACAATGCACTAAAACAATTAAATGTCATACAGAATTATATTCTGCATATAATCATCTTCTATTCAACCAGTCTATTATATAATGAAAATATCTTGAATGTTCGATGTTTATATTACGTAAGTAACTGTATATTTTATTTTAAATTAAAAACAAAAAATTTCTTAAATCATCAATACCAAACAAGACATAATACAAGTAATATGATCTTCGTACCATTTAGAAGATATGATGCTAACCAAAGGTTTGCTACCGTTTTGGCACCAAAAATTTTCAATTATTTACCAAACACAATAAAAACAACAACCAAATATAAGACATTTGTCAGTCTGTGTAAGAAATACATATATGAAAATAGAGAGTACCTAGATGGACTGTTGTAGTATATGGTGGTGAATGATCTTTTTTTTTCAATTCAGATATTATTTATTGTAATATTTATTTCAACTGCACATACAAGTGCTAAGTCACTTAGGTGCATTATACACAACTGGTGTTATAGTGTGAATTGCACAGCTTTTTACTTTTTATACCATTTATAAGTATTGTTACTATTGTTATTGGAAATTAAGTATATTGTATTTTCTATAGCACAATAAATAAATAAATAAATAAATGAGACTTGTGTCCAAAAATATACTGGAAAAGCTCTTGCTTCAGTTTTCTTGGCATTGCCATGGAGTAATCATGATTAATTTTTTGGATAAGGGTAGAACAATAACTGTAGATTACTATTCGACATTACTGACCACTCTACGGGAAAAAATTAATGAGAAAAGACGCAGAAAGCTATCCAAAGGTGTTTTGTTTTTGCAGGACAACGCCCCTACACGCAAATCTCATGTTACCATGCAAAAAATTCGTGATTTAGGGTTTGAATTACTAGAACACCCCCCTTATTCACCAGACCAATGCTTCTGAGCTTAAAGTCATGGACTTAAAAGGCAAAAGACTACTGAGGTTTTATTGTGATGATTGCCAAGAGGGTTTGAGATTGATTCCATCTTTAATAGCTAGGATTGAAACCGTGCGTAAGTCAAACTCAAATGTTCCGCTTGCCTTAGCCGAAGATAATATTATTAATGAAATAAGCGAAAGACAAAAAAGGGCGTGCAATATTATGATTTATAACTTACCTGAATAGAGAAGTCCGCAAGCAGATTTAAATGAAAGACACTACTACCGATGTTGAAGAGGTTCAAATAGTCAAAGTAATGAGAACTGGGACGAATAACAAGAATGGATTTCGACCTCAAAAAGTAATATTAAGGAGTTCCAATGATGCTTTGATGGTGGTAAGAAATAGGAAGAAAATCAACAAAAACAAGAGAATTTATGTAGATGTAGATCTGACCACGTTGCAGAGAGAGAATTTGAAGAGATTACATGAGGAACTTAAAAGTAGAACTGAGGCTGGTGAGAAGGTTCGCATTAAATATTTCAACGGTAGTCCTAAGATCCTTCAAGATTTAAACTAGATGTGCCCAGCAGTAATGATGGACTGATGTGTCTTTACCAAACTATTAGAGGTCTTAATTCGAAAATCGATGGTTTTTATTCATGTCAGTGATAGTGAATGTGACGTTATTGGGATTACTGAAACTTGGTTATAACCGTCAGTTAATAACTCTGAATTATTCTCAGGGGATTACCAGGTCTTCAGGAAAGACCGCAATCTTCAATTAACAAGTTTGGCTACTGGTGGAGGAGTTTTATTAGCTTTTAAAAACACAATTATATGTACAAAAATTGACACAACTTTATTTGATCAGAGCTTTTTGAATATTGATTTATTAATCTGTATATGTCAAATAGCAAATCAATATTTTATAGTTCTTTCAGTATACATACCTCCTTCTGTCTTCCATTGATGTTTTGGAATATTTTTTGAATGCTTGGAAACGGTTGATATGTTACATAACCATAACCTACTTTGTATTGATGATTTAAACATCTCCAAATATAAAAATCACAACTTTAATAATAGAAATTATAACGCGATTAATCAGTTCATTACTTTTTATGATTTACAACAGATGAATAATATTAGAAATAGTTCTGGTCATCTTCTGGATCTTGTCTTATCTGATATGGAATGCGACGTAATTCGGAATGTTCCTCCTATTGTTCCTGAGGACAGACATCACCCCTCACTATTTATACACATTTACAACTTACCCAGTAAGGCCAGTATACTCAACCAAATACACATAGAAAAACTTATAACTTTAGACGAGCTAATTATACACATTTGTATAATTCGTTAATAAATATTAACTGGGAGTTTTTATTAGACTTTAACAATATAAATCAAGCAGTATCTCGTTTTTACAATACTTTATATTCAGAGTTTGACTGTTTTGTCCCTACCTTTAAACAATTTAAACGTAATTTTCTTCCTTGGTTTAACAGTTCTATTATTAGCAACATAAAAAAGAAAGAAAAATATCTCAAAAAGTTTAGGAGAACACGTAATGACCGTTTTCTGCAACAGTTTAAGGAGCTTCGTTCACAAACTAAACAGCAAGTGAGACGTGCTTATCAATCCTATGTTAGTAATATTCAAAATAATATTGCTGCCTACTCGAGACCGTTTTGGTCCTACATCAATGCGAAAAATAGAACATCGCGCATACCTGGCATTATGTCTTTAGATAATGAAACCTACTCAATGCCACAGGATATAGTTGATGAATTTAGTCAGTTTTTTGAAAATGTGTTTGTGCCATCATCAGTACCACGAGCTGATTTGGTTGACTTATATGAATCGCAGTTTTATGGGGACATCATCAACATCAGAAATATTACAGAGAGTGAAATTGTTGAAGCTGCTAAAAAATTGAAAAATAAGATGACATCTGGACCAGATGATATTCCGTCATTTTTCGTAAAGGACTGCATTTCTTTATTAGCTTGTCTATTGAAAATATTATTCAATTTGGCTTTAGAATCTTCCACTTTCCCTGATCAATGGAAAGAAGCTAGGGTTGTTCCAGTTTTTAAATCAGGTGACAAGTCTCTAATTAATAATTTTCGCCCAATATCCATTCTGTCCAATTTTTGAAAACTTTTTGAAATGGTGGTTTACAATTGTTTATATCCATCCATTTGTAGCCTTATTTCACCTGCACAACAAAAGGTCAACTGAAACTAACTTACTTCTTATAGCCCAAGAAATATCAGAAATAATGGATGCCGATAAACAAATAGACATCATTTACACTGATTTTTCAAAGGCTTTTGACAGAATGAATCATGGGATTTTAATCGAAAAGCTGAATCGGTTTGGTTTCTCTTCCACTTTGTTGAAGTTCTGTCAATCTTACCTTCATAACAGGTTTCAATTTGTTTTTTATAATGGTCACTCTTCAAATAAATATCTTAGTGAGTCAGGTGTACCGCAAGGCTCAAACCTTGGACCATTGTTGTTTCTTTTATTTATTAATGACCTGGAGGTACACTTAGATTCAGGTAGATTCATGTATGCAGATGATTTAAAAAAATTGCTTCCCATAACATCCATAGACAGTTGCTTAACACTTCAATCCAATTTGGATAGAGTATCCGAATGGTGCTTACAGAATAAACTGACATTAAATATATCAAAATGCCAAGTAGTGACCTACACTAAAAAAACTAAACCCAATTCACTTCTACTATAACATTAATGGGAATTTGTCATCTCGTCTTACTTCTGTAAAAGATCTAGGGGTGATATTCGATTCCAAACTTAGTTTCACTGAACATATTAATTCTAAGGTTGCTGAAGCATCGAGATTTTATGGACTTTTTTTTGGCATTAGGAATGGATCCATGCAGCCAGGAACACTGTTGATAAAATCTCCAATAAGTATTGTATGGGTTTGGGTTATATTGACTATGAGGAAAGACAAGGTCACATGCTTCTCACCTAGGGGTCAATCAAGGCATTATTCTAACAACACAGGTGGACCACGGATAGGAAGGTATATATACATAAGGGTACAAAACTTAGGTATTAGCAACTAACAATGGACTTTCTAGATAAATATATTTGTCTTATTGATGCATTTGATTATTACGTCAAGGACCTTTTTGTTATTGGTGCCCAAGAGGAATGGCATGTTGATTGGGAATTCAATCCCAAGTTCTCTAAGATCTCCTATTAGGATGTTGTTGTGAGTTTTGAATTTCTTGCATTTTAAGAAGATGTGGTCTAAGTCAGCCCTTTCATTACACTCTTCGCATAGATCAGATGTTATTTGTTGAGATGAGCGTGGTAAGATGCATGTCCAAATTGCATTCTTATTAAGGAGACCGTCTGTCTACGGCTGTAAGTAGTGATTCTGTACCAGCATTTTTTTGGTATGTATTTTTGTAACAGAGTATACTGTGAATTTTTGTTATTACAATAGTTTTCCCAATGTATGGTCCATTTTTTATACAAATTGTTTTTGCATATGTTAATGCAATCCGATAGGCAATTATTCTCAAAATATGCTTCTCCTGTGTCGATACTTTCTTTTGCTAAAATATCTACGTGATCGTTTTGTTTTATGCCTATGTGAGCTTTAACCCAAGCCATTTGTATGTCGAATTTCTTTGAAGTGAGTTGTCCTAGGATTACTTGAATTTTGTAAATATACGGATGATATACAAGTGAGCTTGGATTGTTTGGTTTATTTATACTCTGTAGGACGGATAGTGAGTCCGAAAATATCGTAATGTTTTTATGTTGGTTTTGAGATGCTAAGTATTCTAAGGCTTTCAATATTCCATATGCCTCTGCGGTATAAATCGAACTATGGGAATTGATTTTGAACTTCTTTTCTATTTTTTCTTCGGGGATATAAAATGCAAACCCAGTACCTAACTCATTCTTCGATGCATCAGTGTATACCGCCATGTTACTTTCGTTATTATCTGTAATTCTTTCGAGTAAATTTTGATTATAAGAAGCAGTTTCGAAGTATTTCGGTATTATAATTTTCGGTTTGTTTTGATATAATTCAAAGTATTTATCTCACGTATGTTGCATCAATGTTGCTCGTATTACGAAAACCTATACAAAGTGGAGGAGAGTTTTTTTTATCCAGTATGTTTTTCTCAAATCGTTACAGTTTAAAACAGATACTTTATGGATTAGTGGCGACTGTTTTAATTTGCATTTTAAAATCATTGTTTCGGCCAAGTATTCTCTTCTCAATTTTAGTTGCGGATCTTTTATTTCCACTCTAATAGCTTCGACAGGTGTAGACTTCATTGCTCCAATGCAAATTCTAAGGGCTTTATTCTGAATAAGATCTAGTTGTTTTAGGTTTGTGTCATTTGCTGATCCGTACAGTATGCTTCCATAGTCCATTATAGATCGGATGTACGCTCTGTAGAACAAAAGTGCTATGTCTAGACTAGCTCCCCACCACGTCCTCGTAATCATTTTCAGGAAGTTTATTGCTTTTGTGCACTTTGTTCGTATGAGTTCTATGAATGGTTTCCATGTTAGCTTGCCCAGTACTATTCCTAAATATTTGACTTCATCTTTGTATGGTAGTAGAGCATTACCTAATTGGATATTTTCAGGTTTTTGTAAAGTATGTCTAGAAAATACGTTGACGCTTGACTTATGAGGCGCGATCTGAAGTCCTAGGTTCTGGATGGTGGTAATCAAAGGGATGAATGAGTTCTCTAGTTTCTGTAATCCACGATCGTATTTCTTTTCCTGTGAGTATAAAACAATATCATCTGCATATTGTATTATAGTTGTTTCCTCTGTTATTGAGTGTAAACAAGCGGTAAATATATTAAATAATAGAGGAGATAATGTTGATCCCTGAGGTAGTCCCAGTGAGGTGTGTCGTGGTCCGATTAGGGAATTATTGTGTCTAATATATACTTTCCTATTTGATAGCATTTGACATAATAGGTTACAGATTCGTTCCGGGAAGTTCAATTCTTTCATTTTATCTTTTAGTATTGACTGTATCGTAGGCACTTTGAAGGTCTAAGAATGTTGCAATTAAGTATCGATTTTATGGATTTGTGGTTAGGAACTGCCGTGGGTTTAAGGATATTTGTACTTTAAAAATGTTATATTTTTCGTACATACGCTCTATGTTAGAATATTGCTCTGTTGTATGGGATCCCTATTAAAATGTTCATATCAGCAAGGTTGAGTCGGTTCAGAAAATGTTTCTAAAATATTTAGTTTTAAAGGTTAGTGGCATTTATCCACAGAGAGGCTCTGATTATCAGATTTTATTAGGTATTTTTAATTTTGTAAGTCTTGAATTTCGTAGAATTTGTAAATCATTGTCCTGTTTATATAAGTGTTTGCACAGTTTAATTGATTGTTCAGACTTGATATATAAAATTAATTTCAATGTACCACAGTTCTACAATAGACAACATTTACCTTTTTATTGTGATTGGTCTCGTTCAAATGTTTTACTTCATTCACCAATTAATGTTATGTGTAATAATTTTAATTTATTGTGCAACACATGCGACATTTTTATAAAGAATTTTAAAGTTATTAGAGCTTGTGCTACTGAACGTTATACAACTATGTGAAATGTGTTTTTTAATTTTTTTTTATTCTTTTCTTAATTTAATTTAAGGCTGTTTCTTCTTTTAGTATATAACCATTGTTTTTGCTCTGTAAAGGGATTTGTATAAATCTGTTGGGCAATAAAGGCTATTATCAGATTTGGCTCCGTCCGACTATCATCTCTTTCCTCGACTGAGAAAAAGTTTAAAAGGTCGTACATTTTCTTCCAACGAGGAGGTAATAAAAGCTATAGAGGTCTGGTTTGCAGACCTGTAATAAATATATCCAATTAAGAGGAGAATATGTTGAGTAATAAAATATTTTGACATTGAAATCTTGTTTGGTTCTATAGTAGGCTAAGAATTTTTCAATATATCCTCGTACCCTTGGAATACGCTTAGTGTCATTATTCGCCTAACTTTGCAAGTGAAATATCTTTTGATTGACTTATATTTTGCATTCTCTTTTACTGAATCATCCTTTTTTACGGCGAATGGCTCATTGCCTTCTAATTGAATGGACCCATAAAAAATAAATTCTTTTGTTATTTGTTGAATGTCTTCCCTTTTTGGTAAGACAAACTTATCAAAATTTTTCTCTAACAATTTTATTACCTAATCTGTATTGTTATCGTCAGATTTAATAACTTTACCAATAAACCAATCTTCATATCAAAATAAACTGAATAATAATGCTCGCTGAGCAATAAATTTTCTTTAGTGATATTCCTTTTGAGTAGTCTGCGAGTAGCGTCTTTATCTGATTCTACCGAGGATTCTACAGACTCACACTCAAATTCATTTTCAAAAACAATGCTACTAATTTTCTCATCCGATAAAGAATCAGATAGATTGTCTGTGAGTTGTTTTTTCACGTTTTTCATCAAGAACAAACACGAAAAAATTGTTTTTAGAAAAAAAACCTGTGTGTAAGTCCTCGTTGTCGTCGTCTACTTTTCGTTACATGTCTTGTTAGCACGATACAGCCTCCTGAGTGCAACAAATCACCAATTTTATGATTGTATATTATTCAGGACTCATGACTCATGTTGTCAGTAGGAGGTGTTGGGTTCTTCATAAACAAAGAAATAGTGAGAAATCTCAGAATGGTCCAACCAGTTTCCACTAGAGTAGTATATGCCATCCTTAGAATAAACACCAGGTATGATTTAAAAGTTATTCAGGTCTATGCCCCAACAACGGATCATACAGACGAGGAAGTCGAAGTTCTTTATGATGATTTAGGTGCAGCTCTCTCAAATAATCCTACACATTTCACCATTGTATGCGGCGATTTTAATGTCAAAATAGGAACAAAAATGGATCAATCAGAAACGGCTCTTGGTAATTTTGGCAGTCCAGGGCGAAATGACCGTGGCAACACTCTTTTAAATTTTCTGTTTGAGAAGGACCTATTTCTTATGAACAGCTTCTACTACAAGAAACTCCAGCGCAGATGGACCTGGAAGAGCCCAGACGGAAGGACAAAGAATGAGATCGACTACTTTATAACTGACAAAAGACATATATTCAAGGATGTAACAGTCCTAAATAGAATTGCAAAATCAAGCGACCACCGAATTGTAAGAGCCACTATCGTACTTAACACTAGCTATGAACGACACAAAATTATTAAAAAAAAACCGAATGAAGACATGGACACGCCCAAGAGATGAACGTAAATTCGAGGAACACCTCAGCAAAATACTCCAAGATAAACCCTTATCCAATGATATTAACATCTTGAATTATGCAACAGAGGAAGCAATAACAGACGCCCAAAAGAAATGTTGCCCAACAAGCTCGAAGGAAGAAAAAATCAGCCTGGAAACGCACCACAAAATGGAACAGAGAAGAACACTGAAAAGTGAGGAAGACGCTAGCCAAGACTAAATAAATAGACTGAACAAGGAAGTAGCAAAGGCAATCAGGAAAGACTTAAGAAAGTACAAAGAAGAGAAAACCGTTGAAACTATCGAGGAGAATAGAAGCATGAAGGTAATGAGACGCAAACTAACAAGTGGGAAGAGAGAAATTGTCAAACTCAAGAACAAGGATGGAAATATCACGTCGAACAGAGAACATTTGCTACAAATTGTGGAATATTTTTATGGCATTTTATACGCTAAACAAACCACTCTAAATCCAGAGGAATATCTGCGGAGAGTGGTTCAAAATCAGGGCTCCGAGGATATTCCGGAGATTTCTCTGGATGAAATTAATATGGCTTTGAAAAAGATGAAGAATAATAGAGCTCCAGGGGAAGAGGGTGTCGTCACTGAAGCGTTAAAGATAGGATGACCAGTACTGATGTCCATGATTAAAAAACTCTTTAATCTATGCCTGTGGAATCAGAATATCCCAATAAAATGGAACAACTCAATAACCATACTTCTGCACAAGAAGGGAGATATAACGGACCTGGAAACATACAGACCAATTAGTCTCCTTAACCATCTTTATAAACTCTACACCAGAATTATAACAAGTAGATTGGAGCTGGATTTCTATCAGCCACGGGAGCACGCTGGTTTCCGCTCGAAGTACGGTACAAACGACCACCTACAGTGCTTGAAAACCTTGATAGAAAAAACCATTGAATATAAACGCCCTCTAGCATTCATATTTGTCGATTTTAAAAATGCTTTTGATACAGTAGAATTAGCAGCCATATTAAGAGCACTGCAAGATTGTAGAGTCGACCACCGATATTGCGACATAACTAAAAATATATATGAAAATGCCACAACAACTGTAAATCTACACTCTACAACCAACAAGATAAGGATGGGAAGGGGAGTTAGGCAAGGCGACACTATATCACCAAAGCTGTTTATTACTGTGCTCGAATATGCATTTAAGCATTTAAAAGATTGGCATGGCAACAAAAAGGAATACTCATCGATGGAGAGAGACTCAATCACTTACGCTTCGCGGATGACATCGTTATTTTGTCAGACTGTCTGGGAGAGGCCAAAGACATGCTCCAAAAACTCAACGATACCATACAAGAGATTGGGCTGACAATAAATTTTGAAAAGACCAAAATAATGACTTAACATGGTTCCCAGTGACCAAATACAAATTAATAACAACAAAGTAGAATTGGTCGACAAATATATATATATTTGGGTCATGAGATTAAAATAACCAGAGACAACCAAACCTGCGAACTATACAGGCGAATTACCCTGGGATGGGAGGCGTACGGAAAAATGAAGGACATCCTTAAAGGAAATAACCCAATTCGTTTGAAACGAAAAGCATTTAACCAATGCATATTACCGGTTCTGACCTATGGCGCAGAGACACTAACTTTAACGAAGAAAACCACAGAAAAACTAAGAGTAACACAAAGGCGAATGGAAAGATCGATGCTTGGCCTGACCCTGAGGGATTGAGTGAGAAATGAAGAGATACGCCGACGTATTGGAGTAGATGATATTATACAACGAATCACTACACAGAAATGGAAATGGGCTGGGCACATTGCTAGAATGGACGACGGGCGATGGACCAAAAAACTGTTGGAATGGAGACCAAGAGCTGATAAGCGTAGCCGAGGCAGACCTCCCACTCGATGGACGGATGACCTAAAGAGGATAGCGACAAATTGGATTGCAACAGCCAGGGACAGAGAGAACTGGAGACGTTTGGAGGAGGCCTATGTCCAACAATGGACGTGAAATGGGCTGTATGATGATGATGATATTATTCAGGACATCTCACAGATGAACCCTATTCATTTTCAGCTCACAATAGCCAGTACAACGGATGCTATGGTACTTGAAGTACGACATTTTTTGAGAAATTTCAGTTTGTTAGCACAATACAGCCTCCAAAGTGTAAAAAGTCACCAATATTATGATTGAATATTATTCAGAACATCTCACAGATGAACCCTATTGATTTTCAGCTCCCCACAGCAAATACAACAGGTGCTATAGTACTTTAAGTACGACATTTTTGGAGAAATTTCAGTTTGTTAGCATGATACATCCTCCAGAGTATATACAAGTGACCAATTTTATGATGCGTCTCAAAGATGAACCCTATTGATATACAGCTCACTAAAGCCAGTACAACCACTGCTATGGTACTTAAAGTACCAAATTTTTGTCATTTTTGGAGAATTTTCAGTTTGTTAGCACGATACAGCCTCCAGCGTGTATACAAGTGACCCATTTTATGATTGAATATTGTTCAGGGCGTCCTATAGATGAACCTTATCGATTTTTAGCTCACCAGAGCTAGAACAACGGGTGCTATGGTACCTGAAGTGCCACATTTTTGGAGAAATTTCTGGTTTAGTACGATACAGCCTACGGAGTGTATACAAGTGGCCAATTTTATAGTTGGATATTTTTCAAGGTATCTCACAGATGTACCCTATTGATTTTCAGCTGACTATAGCGAGTACAGTGTGTCCTATAAATCCAGATATACTGCATTTTTGGTTACTTTTAGAGAAATTTCGGTTTGTTAACAGTAATCGAGTTATTTTTACGTATTCCATCAATAACAACAGGAAAAAACGGTTTTTAGAAAAAAAATCCTGTTTGTATGTTGTCGACCACTTTTCCTTACATGTCTTGTTAGCATGATACAGCCTTCGAAGTGCAACAAGTCAACAATTTTATGACTGAATATTGTTCAGGACATCTCACAGATGAATCCTATTGATTTTCAGCTCACCAGAGTCAGTACAACGGGTGCTATGGTACTTGAAGTACAACATTTTTGTCATTTTTTTGAGAAATTTCAGTTTGTTAGCACGGTACAGCCTCCGGAGTGCAACAAGTCACCAATTTTATGATTGAATATTATTCAGGACATCTCACATATGAACCCTATTGATTTTCAGCTTACCAGAGCCAGTATAACGGGTGCTATAGTACTTTAAGTACAATATTTTTGTGTTATTTGGAGAAATTTCAATTTGTTAGCACGATATAGCCTCTGAAGTATATACAAGTGACCCATTTTATGATTGGTTATTATTCACAGCTTCTCAAAGATGAACCCTATTGATATTCAGCTCACTAAAGCCAGTACAACAGGTGCTATGGTACTTGAAGTACGACATTTTTGTAATTTTTTTGAGAAATTTCAGTTTGTTAGCACTGTACACCCTCCAGAGTGCTACATGTCACCAATTTTATGATTGAATATTGTTCAGGACATTTCACAGATCAACCCTATTGATTTTCAGCTCATCCGAGCCATTACAACGGGTGCTATAGTACTTGAAGTGCGACATTTTTGTCATTTTTTTGAGAAATTTCAGTGTTTTTAAATGAAACTCAAGGTCTCTAGTTAATTCCACAATATAATACAAGTTATTGAAAATTCTAAAAAATTGACAATTGTTTCGATAAATCAATATCATCGTCAGAATGACAGAAGTTACATTTCATTTTATGCCTACCTGATGTTTGTAGTTATATTTGGCTAGACCAAGAAGTAACCTAACTTGTGATTGGCTTAATATATGTTTATAGAAAAAAGAAGAAGATGTGATATTACAAATATTGAAGCTTAGATATTATTAGCCCTATGGTGATATCCTGGATATCATTTTTCCAATTAAGATCAGTATAACTGTGCAATGATATAGAAAACCAGGAAAACTATATCTGCTGATCTTTACAATTATCACTTAAGAAGACAGTTTATTAGTGGAGAATTCCCTAGATTTAACTGTTCATTGACAACTTCATATTGTGGGTTTCTTAAATGTCTTCTAATTTCCAGTTCTTCAAGGAAATCCAGTTCTTGTTTCTTTTCACAAATATGCAGTACTTCTAGTTTTGTGTTAGGTGTCAATGAATGATTGGTGTCAAGTAGATGTTTTGCGTAGTGGGATTTATCTGGTTGTTTTAATCTGTATGCTCATAAGTGCTCACTGTATCGTATTTCAAAATTCCTAAGGGTCTGACCCAAATAGACAGCATTACATTCTGGACATTTGAGTTTATATATACCTGACTTCTTTAATAGTGGTATTTTTGTTTTTACATTTAACAATTTTGTACTAACGTTACTTTCTGTTTTAAAAGAAATTGTTGTATTCGTTGCTGAAGATATTATCTTTGAAATATTATTAGAAATATTTCCTGCATATGTGATGGTTTTATAAGTTTTAATTTCATCAGCTTGGTTAGGATATATTAGTTGTAATGCCACTTTTTCCTGTGTCACACAGACTAGCAGCATATAATTCAATGATACATAGAGCTTTTTCAGTTCCTATGAACAAATGTAATTTTGATAGAGAGATTAATACAATTAGACAAATAGCAACATCTAACGGTTATCCATTAGATATGATTAATAAGCTAATTAGTAAAAAAGAGGAAAAAGTGGCATTACAACTAATATATCCTAAACAAGCTGATGAAATTTTTTTTTTGTTTTTTTTTATTTAAATTAACGTGCATAAGACAGCTATGGCCATTAGCACGAGGTACAATACAGACAAAAATTACATAACATAATGTAAGTCAAAACTGATAGCTTAAAACTAACATGAATATGGGATTACATGATATGATATTTAAATGGAGTTTTTTTTTTTGATTAAATTCTGTTAATAAGTTGTTCTTCCTCTAGGAACTTGATCACTTTGCGCACTTGATTATCACTATTTAGGATCTCCGAGTAGTTTGTATGTATTCCTAGTTGTAGACGTCTTGGGGCGAAGTATGGACATTCAACGAGGATATGTTTGATGCTGAGTTTTACGGGGCAATACTGACAGTTCGGCTGGGGTGACGATGACATTAGGTAACCATGTGTAAGTCTAGTGTGACCTATACGTAATCTTCGTATGACAGCCATATTTTTCCTAGATAGATCGGGACAGGTAAACTGATTCAATATTGGTTGAATTTCACGCAGTGAACACATAATTTGACTCCAGTGAATTTGCCAGTTGTAACGAATGGTTTTTTTCAGGCTAGCTTTTAAGTCATTACAGAGCTGAAGATTCACCGTGGTAGTAGCAGTTGAGGCAGCTTCTTTGGCAAGGCAATCGGCTTTTTCGTTCCCAATAATCCCAACATGAGATGGGACCCATGTTATTGTAACTGTTGTATTTTGTCTTCTTAGTTGTTGATATATGTCGTGTATATCTTGGACAAGGGGGTGGTTAGTAAATGTATTCTTAATGGAATGGATGGAGGATAATGAGTCTGTGCATATGGCTATGTGTGTATTTGCAAGTAGTTGGACATGTTTGAAGGCTTGTAGGATAGCATATAGCTCACCCGTGTGGACGCTACAAATAGAGGGTATTTTGTAGGTTCCAATCGATCCATGTACTGTGGTTATGGAACACCCAACTCCTACTTCTGTCTTGGATGCGTCCGTATATATGACCATGTTATATTTTTTAAGATTTAGCAAATCGAGAAAAGCAGATCGAATAACATCTCTATTGGTTTCATCTTTGTTAAATTTGCAGAGGGAGAGATCGTATTGTGGGAGAAATTTGGTCCATGGAGGAGTGTTGGAGAGTGGGCGGGATCGAGTATGTGTAAGGTTTACGTCTTGAATTAGAGGTTGTATAAATTGAGGAAGAGTACGTATAATAAAGGTATATGGAGGGTTGTCATGAAGTTGGTGTGATGTTAATATAGGATATACTGGATTGGAGGAAATTGCGGCAATATAGTTGAGAAGGAGGTGTTGTCGTCTGAGCCAGAGAGGGGGTTCATTTGCTTCACAATAGAGACTTTCAGCTGGGCTTGACCGAAACGCTCCCAGGCATAAGCGGGTGGCGGTATTATGTACTGTGTTAAGGGAACGTAAAATAGTTTTTGTTGCAGACATGTAAATGAAACTACCATAATCTATTTTGGAACGAATAACATTCCCAGAATTTTACACTCATCTACAACAGGTAATTGAAAGTTGTTGACTGTGATACTAGGGATATAAGTTTGAGCTCTCCTACTGAATTTAATGACTTTCGATTTGGTATGAGAGAGGGTGAGTCCTAGAGTGGCAATATTGGTTTGTAGGGCATTTACTGCTAGCTGAAGTATTTTGGAAGTAGAGGCATTGGATTTGCCATGACAGTACATTATTAGGTCATCTGCATATAGAGAGCATTTAACAGGGGAAGGAAGATTGTCGCATAACTTGTTAATGGCGAGGATGAACAAGGATGTACTTAAAACTGAGCCTTGGGGAACTCCATCATGATGGGTATATGAAGAGGAAATGGAGTTATTAACAGAAACCCTAAATGTTCTAGATGTTAAAAAACTTTTTATGAATGCATATATATTACCAGTGAGATTGTATTGTGTGAGCTTTTCGAGAATTGCATTTCTAGAGATGTTATCAAAAGCTCCATCAATGTCGAAGATAGTGGCTGTTACATCTTGTCTGTTATTAATTGCGCTAGAAATGTGGGCTTGTAGTAGTACAAGATTATCTCTGGTTGAGCGCTGACGTTGGAAGCCAGATTGTTCCTTTGGGATGATACTATGTTTTTCAAAAAACCATAAAAGACGCCTATTGATCATCTTTTCCATTAATTTGCACATAGTGCATGTAAGTGAAATCGGTCTGTAAGATTGCGGAAAGATAGGTGACTGATTTGGTTTAAGTACCGGAATAACTATCGACTTGCGCCATTGCGAAGGGAACTTTTGTGACATCCATATGAAATTGTATACATTCAGAAGCTTAGTGAGGCTATACATGGATAAGTATTTTAGGAAAATATAGGGAATATCATCAGGACCAGCTGCAGAGTTTTTGCATTTGGCTAAGGCAGCTGTTAGTTCGCTTATGGTGAAAGGAGAATTAATGTGCTTGACATCTTCGGATAGTAGAATGTTACTAGAAGGAGTTTCATGAGAAGGTGGAATATTGACATTTGTGTGATTCCTGGATTTCGCTTCAAAATGACTTGCAAGAATATTTGAAATATGTTCATGTGATCCAAAACCCGAGCCGTTTGAAATGAGACGGGTAATTTTGTTGTTTGTTTTATGACCTTGGATTTGTCGGATTTTCTTCCATAGTTGACTGGGGTTGGAATTTTCGTTTATGGTTGATACATAATTCTTCCAAGATGATTTCTTACTCTGTTTTACTACGTATTTAGCTTTAGCCTTGAGTCTTTTGTAGATAGTAAGATTGTCTGAACTTTTGTTTTTCAAATATTGGTTTAGAGCTCTTTTGGATTGGCATATTGCGTCATCACAAGAGGAGTTCCACCAAGGAACTGCCCTATGATTGGGCAAAAAAGACATTTTTCCAATGTGGGTCTTTGCAGCCGAGAGAACTGAATCTGATATTGATTTTATCAAGTCATCAACATTGTTGAAAGCGTAAGCATCATGAGTAAGTAAAAGGGTGTCAACTGTCGTGGAATACTCAGACCAGTTAGCTTTTTTAAGGCACCAATAACTTTTTTCGGAAACTGCTGCATTGTGATTGTCTGATATAATTATTGGGTAGTGATTACTATCATAAAGTCCATCAGCTGTTTTCCAAGACATAAAAGGGGCTGATTTGGGATCACTTATGCTTAGGTCTATGGCAGAAAAGGTACCGGAGGAAATATTAAAGTGTGTATTACACCCTGTATTGAGTAGGCAAGAATTTGTACAGTTCAATATATTTTCGACTACCTTTCCGCGTCCAAATGTCTTTTGTGAACCCCACATGCTGTTGTGAGCGTTAAAGTCTCCTGTGAGGATAAACGGCTGGGGGAGTTGATATATTAGTTCAAGAAGCTCATCTTCTTTTAGAGGATGATCTGGAGGAATATAGATGGAGCATATGGTTAGCTTGTTGGGGCAGTATGTCGTTATGGCAACTGCCTCCAGGTTTGTTGTCAGAGGAAGTAGTTCTGAATACATTTCGTTTGAGGCGAATATTGATGAACCCCCACTAGCTCTTTTGCAATTATTTCTAATAGAATGGTACCCTTCAAAAGATTTACTTCGTGGGATATTAGTTGTTTTAAAATTGGTCTCCTGTAGACAGAGGAAATCTGGGCGGTAAATTGAGGTTAGATGCTGAATTTGTTCTAGGCGCGGATAATATCCGTCGCAGTTCCATTGTAAAATACTGAATTTTAAAATTTAGAATGTTAAAAAAAAAATGTTGAAAATGTGTTGGATAAAAGAGATATTAAAATAAATCGGAATCTTCCTGATTGGAGTCGTTTGAATTGATGGACGATAAGCTTGCAAGTTCGACAGCATCATTGGGGTTTATTGCGCGTTTCAATTTTTTTTTCAATCTAGTAATTCGAGTTTTAAGAGATCTATCAGATAGAATTTGGTATATTTGTGAAAGGTCTTCAATGAGTGATTTAATATTAGTGGTAAAGCTATAGGCTCCTTTTAAAGGATCACTACCGCCAAAAGAATTTTCTAGGAAAGCTATTAGCTGTATGGACGATAGAGAGAATTTTTTAGGATCTATATCAATTAATTTTTCTATTTTGGCTTGATTAGAGGGAGTTATCTTCCAAACGTCTTTGTTTTCAGTTTTGGATTTTTTCTTAAGAGCTGAAATTGGTGCTACAAAAGCAGCGGTTGAGGGGGATGGAGTATTTTCAAGGTCGAGAATTGGAGGAATGGTAGTAACTTGTATAGGAGGTGATTCGATGCTGGTGTCAGTGGAGTGTGTCCTTTTAATGCCAAAGTTGGGTGTTAAGCCATCTGTAATTTGTGGTAGTTCTGGAGTTTTTTTTGAAATGGAAGAGGTATTATCGGCAGGATGCTCTTCGGATGAGGAATGTTGAGGAGGTGATAAGCCAGAAGATATGTCTTGACTTTCGTGTCTGAAGGGAGAAGGTGTAGGGGGGTTGCAGGATATATCTTGCGGATTTGGGCAGGAATCTGCGGTGTGTCCAGACTGTTTACAGAGGAAGCATTCAAGTTTGTCTGAAGTAATGAAGATTCTATAGTTCGTATTTTCATGTAGGATTACAATTGAAGTTTGTATTTCAAACGGTTCATTTTCAGGTATAACATAAATAGATCGTCGGAAACTGAAAATGTGTGCATATTCATCTTCTGGGGAGTCACATCTGATGAAGGAAATTGGAGAGGCGAGCTGCAGCCCAAGTTCATTTTTAAGTGTCTGTTCGATAAGAGAGTTAGGGATAGAGGGACAAACATTGGAGAGTGGTAATCTTTTAGCCGGTGTGATAAGTCTACGAATTGGTATGATTTGTTGTTTGATGGTAACAGAAGGATTATTTTTTATAAGATTATCTAAAACGGATACAGAAGATAGATATATACATATACGGTGATTGGAAATGCGTGATGCGAAGGTAATCCCTTTCGGTGTTACAATTTCGCCGATTGCCTTAATGTAGTCAAAAAGGACGACGTCTGGGAGAGCGTTCATGACAATAGCTTGATTTCTGCTTGGGAATGATGGAGGTGCTTGTGGTTTCTTTACTGAATTTTTTGTAACTGCTGCGAAGCTAGGTCCAGCTGATTGTGGTTGGTTTATTGTGGTTGACATTTTTGGTTTTAATATTTTGGATACCAAAATATTATGTGAAAAATTGGCCAGATGGACTGGCCTATTATTTAGTCGTTACTATACGGTAGATATAAAGCGACTTACCACTTGTAAAAACAATACACATTAAACTAACGCGTTTTTAATTATATTTACCAAAAAAATGCAGAAAACGAGACTATATGTGTTTACTCGTTGAAAGCTTAATTCGGAATCCAATTGATGAAATTAAAACTTATAAAACCATCACATATGCAGGAAATATTTCTAATAATATTTCAAAGATAATATCTTCAGCAACGAATACAACAATTTCTTTTAAAACAGAAAGTAACGTTAGTACAAAATTGCTAAATGTAAAAACAAAAATACCACTATTAAAGAAGTCAGGTATATATAAACTCAAATGTCCAGAATGTAATGCTGTCTATTTGGGTCAGACCCTTAGGAATTTTGAAATACGATACAGTGAGCACTTACGAGCATACAGATTAAAACAACCAGATAAATCCCACTACGCAAAACATCTACTTGACACCAATCATTCATTGACACCTAACACAAAACTAGAAGTACTGCATATTTGTGAAAAGAAACAAGAACTGGATTTCCTTGAAGAACTGGAAATTAGAAGACATTTAAGAAACCCACAATATGAAGTTGTCAATGAACAGTTAAATCTAGGGAATTCTCCACTAATAAACTGTCTTCTTAAGTGATAATTGTAAAGATCAGCAGATATAGTTTTCCTGGTTTTCTATATCATTGCACAGTTATACTGATCTTAATTGGAAAAATGATATCCAGGATATCACCATAGGGCTAATAATATCTAAGCTTCAATATTTGTAATATCACATCTTCTTCTTTTTTCTATAAACATATATTAAGCCAATCACAAGTTAGGTTACTTCTTGATCTAGCCAAATATAACTACTAAACATCAGGTAGGCATAAAATGAAATGTAACTTCTGTCATTCTGACGATGATATTGATGTATCGAAACAATTGTCAATTTTTTAGAATTTTCAATAACTTGTATTATATTGTGGAATTAACTAGAGACCTTGAGTTTCATTTAAAAACACTAATATGAGCATATTCCACGAAGTAAGGGTCGAGACAGTCAATTTCATGAGAAGTTTCAGTTTGTTAGCACGGTACAGCCTCCGGAGTGCAACTAGTCACCAATTTTATGATTGAATATTATTCAGGACATCTCACAGATAAACCCTATTGATTTTCAGCTCCCCACAGCCAATACAACAGGTGCTATAGTACTTTAAGTAGGACATTTTTGGAGAAATTTCAGTTTGTTAGCACGATACATCCTCTAGAGTATATACAAGTGACCAATTTTATGATTCGATATTATTCAGGGCGTCTCAAAGATGAACCCTATTGATATTCAGCTCACTAAAGCCAGTACAACCACTGCTATGGTATTTAAAGTACCAAATTTTTGTCATTTTTGGAGAATTTTTAGTTTGTTAGCACGATACAGCCTCCAGCGTGTATACAAGTGACCCATTTTATGATTGAATATTGTTCAGGGCGTCCTATAGATGAACCTTATCGATTTTTAGCTCACCAGAGCTAGTACAACGGGTGCTATGGTACCTGAAGTGCCACATTTTTGTCCTTTTTGGAGAAATTTCTGGTTTAGTACGATACAGCCTACGGAGTGTATACAAGTGGCCAATTTTATAATTGGATATATTTCAAGGTGTTTTATTCAAGGTATCTCACAGATGTACCCTATTGATTTTCAGCTGACTATAGCGAGTACAGCGTGTCCTATAAATCCAGATATACTGCATTTTTGGTTACTTTTAGAGAAATTTCGGTTTGTTAACAGGATATATACCCTGAAGTGTATACAAGTGACAATTTTATGATAGAATATTATTCAGTGCATCTCACAGATGCGGAAAAGTTAGTTTTAATCTTTTAAACTGTTTATTTTTGTTTTCTTATTATTTCTAGTTTTACTTCTATTTCTTTTTTTTCTACTGTATTTATACTGGAGCTCATACAACTTACCTTGAGTAACCTATCTGTCGATAATCTGCCTTTTCTATGAAAGAACCATACCAAAGTATATTTTTACTTTTCCGCCCAACCTATCTAATATGCGAGAAAAGTATTGGTTTACCCCAAAAAAAGTTGGAATTTTGAAAGAAATAATCGAGTTATTTTTACGTATTCCATCAATAACAACAGGAAAAAACGGTTTTTAGAAAAAAAATCCTGTTTGTATGTTGTTGACCACTTTTCCTTACATGTCTTGTTAGCATGATACAGCCTTCGAAGTGCAACAAGTCAACAATTTTATGACTGAATATTGTTCAGGACATCTCACAGACGAATCCTATTGATTTTCAGCTCACCAGAGTCAGTACAACGGGTGCTATGGTACTTGAAGTACAACATTTTTGTAATTTTTTTGAGAAATTTCAGTTTGTTAGCACGGTACAGCCTCCGGAGTGCAACAAGTCACCAATTTTATGATTAAATATTATTCAGGACATCTCACATATGAACCCTATTGATTTTCAGCTTACCAGAGCCAGTACAACAGGTGCTATAATACTTTAAGTACAATATTTTTGTGTTATTTGGAGAAATTTCAATTTGTTAGCACGATACAGCCTCTGAAGTATATACAAGTGACCCATTTTATGATTGGTTATTATTCACAGCCTCTCAAAGATGAACCCTATTAATATTCAGCTCACTAAAGCCAGTACAACAAGTGCTATGGTACTTGAAGTACAACATTTTTGTCATTTTTTTGAAAAATTTCAGTTTGTTAGCACTGTACACCCTCCAGAGTGCAACATGTCACCAATTTTATGATTGAATATTGTTCAGGACATTTCACAGATCAACCCTATTGATTTTAAGCTCACCCGAGCCAGTACAACGGGTGCTATACTTGAAGTGCGACATTTTTGTCATTTTTTGGAGAAATTTCAGTTTGTTAGCACGGTACAGCCTCCGGAGTGCAACTAGTCACCAATTTTATGATTGAATATTATTCAGGACATTTCACAGATGAACCCTATTGATTTTCAGCTCACCAGAGCCAGTACAACGGGTGCTATGGCACTTTTTTGTCATTTTTTGAGAAATTTCAATTTGTTAGCACGGCACAGCCTCCGGAGTATATACAAGTGACTAATTTTTTGAGTGGATGTTATTCATAGCATTTCAAAGATGATATTGATATTTAGCTCACTAAAGCCAGTACAATGATGCTATGGTACTTGAAGTACCAAATTTTTGTCATTTTTGGAGAATGTTCAGTTTGTTAGCACGGTACAGCCTCCAGAATGTATACAAATGACCAATTTTGTTATTGAATATTATTCAAGACGTTTCACAGATGAACCATATTGATTTTCCGCTCCAGATCCAATACAACGGGTGCTATGGTTCTTGGAGTACGACATTTTTGTCATTTTTTTTTTGAGAAATTTCAGTTTTTCAAATGACCAATTTTATTGTTGAATATTATTCAGAGTGTCTTATAGATGAACCTTATTCATTTTTAGCCCACCAGAGCTAGTACAACGGGTGCTATGGTACCTGAAGTACGACTTTTTTGTCATTTTTTGAGAAATTTCAGTTTGTTAGCACCGTACAGCCTCTGGAGTGCAACTAATCACCAATTTTATGATTGAATATTATTCAGAACATCTCACAGATGAACCCTATGACACACATAATTCACTATTCTCGGGCCTGAAATATAGATGACATACGTTATTCACAATCGCAACTCTCGAACCTGCAATATAGATGACACATTACTTACTCAAAATTTTCGGATCTGGAATGTAGATGACACACATTACTCTCAACACTCAGGCCTGAAATGTAGATGACACACATTAGTCACAACACTCAGGCCTTGAATCTAGCTGACACACATTACTCACAACTCTCGGGACTGGAATGTAGATGACACACATTAGTCACAACACTCAGGCCTGGAATCCAGCTGACACACATTACTCACAACTCTCGGGCCTGGAATGTAGATGACACACATTAATCACAATTCTTGGGAATGGAATATAGATGACATACGTTATTCACAATCGCAACTCTCGAACCTGCAATATAGATGACACATTACTTACTCAAAATTTTCGGATCTGGAATGTAGATGACACACATTACTCTCAACACTCAGGCCTGAAATGTAGATGACACACATTAGTCACAACACTCAGGCCTGGAATCTAGCTGACACACATTACTCACAACTCTCGGGACTGGAATGTAGATGACACACATCAGTCACAACACTCAGGCCTGGAATATAGCTGACACACATTACTCACAACTCTCGGGACTGGAATGTAGATGACACACATAACTCACAATTCTCGGGACTAAAATATGGATGACATACATTATTCACAATCACAACTCTCGGGCCGGCAACGTAGATGACACACATCAATCACAATTCTCGGACCTGGAATGTAGATGACATTCATTAGTCACAGCACTCCGACCTGGAATGTAGATGATACAAATTAGTCACAGCACTCGGGCCTGGAATGTAGATGACACATTACTCACAAACTCGGGACTGGAATGTAGATGACACACATTACTCACAGTTCTCGGGACTGGAATATAGATGACATACATTATAAACAATCACAACTTTCGGACCTTAAATCTAACGACAAACTTTCATATCATAAAATTGTGTGTTGATGTTATATGTTGATAGTAAAAGTTTTCAAGGAAAAGTTTATTTTTTTCTTAGTGCGGTTAAATAAAAACTTGTTTTCTAAAAAATTAATTTATGTCGAGTTATCCCGTTTTGTACTGGACTGGTTCAACTTATATTTTTGTATTAGTTGGGACAAGTTAACTTATCTTCACAGGAACATTGCTAATGCACTATTTGGAATGATCTCCTTATAAACATTATTTTACTGGGTTATTTTTACTTAAGTAACTGATCTCTGTTGGCCCGTAAGAAATATTAGAATATCAACAATTGTAATATGAATATATCTCATTTTGAACGAAATTTGATTTATCCCCTTTTTCCCCGACACCACGGACGTGTAAAGATCAGTAGGTAGTAGTTTTCCTGGTTTTATATGTCATTGCACAATTATACTGATCTTAATTGGGAAAAAGATATCCAGGATATGCCCATAGGGCTAATAATATCTAAGCTTTAGTATCTGTAATTTCATATGTTCTTTTTTCTAGTCATATATACAGGGCGCGCCGTTAGTGTGACAAAGTTCGATTCATCCGTTGTTATAGAAGGTATGGAATAAAGTTATATACAAAAATTGTAGACATCTGTAAATTTCACATTTCAAAATTATTTTCATTTGTACTGAGTGTTCCTTATCACCAGGGTGAAACAAACTGAGGCACCCTATATATTATTTCAGGTTCAGATTGGGCTCACATCCCCCATACTTACAATGTAAGGTTTCGTATAAGTATATAGGGTATTTCAGAAGCTATGTCCAATTGTAAGTGAACATCATTGTGAGTTCAACGCCTTGGATAGTCCAAACGAAACAATTTGACACCAATATTTTCCAGACATAACATTTTAATATTGGTCTAGTTTCATTACACTGTGCCATTTTTTGGATATTACAACAACTAAATACAGGGCGAGCCAAGAGTAGAACAAATGTTTTTTCTATTTTTTCCAATGAATCACCCTGTATTTAATTTCAATTAGTTACCTTATTATGAGCTTTAATTTTTATCAAGCATTTCCCATACTTAAAATCATTAATTTCAGAGATATTGTGAATTTAATAACAAAAAGTTGAAAAAATAATTTATTGATAAATATAAGGTATAGAAAAATGACAGTAAAACAAATTCTTTTACAGAAATAATAAAACATCAGTCAAAGGTGAACTGTAAATTGATAATTGATTCAATACCAAATGTTCGAAATTACCACCCAAAAAGTCAATACAACTTTGCAGTCGATCTTTAAAAGATTGACTTACATTTCTCAACGTTTCTACATTAATACTCTGAAATGCTTCTCGTATTATTTCCTTCATATCGTTCTGTGTGGTTCGTGGTATTTGGTAAACACGGTGTTTTACATAACCCCACATGAAAAAGTTAATTTTAGTCAAGTATAGTGATCGAGGTGGCCATGCTATGGGTCCTCCTCTTCCTACCCATCTGCCAGGAAAATAGGTATTCAGATGATTGTGAATTGAAGCAGTGTGATGTACTGGATCTCCATCGTATATAATCCACATTATTTGCCGAATGTTGAGCGGAACATTTTCCAACAGTTATGGTAAACGATTTTCTAGAAAGTCTAAATAAACTAGACCATTCACTTTTCCATCGAAAAAATATGGTCCAATTACGTGGTCCCCCATTATACCACCCCAAACATTCAGAGACCACCTCGTTTGACTTGTAAGATAGGGATTATTTGTGGAATAGTAATGGAAATTATGTATATGCATGGTACCATTCTTATGAAACGTTGCTTCATCTCAAAAAAGGACAAAATCTAGGAAATCGATCTGATTATGTATTTGTTGTTGAGCCCTCTCGGAAAAAGCAACTCTTCGCAGAAGAAAGTCATCGTCGAGTAACTTTTTAACATTATTCGCAACTCTCGGGCCTGTATAGATGATAGATCACTCACAATTTTTGGACCTAGAATGTAGATGACACACATTACTTATAACTCTAGGGACTAGAATATAGATGACATACATCAATCACAATCGCAACTCTTGGACCGTAATAAAGATCACACACATTATTCGCAACTCTCGGACCAGCAATATAGATGACACGCATCACTCACAATTCTCGGACCTGGAAAGTAGATGACACACATTAGTCACAACACTCGGGCCTGGAATGTAGATGACACACATTACTACAACTCTCGGGACTAAAAATTAGTTGTCACACATTAGTCACAACTCTGACAAGCATCCGTCAGACCAGGTGTTTGAGTGTTTTATTTGTCGGTGCGTTTTCAAGTGCTGATCGACGCTAGAACTACGGCATTTGTTATTGTCTCCGTTTTTTACCGTAGTTCTAGCGTCGATCATCACTTGAAAACGCACCGACAAATAAAATACTCAAACACCTCGTCTGACGAATGCTTGTCAGATTTCTGTTATATACGTTATTTGCCATTTCAAAAGGTCCGCGGGGTTGATACAAACGAACGCAACGAATATGTCAGTTTTAATGATGTTAGGTTAAAACACCGGGAAGTCAAAAATGTTTTTTTATGTGTGTGATCGACACAACAACACTCGGGCCTGGAATGTAGATGACACACATCACTCAAAACTCTCGGGACTGGAATGTGGATAACACACATTTCTCGGGAGTGGAATATAGATGACATAAATTATTCACATTTACAACTTTCGGGCCTTAATATAGGTGACACACACTATTCGCAACTCTCGGGCCCGCAATATAGATGATACACACATCACTCACGATTCTCGGACCTGGAATGTAGACGACATACATTAGTCACAACACTCGGGCCTGGAATGTTGATGACACACATTACTCAAAACTCTCGGGACTGGAATGTAGATGACACATTACTCACAATTCTAGGGACTGGAATGTAGTAATGTAGATGACATACCTAAATTATTCACAATCACAACTTTCGGACCTTAATATAGCTGACACACACTATTCGCAACTCTCGGGCCAGCAATATAGATGACACAAGTCACTCACAATTCTCGGACCTGGAATTTAGATTACATACGTAATTTATGTCATCTACATTAAGTCCGGAGAATTATGAGTAATGTGTGTCATCTACATTCCAGTCCCGAGAGTTTTGAGTAATGTGTGTTATCTACATTCCAGGCCCGAGTGTTGCGACTGATGTTTGTCATCTACATTCCACGTCCAAAAATTGTAAGTGATGTGTGATCTATATTCCAGGCCCGAGAGTTGCGAGTGGGCTCAACAACAAATACATAATCAGGTCGGCGTCTTTCATTTTGTCCATTTTTGAGATGAAGCAACGTTTCATAAGAATGGTACCATGCATATACATAATTTAAATTACTATTCCACAAATAATCCCTATCTTACAAGTCAAACTAGGTGGTCTCTGAATGTTTGGGGTGGTATAATGGGGGACCACGTAATTGGACCACATTTTATCAATGGAAGAGTGAATGGTCTAGTTTATTTAGAGTTTCTAGAAAATCATTTACCATTACTGTTGGAAAATGTTCCGCTCAAGATTCGGCAAATAATGTGGATTTTACACGGTACATCACACTGCTGTAATTCACAATCATCTAAATGCACATTTTCCTGGCAGATGGGTAGGAAAAGGAGGATCCATTGCATGGCCACCTCGATCACCAGACTTGACTAAAACTGACTTTTTCATGTTTGTTTATGTAAAACACCGTGTTTACAAAATATCGCCAACCACACAGAACGATATGTAGGGAAGAATACGAGAAGCATTTCAAAGTATTGATGTAGAAATGTCATTTTTCGATACCTTACTTCATTCAATAAATTATTTTTTCAACTTTTTGTTATTAAATTGACAATATCTCAGTAATTAATGATTTTAGGTATAGGGAATGCCAGATAAAAATGAAATCCTAGAAGGTGTCTTTTCACTTTTTGAAATGAAATACAGGGTGATTCATTTGTACAACTAGAGAAAATCATGTGTTCTACTCTTGGCTCGCCCTGTATTCAGATGTAATATCCAAAATATGACACTAGACCAAATATCAAAGTGTTATGTTTACAAAATATTGACGTCAAATTGTTTCGTTTGGACTATACAAGGCGTTGATTTTCACGTACATAACTTCTGAAATACCCTACATACTTCTATGAAACCTTACATTGTAAGTATGGGGTAGGTGAGCACAATCTGAATCTGAAATAATATATAGGGTGTCTCATTAAAAAAAGGTACGTTTGTTTCACCCTGGTGATAGGGAACACCCAGTTCAAATGAAAATAACTTTGAACAGTCTACAATTTTCGTATATAACTTTATTCCATATCTTCTATAATAACGGATGTATCGAACTTTGTCACACTAATGGCGCACCCTGTAGATAGGTAATTTCTTGGTCTAAACAAAAATAGATATTAAACATCACAATTTATGTAACTTCTATCATTCTCACGATGGTATTTTATGATATCGTAACAATTGTCAATTTTCATTTCACCTGTCTTATTTGATATTGTGAAATCAATAAATTTTAATCTATTAACTTTAATTGAAAAGTTCTGCCTTTTTAATGTTTAGGACTGAAACTTTTCATACAATCCTCGTAGTTATTAAAGTGATTTCCTTTTATTTAAGAATCGTTTGTATATTTTTAGGGTCCGATGGCAGCATGTATTCTCGACCATTGGATGAATCAAACTTGGAAGAAGATAACGTGGGAGAACTATTCACCGTTGTCGATTGCATATCTGCGAAACATTTTGTCGCAATGAAATCTTTGGACGAGAACTACATCGCGTTGTTCGGTGCTAATAGTAATGATGAAGGTGCGGTGTTAGCAATATACAACGTTCAATTTAAAGTTACGCAATCAAGACAATCTTTCAAATTGTTCTCGGCAAATAATAAAATCTGGAAACAGGGAAATAATCTATTTGTACCCATTGGACAAAATTTAGCCGTTATACCATTTCACTTGGAAACCGAACAGTTGGCAGCTCTCGTTGGAAGTCACAGAGAATCGCAGAGTAATCTAGATCCAGATATTAAGATAATACAAGACTTTGAGGTAGTTTCTTGGGATGAAAGAGCATTCAAAGCACACCTCCCGGAAAATTTAAAAAACGCATTGGAACAGTTTGTAAAGCAAGGTTATTCGGAACATGCTATACTAGAAGAATTGTTACCTGAAATATTCAAACAAAAAGATACAAATTTATTGTTCCTGTTAATAAAAAACTTCGTCGATCTACCGGAAAAGTTCCTAGTGAATATTTTGGATTTTGTTTTAGATGTTTCCAAAAATGAGAAACTTCTCAAAGCCGTATTAGTCAGATCTTTCAGCGAAGTACTTATACTCCCATACTTGCGATCAAATATTTCTACTGATAAAATTTTGTCCCTGTTGAAGTTCATTCAAGATATATGGTCAAACGACGGGCATTTGCCGGGTCTAGGTTGCATCGAAACTCACGCAAAATGTTTGGAATGGGTTACAGTTTTAATTGATTCCAATTACCAAAAAATAGTATTGTCTAATGATAAAGAGTTTCTTAAAACGCTCAACGGAATAGATAAATTGGTGAAAGATTATTTGGACGCTTTAGAAGATTTGAAATCACTCGAGCCGTTGTTGATTAGCTTTAAGAATAATAAAATTACTAATAGGTGTTTGAATATCGCTAATTTAAGGTATTCTGTTGAACAAATAAGCTTATACTGATTTCATTCAATAAAATGTATTTTCTCATAATATCGCAGTTTCATTTATTTGAATAATCTGCGACATTTCATTAAAAATCCGATTTCGTATCAGGATAACAGAAAAGCGAGGAGGTGTACGAATTACCAGGAGCAAGTAATGATACACCTCCTCATTCTTCTGTTATCCTGATACAAAATCAGATATTTGTTAAAATAACGAAATATTAGTATTTTCTACAAATAATTTACGATATTTAAGTAAAAATCCGATTTCGTATCAGGATAACAGAAGAGCGAGGAGGTATACGAATTACCAGGGGCAACTAATCATACACCTCCTCATTCTTCTGTTATCCTGATACAAAATCAGATATTTGTTAAAATAACGAAATATTAGTATTTTCTACAAATAATTTACGATATTTAAGTAAAAATCCGATTTCGTATCAGGATAATAGAAGAGCGAGGAGGTATACGAATTACCAGGGGCAACTAATCATACACCTCCTCATTCTTCTGTTATCCTGATACAAAATCAGATATTTGTTAAAATAACGAAATATTAGTATTTTCTACAAATAATTTACGATATTTAAGTAAAAATCCGATTTCGTATCAGGATAATAGAAGAGCGAGGAGGTATACGAATTACCAGGGGCAACTAATCATACACCTCCTCATTCTTCTGTTATCCTGATACAAAATCAGATATTTGTTAAAATAACGAAAAATTAGTATTTTCTACAAATAATTTACGATATTTAAGTAAAAATCCGATTTCGTATCAGGATAATAGAAGAGCGAGGAGGTATACGAATTACCAGGGGCAACTAATCATACACCTCCTCATTCTTCTGTTATCCTGATACAAAATCAGATATTTGTTAAAATAACGAAAAATTAGTATTTTCTACAAATAATTTACGATATTTAAGTAAAAATCCGATTTCGTATCAGGATAATAGAAGAGCGAGGAGGTATACGAATTACCAGGAGCAACTAATCATACACCTCCTCATTCTTCTGTTATCCTGATACAAAATCAGATATTTGTTAAAATAACGAAAAATTAGTATTTTCTACAAATAATTTACGATATTTAAGTAAAAATCCGATTTCGTATCAGGATAATAGAAGAGCGAGGAGGTATACGAATTACCAGGGGCAACTAATCATACACCTCCTCATTCTTCTGTTATCCTGATACAAAATCAGATATTTGTTAAAATAACGAAAAATTAGTATTTTCTACAAATAATTTACGATATTTAAGTAAAAATCCGATTTCGTATCAGGATAACAGAAGAGCGAGGAGGTATACGAATTACCAGGGGCAACTAATCATACACCTCCTCATTCTTCTATTATCCTGATACAAAATCAGATATTTGTTAAAATAACGAAAAGTTAGTATTTTCTACAAATAATTTACGATATTTAAGTAAAAATCCGATTTCGTATCAGGATAATAGAAGAGCGAGGAGGTATACGAATTACCAGGGGCAACTAATCATACATCTCCTCATTCTTCTCTTATCCTGATACAAAATCAGATATTTGTTAAAATAACGAAAAATTAGTATTTTCTACAAATAATTTACGATATTTAAGTAAAAATCCGATTTCGTATCAGGATAACAGTAGAGCGAGGAGGTATACGAATTACCAGGAGCAACTAATCATACACCTCCTCACTCTTCTGATACAAAATCAGATATTTGTTAAAATAACGAAAAGTTAGTACTTTCTACAAATAATTTACGATATTTAAGTAAAAATCCGATTTCGTATCAGGATAATAGAAGAGCGAGGAGGTATACGAATTACCAGGAGCAACTAATCATACACCTCCTCACTCTTCTGATATCCTGATACAAAATCAGATAATTGTTAAAATAACGAAAAGTTAGTACATTCTACAAATAATTTACAATATTTAAGTAAAAATCCGATTTCGTATCAGGATAACAGAAGAGCGAGGAGGTATACGAATTACCAGGAGCAACTAATCATACACCTCCTCACTCTTCTGATACAAAATCAGATATTCGTTAAAATAACGAAAAGTTAGTACTTTCTACAAATAATTTACGATATTTAAGTAAAAATCCGATTTCGTATCAGGATAATAGAAGAGCGAGGAGGTATACGAATTACCAGGAGCAACTAATCATACACCTCCTCATTCTTCTATTATCTTGATACATAATCAATTTTGTTGTGATTTTTCTGTTTTTAACTTGAACGTTTTCTCAGTTTAGATAGTTTCCACTAGGTGTCGCCAGTTATGTGGTCTTCACATATGCTCGATACCAAGCGGGGGGATTCGATATCAATCTAGGTTTTAAAAAATAAAACTCGTTTTCTCTTAAATATTATTTTAATGGCCATTTTAAAATATAAACCTCGGAAACAAAAAAACTATAAATATAAAATTTAATGTGCTCAAGAATATCTGCCCTAAATAGAAAATCACAAACAACATTTTAGTATTTACATAAATGCGTAATACACAAATTTATAAAAAAATAAATAACAAATTTTTCAAAAACCACATTACTCGCGTTAACTAAATTATTAATAAGCACTATACAAATTTCACAATACAACGTTTCTTTAAAGGAGTGTTTTATTTGAACAAGAAGAAACCAAAAACTACTCGAAACAGATATTTTTGTTCCTCCTTTACTTTATAATCTTAATACACTGATCTACATATTCCATTATTTTAAAATTTGCTTATGGATCTTATTTATTTTCAAGTGCTTTAGACACCAATATTTTTAACGTATAGTGCTGCTGTCAACGTCATTATAGACCAAACAAACCAAATATATTTAAAAACTAATAAATGCATTTTTATCTAATTATCATTATTATACTGTTCTGGCAGAACGTACGAAATATCATCCCAAGGGTGCCTGTATAATCCTTGTTTGAGTCTCTTTTGGTCCATATAGTGCCCTATGAAACCGATAGACCTTCCAAGAACGAACAGTGAGTTAATTGATCCAATATCAATATATTCTTGTGCTTCTTCTCTCGTAAAACTTCCGCAGTTTCTCAACATGTCGACGAATGTGCAAGCGATGACTCCGTCAACGTTGAGAATGAGGTTGGGCTTTTTGCTGGTCGTGATCTTTTCCACTTCAAGAGCGTATTGAAGGAGAGGGGTGGCAGGGAAATTGGCCATTACGAATTCTTTGACTATTTTTACACGTTGATCGGGGTTGTTTATCGATTTTACCCTGTGGCCGATACCCATGATGAGTTCCCCTTTGTTTCGCATGTGGTTAACGAATTCAGCTGGGTGCATTCCTGAAAAAAAATGTCATATATCAATATAAAGGAAAATATATCAGACAATTGATAAATTAAAGGGCGTCTGGACACGTACATGAACATTTTGTAACTCCCTTTTGGTTTTAAAGGGGTTGTTTCTAATTGATACGAGAATAGTAGTTAATGCACTTTATTATTAATATTTTACACAATAGCTGTGGGGCAGCTTCGGAAATATTGCCACAACCGTTGTAATATTTCAGGAACTATATTTTTTCTCAAAATTTCGAAATATGTTTTCATAAACCTAATTTACTCAGGAAAATTCGAATATTTCCTATACAGGGTGTCCCGGGACTAATGGGAAAAAATTGAATTACATCCCCTTCGAAAACCGTGACGTCGATCGGCCATTTTGCCGATACGAATCACCACAGATGTCCGTATCGGCAAAATGGCCGATCGACGTCACGGTTTTCGAAGGGGATGTAATTCAATATTCTGCGTGGTATTAGCCAGGAATGTAGTTGTTTTGCCCTTCGAAGAACGGTCAGGCCAATAATTCGAAATTATTGAAATTTCGACTAAAACAGGTGTAGTAGAAAATCGAAATTTATATTTCATATAGCACCTCGTATTTTATGAAATTATATTCATTTTTATTTAATACGACTAATACGGTCGCATTTATCTGAGGTGTTGGTTCGCAACTGAAAGTGAAGATGGCGCCAACTGACTACTTCTCGCTTGTGTAACTACACGAACCAAGAGAGGTTGTCGGAGGGTGTAATCTTCAGTTCGGATTAGAGATTCTGAACTGGAAGGCATTACGGCACTCTTGAAGAGACCCAAGAAGGTCGAAACGCGTAAGTGTACTATGCTCTTCCGCTATCAGTTGCGAATCACCACAGATGTCCGTATCGGCAAAATGGCCGATCGACGTCACGGTTTTCGAAGGGGATGTAATTCAATATTCTGCGTGGTATTAGCCAGGAATGTAGTTGTTTTGCCCTTCGAAGAATGGTCAGGCCAATAAGTCGAAATTATTGAAATTTCGACTAAAACAGGTGTAGTAGAAAATCGAAATTTATATATATATATATATATATATATATATATACAGGGTGCGGCATTAGTGCGAGGAAGTCCAATTACTCACTTGTCGTGAGAGATACGAAAAAATTTTATTGAGATAAAAGTTGAGCCATATGTAGGACTATATTTTGAAAATATTTTCAAATATACAGGGCCACCCATATTGGCAGGATGAACCTAACTTATCTTTTTTTAAATGGAACACCCTGTATATTTCCACATTTTTTTATTCCCCTCAATTTTCTTGTTTGTGTGATATGAGGTATTGTAATGTTATACGAGGTAATTTAAAAGATATAAGCACTTTTTTAGTAATTTCCTAGTAACATCAACACCCTGTACCTTTGTATACATTTGATATCAAGAAATCTATTTACGTTCAAAAGATTTTCGATATAGTTTACTATTGTCCAAAATTATCAACATAGCGCAATATTCGTTTTTTGTATACAGGATTGGTCATAAATCGTAATGATCTTTTACTGGGTTTTCTTAAATGGAACACCCTGTATTTTAGTATCGTAATGAAATGGTATTGTATGGCACTTTATTATTTCTTAAGCATTCCCTATACCTAATTGCCTTAATTTGTGAGTTATTGATGATACTTTCAGCCAAACATTATTAGAAACGAATATTGGGTGACATTTTATTAGTTTGACGGTAGAAATATTTAACCAAAAATAATTTTTCAAACAAAAAATCAGAAAATAATCTAGTCTGATCCATAGTTGATTAATATTAGGCGAATTACCAAAATACATGAGTACTTAAGATCGTTGGTATATAAAACATTACTAAAATCACACAATATTTTAGTTGACTATGAAAATAATAGGTTATGGGTTATTGCATCACAAGCATAAGCATGATTATACAAAATCCAAATTACCAATATTCCCAAACTTGATACCCATTATGAAATAAACAAAAAAGGGAATTAACGTTTAATATAGTTACCTAACAAAAATAACAAGAACATCGTTGAATTTGCAATAGATGTTCAAAATGACCTCCATCGACGTCGATACATAATTGCAAGCGATCTTCAAAGGAGCGACTCACATTTGTTAACACATTTCTGTTTAAGTTCATAAATTCATTTCTAATTCTTTCCTTCATATCTTCTTTAGTGGTAGGAGGTGTTTTATTCACCTTATCTTTTATATAGCCCCAGAAAAAAAAGTCTAGCTTGTTTAACTCTGGAGATCGTGGTGGCCACCTTATAGGTCCTCCCCTTCCAATTCATCTTCCAGGAAAATTATAATTTAGATGCTCACTCACTAAAAAATTGTGGTGGACTGGAGCGCCGTCATGTAATATCCACATTCTCTGACGTATGTTTAACGGTACTATTTCCAATAATTCCGGCAAATCGTCCAGAAAATGTAGATACATTTCTCCGTTCAAGTGATCCTCGAAAAAGTAAGGTCCGATAACATAATTTCCAATAATTCCACCCCAAACATTCAATGACCATCTTATCTGACTGTGTGTGAAAATGCGGTGCGGATTGGATGTTGAATAGTAGTGGAAATTATGTCTGTTCACAGTACCATTCTTATGGAAAGTTGCTTCATCTCCAAATAGAACATATTCAAAAAAAGATGCATCATTCTGAATTTGTTCCTGCGCCCACCGACAAAATTCTACTCTTTTATTATAATCATCCTCTTTAAGCTCTTGATGCAAATGTGCATGATATGGATGCATCATATTATTTTTTTAAATTCTCCCTACACTGCGACCACTAATATCAAACGCATTTGCAATTTCCCTCGTACTAATATGTGGATTCTCAGTGACACTAAGAATTACATTTAATTCATTTTCTTCATTTACAACATTTTTTGTTCGTTCAGTTCTCTCGTAATTTACGTGTCCAGTCCGTTGAAATCGTTCTAATAAACTTTGATATGCTTCTGTTCTTGGTTGTCGCCTATCAGGGAATTGCTGATGATAAATTCTTCTTGCTAGTAACACATTTCTGTTACATTCTCCTAACACAAATACCATATCAATCAACTCTTCCTGAGAAAAATTCATGTTGATAATAGTAAACAGGAACTAACCAAAGTAATCTAATGTCAAATTTCTAAACCAGTTTATTGTCAAAGTCATAGCCAACTAAAATATTGTGTGATTTTAGTAATGTTTTATATACCAACGATCTGAAGTACTCATGTATTTTGGTAATTCGCCTAATATTAATCAACTATGGATCAGACTAGATTATTTTCTGATTTTTTGTTTGAAAAATTATTTTTGGTTAAATATTTCTACCGTCAAACTAATAAAATGTCACCCAATATTCGTTTCTAATAATGTTTGGCTGAAAGTATCATCAATAACTCACAAATTAAGGCAATTAGGTATAGGGAATGCTTAAGAAATAATAAAGTGCCATACAATACCGTTTCATTACGATACTAAAATACAGGGTGTTCCATTTAAGAAAACCCAGTAAAAGATCATTACGATTTATGACCAATCCTGTATACAAAAAACGAATATTGCGCTATGTTGATAATTTTGGACAATAGTAAACTATATCGAAAATCTTTTGAACGTAAATAGATTTCTTGATATCAAATGTATACAAAGGTACAGGGTGTTGATGTTACTAGGAAATTACTAAAAAAGTGCTTATATCTTTTAAATTACCTCGTATAACATTACAATACCTCATATCACACAAACAAGAAAATCGAGGGGAATAAAAAAATGTGGAAATATACAGGGTGTTCCATTTAAAAAAAGATAAGTTAGGTTCATCCTGCCAATATGGGTGGCCCTGTATATTTGAAAATATTTTCAAAATATAGTCCTACATATGGCTCAACTTTTATCTCAATAAAATTTTTTCGTATCTCTCACGACAAGTGAGTAATTGGACTTCCTCGCACTAATGCCGCACCCTGTATATATATATATATATATGTTTCGCTTTTTTGGTTCTTGGTCTTTTTTATATTGAGACGAGAAATACAATGAGCAAATCAGTTTCTTTGTAAGACCTATTTGACAGGTCTAAAAAAAAATAAAAACGTCAAAAATCGTAATATTTGCAGATGCACCTTAATTACTGATCTTATTTCATGTCCTCTATTCATTCGTAGGAATTATACAGGGTTAAAGTATGACTCAAAATTTTTGTAAAAATTTAGCTTAAGGAAATTTGTAGCAACTACGTTTATGAATTGGAAAGACTGAAATCGGTAAAAACCTGAAGGGAGCTATAGATACTATTATAAAAAAACGGCAATTTTCCATTGACATTACAAACTGAGTTATAAAGCATCAAAGATGAAATTTTTATACTAAACAATACTGAATTATTTAAAAGTAACTATTTTTTTCAACTTTTTTTTGTAGTTATATAACCGGATTATTAAACCAAAATACTAGACTAACCTTTGTCGTAAGCTTCGCTGAATGTCTTAGCTGCACCATCTAACGCTCCACCGAATCTATCACCAATTGTTAATAAACCAGACACCAAACTCGAAACTAAATCTTTGCCAGCGCGTGCGCATACTATGGTGTTGTGAGCTCCCGATACCGCAGGTCCGTGATCGGCGGTAACCATCAAGCACATTTCGAAGAATTTACAGACGTAAGGTGGTAAACATCTTTGGAACCAAAGAAGTGATATTACTCCACCGATACCGACGTTCTTTTGAAGTACATCTGATATTGGCATACCTAAAAGCGAGATCAGTTTTAGTGTTTCATTGTAGCGTCAATTTTATCAATATATTTTTGAAAAAAAAAGTAAATATGTTACAGATTAATAATTTTTACATTGGTTTTCATTTAATTAAAAGAGGCGGTAATAACAATTAAATATACTGTCAAGTGAAACTCGGTAGTACTTCATTTGAAAAAAGCCATTTTGAAGAAATTTGAAAAAATTTGGAAAAAAGGAATTTGAAATCATTTGGAAAAAAAGGTTTTTTTTGAAAATTGAAAGAAAATTTTTGACAAAATCTGAAAAAAAAATTTTAAAAAAAAATTGAAATTTTGAAAAAAGAAATTTGAAATAATTTGAGAATAAAACTAAAAAAGTATTTTTTTAAGAATTTAAAGAAAATTTTAATAAAAATAATCTTGAAAAATAGAAAAAAATTGAAAATGAAAATTTAATAAGAGGCGGTAATAACAATTAAATACACTGCCAAGTGGAACTCTGTTTTAGTTCGTATGAAAAATGATATTTTGAAGAAATTTGAAAAAATTTGGAAAAAAATTTGAAATAATTTGGGAAGAAATAAAAGTGCTTTTTTAAACATTGAAAGAAAATTTTGGAGAAAATGTTAATAAAAAGAATCTTGAAACAATTTTACAAAAAGTAAATAAAATGTAATAAAAAACCTTGAAAAAAAATTTTAGAAAGAATTGAAAAAAAAATTTGAAATTTGGAAAAAAGAAATAATTTGAGAAGAAAACTAAAAAAATATGTTTTTAATAATTTAAAGAAAATTTTAGGAAAAAGAAAATTCAAAAAGATTTGAAAAAAGATTCAATTAAGAGGCGGTAATAAAAACCATTAAATACACTCTCAAGTGGAACTCGGTTTTAGTTCATATGAAAAATGACATTTTGAAGAAAAAATTTTGAAATAATGTGGAAAAAAACTAAAAACTTTAAAAAATGAAAGCAAATATTGGAGAAAGTTTTAATAGAAAGAATCTTAAAAATGGTTTTTAAAAATTTTAATAAAAAGAATCTTGAAAAAGAGAATTCAAATTTTTTTTTAAAAAATAAACTTAATTAAGAGGCGGTAATAACAATAAAATACACTGTCAAGTGGAACTAGGTTTTAGTTCATATGAAAATGACATTATAAAGACATTTGAAAAACAATTGATAAAAATATGGAAAAAAGAAATTTGAAATAAATTGGAAGAATAACTAAAAAAATAGAGAGAACATTTTGGCGGAAATTTTAAAAGAATCAAAAATATTTTTTTAAAAAGTTGAAGGAAAATTTTAATAAAAAGAATCGAAAAAAATTCAATTAAAAGGCGGTAATAACAATTAAATACACTATCAAGTGGAACTCGGTTTTAGTTCATATGAAAAATGACATTTTGAAGGGATTTGAAAAAGTTTGGAAAAAATAAATTTGAAATAATTTGGAAAAAAATAAAAAAATGGTTTTTTAAGATTTGAACGAAAATTTGGGAGAAAATTTTAATAAAAAGAATCTTAAAAATATATTTTTTAAAGGTTTGAAGAAAATTTTAATAAATAGAATATTGAAAAAAATTAAAAATAAATTGAAATCTTCAAAAAAAAAATTAAAAATAAATTGAAAAAAGAAAACTTGATAAAAAAAACTAAAAAATGTAATTTCTCAAAATTTTAATAAAAAGAATCTTGAAAAAGAAAATTCAAATTAATTTGATAAAGAAAATTTAATAAAAAAAATTGAAAGAGTTGTGAACAAGAAAAATTGAAAAAACTATTTTGAAAAAGCCCTTTTTTCTAATTTTCAAAAAAAAAACAATTGGCAATTTTTTTTATGAAAATTGAAAAATTTGAAAAAGAATTTTTTTTAAAATATTTATAAAAAAATTTGAAAAAAAAATTATGAAAAGAAAAAAAAATGAAATGATATTGTAAAAAGGAATTAAAAGAAATTTTAAAAGAATTTTAGAAAAAAATTGTAATAAAATAATTTTGAAAAAAGAATTTAATTAGGAAAAATTTGAAAAAAAATTTGAAAAAAAATTTAAAAAGAAAATTATGAAAAACATTTTTTTGAAAATTTTTCTAATAGGGTGATAATTTTTCGAACATTTTTTATTGATTCTCACCTGCATAAATTAATTCTTGTCCCCTTTCATCGCAAATAGAAGTCATAAAGCTGGCTGGTTTTCTAATAAGACCTAGTTCTCTAGCCCAACTGTAGTCCATTGGAACCGTTGGTGGAGGTACTTCCGGAGCTGGTATTATGACATGTTGCTTCACGAGTAGTTCGTACACCTTCGAGACTACATCACCTATAAGTAAAACATTGTAAATTGTTATAACATGTCAAAGAAATAATAAAAGTCAAATCAGCCAAAACATTTATTAAAATACATTACCTAAGTAATCAAATGAATCAGGTACATATGCACCGGCAGCTTTCAGAGCTTCATTTTTGGCGGTAGCAGTTTCTTGATTAGAATTAGCACATGATCCAGCATGTCCGAATTGAACTTCGGACGTAAACATACCAGCACATGTACCTAAATAAAAAGGATCATTAAATTGTGAGAACAGTGGATGTAAAATTTAATTTTAGTCGCGACGCATAAATTTAATTTGTTTTTACAGTACGAAAACACGGATTTCCACTGAAATAAAATATAAATTGAAACAACCGAAACTAGATATAAATATAAAATCTGTAACTAATGGATGTTAAATATTACGCAAAGTTTTCGAAATTTTCTAGCTCTAACTTTAACGATACTTAGTGTTGTACAAATGAAAAGTTCGAAGCAGCGCCAGTATATTTAGTTTGTTAAAAAAAACAAAATGGAATTTAAAAATATATAAAAGTTAATGAAAATTATTAACAAAATACACCCAAAGTTACGAGTCCCAGTAAACAAAACTACCTCAAACAACTGGAACAGTCCTGAACAAGCAAGCAAATAAGCAGGAGCAGTCCAGAACGGATCCAGGAAGCAGGAACAGTTCCAATCAAGCAGGAAACAAGCCTAATCAAAGCAAAAACTTTGTAAACATATCACCGCCATTTCAATTAAATAGGACTGTTCTGTCAAGCTGAAACCAGTCCCTATCAAAGCGGCGGAAATATCCCCAATCAAGCAGGAAATAATTTCAATAAAAACAGGAAACAGTCCCAATCAAAGCGGAAATGCCCCCAATCAAACAGGACAGCTTAATTAAGCAAGATACAGTCCAAATCAAAACAGTAATGTCTCCAATTGAAAAGGGAACAATATCAATCAAAGCAGGAATATCCCAATTAAAAAGGATAGTTCAATTAAGCAGGAAACAGTCCAAACCAAAGCAAGAATATCCCCAATCAACTTGAATAGTCCCTATCAAACTAAACTGACCAATCAAGCAGAAAACAATCCAAACAAAGCAGGAATATCCCCAATGGAACAGTACAGTTCAATCAAGCAAGAAACAGTCCCAAAAAAAGCAGGAACGCCCCAATCAAACATGAACAATTCCAATCAAACAGAATAGTTCAATCAAACATGAAACAGTATATATCTAAGGAGTAAAATCCACAATTAAACAAGAAACAGTCCCTATCAATGCAGGAACATCCCAATTAAATAGTGCAGCCCAATAAAGTAGGAAACAGTCCAAACAAAAGCCCCAATCAAACAAGAATAGTCCCCATCAAAAGGAACTCAATCAAATAGGAGACAGTTCCAATCAAACAGAAAATAGTTCAATCAAGTAAGAAACAGTTCTATTCAAAATAGGACTGCCCAATCAAGCAGAAAAGAGTCTTAATCAAAGCAGAAATAACCTCCAACAAAACAGGAAGTAGACCCAATCAAAGCAGGAACATCCCAGTCAAATAGGAGCATCTCCAATCGAACAGGAGCATCTCTAATTAAACAGAACAGCTCAACTAAACAGAAAACAGTCCCATTCAAAGCAGAAGCATCTCAATTGAAAAATAACAACTCCAATCAAACAGGACAGATCAATCAAGCAAGAAACAGTCAAAATCAAAAGAGTAATATCCCCAATTAAACAAGAAACAGTCACAATCAATGCAGAAACATTCCAATTAAATACACAGTCTAATCAAGTAGAAAACAGTCCAAGCCAACGCAGGAATAGCCCCAATCAAACAGGAATAGTCCCTATCAAACGAAACTGCCCAATCAAGCAGAAAACAGTCCCAACCAAAACAGTGATATCCCCAATCAAACAGTACAGTTCAATCAAGCAAGAAACAGTCCCATCAAAGCAGGACTGCCCAATCAAGCAGAAAACAATCTCAATCAAAGCCGAAATAACCACAATAGAACAGGAAGTAGTCCCAATCAAATCAGGAACACTCCAACCAAACAGGAGCATCTTCAATCAAGTAGGAAACAGTTCCAATCAAAACAGAAACCCATCTATCAAACAGGAACGATCTAAATCAAGCAAATAAAATAGTCTAATCAAACAGAAAAGAGTCCAAGTCGAAGCAAGAATACCACCAATCAAACAGGGATAGTCTGTAAAAATCGAAATTGCTCAATCAAGCAGAAAAAGGACAGCTCAATGATGCAACAAACAGTCCCATCCAAAGCAGAAATGCCCAATTAAGCAGAAAATAGTCTCAATAAAAGCACGAATATCCCCAATAAAACAGGAAGTAGACCCAATAAAAGCAGGCACACCACAATCAAACAGGAACAGTCCCTATCAAACACTGCTCAATCAAGCAGAAAATAGTACCAACCAAAGCAGGAATATCACCAATCAAACAGGGCAGCTAAATCAAGTAAGAAACGGTCTCCCAATAAAAAATCAACATTCCAAATTATACCGAACAGCTTAATCAAATAAAAAAACAGTCCCATTCAAAGTATGAATGCTCAATCAAGAAATTGTCGATCACAGCAGGAACACCCCGATTAAACAAAACAGCTCAATCAACCAGGAAGTAGTCTCAATCAAATCAGGAACACTTCAAACAAACAGGACCGCTCAATCAAAGCAGAAAAATCCCCAAATCAATTAGAACATCTGAATCAAGCAGGCAACAATCCCAATGAAATCAGGAATACTCCAATCAAACAGGACAGCTCAATCAAGCCGGATACAGTCCCAATAAAAGCAAAAACTTCCCAATAAAAGCAGGAACATTCCGATAAAATCAGGAACAACAGAGCATTAAAAAGAAAACAGTTCCAATCAGAAAATACATGAGAACAGTACCTATCAAACGGGTCTGTTCATTCAAGCAGAAAACAGTTCCGATCAAAGCAGGAATATCCCTAATCAAACAGGAATAGTCCATATCAAACGGAACTGGTCAATGAAGTAGAAGACAGTACCAACCAAAGTAGGAATATCATCAATCAAACAGGACAGATCAATCAAGCAGGAACCAATTTCAATAAAACAGGAAACAGTCCCAATCAAAGCGGAAATGCTCCCAATCAAATAGGTACAATTCCAATCAAACAGAGCAGCTCAATCAAGCAAGAAACATTCAAAGCAAAGCAGTAATATCTCCAATTAAAAAGGGAACAATTTCAATCAAAGTAGGAACGTCTCAATTAAATAGGATAGCCCAATCAAGCAGACAACAGTCCAAACCTAAGCAGGGATATCCCCAATCAAACAGGAATAGTCACTATCAAACGGAACTTCTCAATCAAGTAGAAAACAATCCAAACCAAAGCAGGAATATCCCTAATGGAACAGTACAGTTCAATCAAGCAAGAAACAGTCACATTCAAAGCAGGACTGTCCAATCAATCAGGAAACAGTCTCAATCAGCAGGAATGCCCCCAATGAAATTGAAAGTGGACTCAATCAAATATGAGCATATCCAATCAAACAGGACAGCTCAATCAAGCAGGAAACAGTCTCAATAAAAGCAATAATATCCCTAATCAAACAAACAACTCAATCGAATAGAAAACAGTTCCAATCAAATCAGAAACCCATCAATCAAATAGAAAACAGGTCAATCAAGCAAAAAAACAGCCCCAATCTAACAGGACTACCTTTAATCAAACAAACAGGACATCTCAATGAAGCAGGAAACAGTCCCAGTAAAAGCAGGAAACAGTCCCAATAAAAGCAGAAACATCCCAATCAAACATGAATAATTCTAATCAAACAGAAGAGCTGAATCAAGGTAGAAACAGTCCCAATAAAATCGTGGATATCCTCAATTGAACAGGACATCTCAATCAAGCAAGAAACAGTCCCATTAAAAGTAGGATTGTCAAATCAAGCAGAAAAGTCTCAATCAAAGCGGGAATACCCCAATAAAATAGAAAGTTGACCCAATCAAAACAGGAACATCCCAATCAAACAGGATCGTGAGAGCTCAATCAAGCAAAAAACAATCCAAATCAAAGCAGGGATATCCCAATCAAACAGGACAACTCAATCAAGTAGGAAGCAGTCCCAATCAAAACAGAAGCCTATCAATCAAACGGGAACAAACTAAATCAAACAAAAAAGCTCAGTCAATCAAGAAACAGTTCCATTCAAAGCAGGACTACCCAATCAAGCTGAAAACAGTCTTAATCAAAGCAGGAATACCCCCAGTAAAACAAGAAGTAGGCCCAATCAAAGCAGGAACACCTCTATCAAACAAACAGGACTGTTCAATGAAGCAGGAAACAGTCCCAATAAACACAGGAATATCCCAATCAGACATGAACATTGCCAAAACAGAAGATCTTTATTAAGTAAGAGACAATCCAAATAAAAGCAGGTATATCCCTAATCAAAGAGTACAACTCAATGAAGTAGGAAACATTCCCAAACAAAGCAGAAACCCATCAATCAAACAGGAACAAATCAAACAAAACAGCTCAATCAAGCAAGAAACAGTCACATTCAAAGCTGGATTGCCCAATCAAGCTACAAACAGTCTCAATCAAAGTAGAAATACCCCTAATCAATCTGGCAATAGTAATAATAAAAGCAGAAACACGCCAATCAAACAGGAGCATATTTAATTAAACAGAACCGCTCAATCAAGCAGAAAACAGTCCCTATCAAAGAGGACATCTCAATCAAGAATGAAACAGTCCCTATCAAAGCAGAAACCCATCAATCAAACAGAAAACAATGCCAATCAAAGCAGGAACTCTGCCAACATACCGAAATAGTCCCTATCAAGCGGGACTGTTCACTCAAGCAAAAACACAGTATCAACCAAAGCAGGAATATCCCAATCAAACAGGAAACTTCAATCAAATAGGAAACAATCTCAATCAAGCAAGAATACAATAATCAAAAAGGAACAATCCAAATCAAACAGGACATTTCAATCAAGCAAAAAACAGTCCCTTTCAAAGCAGGACTGCGCAATCAAACCAGAAATAGTCTCGATCAAACTAGAAATAATCCCAATCGAAGTAGGAACACCACAATCAAACAGGATAGCTCAATCAAACAGGATAGCTCAATCAAGCAGGTAACAGTCCAAATCAAATCAGGAACACTATAAACAGGATAACTCAATCAATCAGGAAACAGTACCAATAAAAGCAGGAACAACTCAATTAAAAAGGAACAATCCCAATCAAATAGGACAACTGAATAAAAAAGACAACAGTTCCTATCAAATCAAGAACACTCCAAACAAACAGAAATAGTCCCAATGATTGTAGTTTGTTCTTACTGCATCGAGAACTAAATGAAGAAGGTGTTGCGATATAGTGGACTGTATAAATTTGAAAACTATATTTAATTTAATTAAAAGTGTGGGAACAAAAACAACGTTATGTTAGCAGTTAACTAATACCGAATAACCTAATTAAAATATCTGTCTTCATATTGTATTTTAAACAGGTGAACTACAAGTTTGTATAGAAATAAATAAAAGTTTTGGTAATGTATCGTACATTATGTTGAGGAGTGTTGTAAAATTGGTAAAACGATTGTTACAAAATGGCGTTTTTTTTATTATTATGTCATTAAAATATAATACGTACCTATACACCACGCCACTAAAGGTTTGGTGATTTTTTTGGATTCCAAAGCTTGGCACACTTGATATTCTTCTGTGCCTCCTACTTCGCCAAGAAGAATGATCATTTTAACGTTATCATCAGCTTGATATCTGTAAGATAATCCACATTTAAATTAATTACTCCAACAGAAATCACTAACGTCTGAAATAAACGATAATTTGGGACACACCCACACAATATATATATATATATATATATATAATTTGAAGAAAGATATTTGCCAACTTATTCGTAATGGATATTTTTGTGGGGATGTGGCAATAAGACTCCAGAGAAAATTCTCTGATATTTATTCCCGAGCTTTCGAATAATTTTTATTCATTATCAAGGGCTATGAATAATTGGTCAATGTTATCATTATTAATAATTAAATGAAATAATAAATACTTACATAAAATCTATAGCGAATTTTGGAAAAGTTGTAAATTTTTATAATAAATTCATTTAAACATAAATCAATGAAAAACTCAAAAAACAATATGACAATAAACAAAATATTTGATCTTGAACTACTACAATTTTTATTATTTTTATATCATAAAGTTAAAGATTGTTATGAATCTTTCGTTCTTTTTTCATAATCTAAAAGATATGCATAGATAACACTAAGGTTATTTAAATCTGTTTTTTTATTTATTACATAATTTTGTTCTGCAATATATGTTGTTTCCAAAAAAAGGCGTTTTCTATAATTACTTTCTATTGCTAAAACTTTGGCAGATTGATAAGCCATAGAATGACCTTCATAAAACACGTGTTCCGCTAAAGCACATCTATCAGGATATAATCTACTGTCACTTTTATGAGAAACGATTCGATTGGTTAGCGATCTTTTACTGTGACCAATGTATTTCTTATTACAGATATTGCACAAGGAATTTCATAAACTATATTAGTTAATTTCTTAGTAAGAGTCTTGTCTTTGATCTTACTGAAAATTGATTTTATTGTAACACATTGTTTATTCGCAATTTTTATATTATGTGGTTTAAATACTCCAGACATTTTGGGTGTGATAGATTTTATATATGGAAAAGAAATATAAGTTGGAGATGTAATATTAGTAGTTAAAATGTCACTGTTTTCTTCGTTTCGTATTATGTCAACAGTAATGTCATTTCTATTGTCAGAAGTATTATATAAAACATGTTTCAGAAGATATGAAGGATATGAGTTATTATAGAAAAGTTTGTAGAGTATTTTTAGATTTTTATTTTTTTATAAAGCAAAAAAAAATTCTAAAAGAAAATCCAAATTTAATAGTCGTCCCATCAGACAAAGGTAACATTACAATTATCATGGAAAAACAACATTATTTAGATTTATGTAAGGAATTAATTGATAATAACTCATCATATAAAGAACTGAATAATGATCCAACTCTTAATACCACTAATAATTGTAACAAATTGCGAATAAACAATGTGTTACAATAAAATCAATTTTCAGTAAGATCAAAGACAAGACTCCTACTAAGAAATTAACTAATATAGTTTATGAGATTCCTTGCAATATCTGTAATAAGAAATACATTGGTCACAGTAAAAGATCGCTAACCAATCGAATCGCCTCTCATAAAAGTGACAGTAGATTATATCCTAATAGATGTGCTTTAGCGGAACACGTGTTTTATGAAGGTCATTCTATGGATTATCAATCTGCCAAAGTTTTAGCAATAGAAAGTATTTATAGAAAACGCCTTTTTTTTGGAAACAACATATATTTGAAGAACAAAATTATGTAATAAATAAAAAAACAGATTTAAATAACCTTAGTGTTATCTATGCATATATTTTAGATTATGAAAAAAGATCGAAAGATTCATAACAATCTTTAACTTTATGATAAAAAAATAATAAAAATTGTAGTAGTTCAAGATCAAATATTTTGTTTATTGTCATATTGTTTTTTGAGTTTTTCATTGATTTATGTTTAAAAGAATTTATTATAAAAATTTACAACTTTTCCAAAATTCGCTATAGATTTTATGTAAATATTTATTATTTCATTTAATTATTAATAATGATAACATTGACCAATTATTTATAGCCCTTGATAATGAATAAAAATTATTCGAAAGCTCGGGAATAAATATCTGAGAGAATTTACTCTGGAGTCTTATTGCCACAACCCCACAAAAATGTCCATTACGAATAAGTTGGCAAATATCTTTCTTCAAATTAAATACTATTATGGGGTATTACCAAACCATTTCAAGAATTTATGGTCGATCCGCAGTAATAAATTTAAAAACATGGTCAAAAGTTAAACTCAAATTGGCGAGAGAATACTTTTTACAAAATAACATCAAACATTTAGAAAAAATACTCATACGCCAAGAACAAGAAGCAAATAATAGTTATCATATCTACAATAGGTTAGTAAATAAGCTTTTAAATAATGAAATTTTTTGTAATCAAAAAACAATATTTAGACTTGAAAATAATCTTATTGAATTGAAAAATCAAATAATTAACACAACCAATGAATTCATTTTTAAAAATTTTTCTAATAGACAACAAGTTATCTATAACAAACTATTCTTTGAAATCCAAAATAAGCAAAAGAACAAACTTAATAATCTAATTAAGAAAAAAATTAATTCAGTTCTTTCAACACAAGATAATTGGATTAAAAATCTATCAGATACAGAGATACCTAAGGATATATTACAGTTCTTATCACTAGGCCCTAAATTCAGCATTGAACCTATAATTACCAAGGACATTTCAATAAAAACTATATTAGCTAATGTTGATTACATGTCATCGTTTATAAAAAACGAACAAGAAAGAAATATCGTTATTGCTAAAACAACAAATATATTAACTAATTATATTCATGAACCTAAAAAATCTTCTATATTCCGAGAACTGTTATATAAAACAAAAAAATTTCTAAAAGAAAATCCAAATTTAATAGTCATACCATCAGACAAAGGTAACATTACAATTATCATGGAAAAACAACATTATTTGGATTTATGTAAGGAATTAATTGATAATAACTCATCATATAAAGAACTGAATAAAGATCCAACTCTTAATACCACTAATAATTGTAACAAATTAATAAAAAAATTATTTAATAAAAAACTAATTGATGAAAATACAAAAAAAGAGTTAACTACTTATAACGGTATTTCCGCAAAATTTTATTGGTTACCTAAAATTCATAAACCAACATTATCAGCTAGACCAATTGTAGCATCAATTAATACTCCAATTGAACCTCTTACTCTTTGGTTAACTGAAATATTGACAAAATCTTACGACTAGAACAATGAATATTATGTTAGACTCCTTTGAAATTAGTAAATCATTCAATAACTTACTATTACCATCAAATTACGTTCTTTTAAGTTTAGACGTAGTATCACTTTTCAGTAATGTTCATTTAAATATATGTTTAACATCTCTTCAACATAAGTGGAATGATATAAGTAAAAATTGCAAATTCGGAAAAGAAACTTTTTTAGAATTAATTACATTTATTTTTAATAATACATTTTTCACTTATAATAACAAAAATTACCAACAAACCTTTGGAACACCTATGGGCTCTTCAATATCTCCTATATTAGCAGACTATGTCATGAATTATATTTTAGACTATGTTATTTCGGTTTTACCCTTTAATTTGTTCTTCATCAAAAAATATGTAGATGATATAATATTATCTCTTCCATGTGATGAAATAAATAATATACTCTTTTACTTCAATAGCTTCGATCCGCATATACAATTTACAATGGAAAGGGAAAATACAGAACAATCTTTACCTTTTCTTGATACCAAATTTATTAGAAATAATGATAATAGAATCTTAATTGACTGGTATAGGTAACCTATCAATGCTGGGAGATATATAAATTACCATTCATATCGTCGACGTAGTACAAAAATTAACTTGATTAAACAGATGAAAACCAGAGTCCTAAAAATTTCCAATCCAATATTTCACAATAAAAATCTAAAAATACTCTACAAACTTTTCTATAATAACTCATATCCTTCATATCTTCTGAAACATGTTTTGTATAATACTTCTGACAATAGAAATGACATAATACGAAACGAAGAAAACAGTGACATTTTAACTACTAATAGAGAATTATGGCAGGTTCAAATAGCGACAGTCACTAATAAAAACGTCCATATTTTGACATTGTTGACAAGTGCGCATGCGTAGTTGTAGATAAAAATAAGGGCGGTCCGTAATTAAATACGGACTATCCTTAATTGTGACTGGATAGTGACGGACAAAATTGGCGACACTATGTTTGAGACATGCGTAAAACAAAATTGTATATTTTATTAGTCAAATTTGTAAACAAACAAACTGCTACCCGCTACATTTATGCTAAGAAGTTGAGAGTTGAACACAGCAAAATGGAACAGCAGAAACAGGAAGCAACAGGACTAAGATTTAAATAACCGTAGTATTATCTATGCATATCTTTTAGATTATGAAAAAAGAACGAAAGATTCATAACAATCTTTAACTTTATGATAAAAAAATAAAAATTGTAGTAGTTCAAGATCAAATATTTTGTTTATTGTCATATTGTTTTTTGAGTTTTTCATTGATTTATGTTTAAAAGAATTTATTATAAAAATTTACAACTTTTCCAAAATTCGCTATAGATTTTATGTAAGTATTTATTATTTCATTTAATTATTAATAATGATAACATTGACCAATTATTTATAGCCCTTGATAATGAATAAAAATTATTCGAAAGCTGGGGAATAAGTATCTGAGAGAATTTACTCTGGAGTCTTATTGCCACATCCCCACAAAAATATCCATTATATATATATATATATATATAATTTTTTTCCATTTTTTTGGGCATCAGGTTAATTCTAAATTCTGTATCAATTTATTTGACGTTTCGCTCTCTAATTTGGAGCATTTTCAAAAATTTTATACATTGATGTTAAACCATAAATTGAAAACGATTGAAAGATTAAAATTGAATGTACACACAGAGACGACAAAAACTAGTAACTAATAAAAAAGTTTCAAAAACAATAAAATCGAAAGTCCTGCCTTAGAAACAACTCTTTACAATATATAAGGGACATTCAAGTTGATGTTATTATTATAATAAATTATAATATATCTGGCTTAGATTTTTGATATCTTGTTTATCGTTTACTGCATTGTTCTCTTTTTTTATATGTATCATTTCTTTTATTGTTAGTTTTTTGTAATTGGAATCTTGGTTTATTATTTCAGTATTATTGAAATCAAATTTATGTTTTTCATTTTTCTCATGTTTATGAAGCGCAGTGGAGGCGTTCTTTGTATATTTATGGCCATTAAGTCTATTTTCAAGATGTTGGGTTGTCATACCTATATATTTTTTGGGACAGTCTAAACATATATATGACGTTAGATTTTTTTGAAGCATTTATTTGACTTTTTAATTTGGAGAACAATGGTGATACAGTATTTTGTGCCCTATGACAAACTTTTATGTTATGTCTAGATAATATATAATTTAGTTTTTCTGATAGTTGATATGTGTATGGCATTGCGATGTATGTAAGAGGGGATAGTGTATTGGTTTGTGTTGATTGGATTTGACTATTGTAATATTTATGTGTGCGTTGTTTAATAATTCTGTCAATATGTTTGGATGGATAGTGATTGTTTTGTAATATTATTTTTGTTTGATATAAAATTTCTGGACGATACTCAGGTGATGTAAGTGTGATGGCTCTATCTGCTAATCCTATGATGCTCCAAATTAGAGAGCGAAACGTCAAATAAAAAAATATAAATTGATACAGAATTTAGAATTAACCTGATGCCCAAGAAAAATGGAAAAAAATTATATACAAGGTTAACGAAAAACAAATAATTTATAATATATATATATATATATATATATATATATATATATATATATATATATATATATGGAACCACCCCTGTAAAATACGCATTTTTTTATCAATCTCAAATTTTTCTTTTTTTAATATTAAGCATCAAAAACTGCATCTTGACACAAATTTACATAACTTTAGTTTCATTTCCAAGGCACTCTATGTTTTTTATCTGTGTCAAATACGGCAAAAGCTTATTAGGCAATTTTTATTTTCAAATTTGACTACACCACTGGATTTAAAATCGTTATAAATAAAAACCATCAAAATTTCATAAAATGATATTGGTTAACAACGAAGTTACAAGAACTTTAATTTTGGAAACAACGTGTTTGATTATAATTTTTATTTAGATTAATTTAAAATCTGGCAACACTGTCGATACAAAGTAGTGCACCAGTGAACTTGTACAGTGAAAATCCGAAGTCAATAACCCATTCCGTTCTACAGTTGTAATTCTTATTTTAGGTTTCAAACAAAACAACATTCTACTTCATCCAGATATTGACATGGCAGTGTACAGATGATTTTGAAAATTGTTGACATTGACTTGACCTCAGGATTTAATTGTGAAGGTAAAATTTTTATACTTAATTATAATGTTATCATTAACATTTTATTCCTTATCCTTTAAGCCTTTATTTATAATTGGTTTTCTCAATATTTGATAATACATTTGCTTACTTCATTCATTCGTTTATGTGAAATTTAGTTTTTAACTAGGTAGTGTCTAATGGTACACCCTACGTAATAATAAAAAATCTTTTTAATATTCAATCTCATACGTGAATTATTTATATATATTAGAGGACTGGTTCAATATATATAACGTTATTTAGAACCAATATCAAGTACTTTTTTAAATTTATTGATTGATTCGTCAGCAGAAAATGCAGATACAGTGGAAACTCGATTATACAATCCGGATTCACGATTATCCACAATCATACCTTCAAGTCGAATCCATGCATGCACAAACATGTAGAAAATAAGTTAAGAAAATATCTCATATCTTATTGTTATACTAAAATGAGTACCTCATAATGTGATCCATGAAAGTAGTTCCTGGATATCTGTCTCCACCAATGGCTACGCCTTCATAAACACCATCCGTTGCCTTAGATACGATGTTGTTCAATTCGTTGGACATGCCACCAGATCTGGATACGTAAGCTACACTACCGGGTCTATACAGTTTGGAATGTAAAATGTTATCCATCATACCACCAGTATTACCGATCTTGAAGCAACCTGTATAAAATTATTAATTTGTGGAGTTAATTTTACAAGTTTTATTATTATTATTATTAGTTACCCGGTTTGAGTCCTCCTACGGTTGCCGGTCCAATGATAGAAACTTTCTTTTCGTCAGCCATCTTGATCAATTTCCTCGTGTAATTTTCCGGAATACCTTCGGCGATTATTGCGATCGTTCTGATTTGTGGATATTCCATGGTTTCGACGGTACTAGAATAAGCCGAACGGAGCGAAGCAAAGTTAACAAGTACGTCGGCATCGGAGTGTTTCGTCATGGCGTCTTTCATTTGTTTATAAACTGGTATAAGTATTTCTTTGTGTCCCCAATAGAATTTTTGTTTGTGGTCGCCGGTGAAGGGGTAAATGATGGCTACTACGCTAGGGGCGTTTCTGTTGCAAACGAAATCGAAATCGAGCATACTTTGAACGGCGCGATTTTGCATACCCCATATGATTGCTTTCGTAGTATTGGTGAACATTGGAAGTACCTTTCCATCTCCCTATTACAGAAGAAATCATTTACTGTTGATTATAAAATTCACATACAAACCAAATATATCATTTTATTAAGTTACGTAATAATATGAAGTTGTTCTCTAATGATTATAAGCAAAAGCCAGCTACAAACAAAACATAAAACAAATGCTTGTGACATGTATTAAACTAATAATTTGCATATACTGGGTGTCTGTAATACCCTTATATAGTCTATATAGAAAAGACAAGGAGTAATAAATCATTCATTTAAGTAGATTTCATAGACGTACCAAAATATATATTAAGAGGGTATACCGTAAGGTACATTTTGTATTGAACGAATGAGTTGCAGCTATGCTAAAGAATATACGATTTAGGTCAGAGGTAACGGGATGTACTAATTTTAATAAAAAAAAGTGATAGAGGTAGAGGTCATTCGGAAGCAAAAAATGTAGTTCATTATAAAAAAATTCTACAACTTCCTCAGGACTAAGATACATAATACCGAAATGTACTTTTAAGTATTCGCCAATTACAGAACCTTTCTGTCTGTACTCTTGTACCAAATGAAACTCCTGAATCTTACGAAACCAAGCTTGACAGAGATGAAATTTACAACCAAAAAGAATTTGATCTCTGCCAAAACATTCATATATAGCGTTATGAATGCTTAGTTCAAAATCTACTACGACTTCTTTAGGTTGAAAATTTAAGCCTACTTCTTTACATTTTTGTCTTAAAATTAAAAACAAATTTGAATATGTTTGACTTGATTTGTCCGGCAGCAAACAAAAAACAAGAGGTACGTAATAGCCGTTTTTAAAACCATGAATGGTAAACATTTGGAAAAAAAAAGTTGAACAGTATTTAAAAGTCCCATCCATCAAAATACAATCCGAATTACATAAAAAATTAAGGTTGGAAAAACAGGAGAACACAATAATTTTAAATACCTGGTCTGCTGTTAATAGAAATTCCTCTTCTCGGTTCGTTCGTAATTGTAATTCACGAACACTATTAAATACTTCTTCCTGATTTTTAGGCAATAGTGAAAGTGCATCAACATCCTTCCCCTAATCCCCTAAATATCGATCAAAACAATCAAGATTTCTTCAAAATATTTAATTCAAGAAATCTTTGAAACCTTTCAGAAATATACATAATTCTATGGGCCTCCGATTTTATCTATTATAAACCCTAATGACTCTAATAGGATTAAACTAAATGGTTGCGGCACAGTTCGAACATTTCAGTAATCCTCAAATTGATACAAGGCAGGTAAAATTTTATTTTGTGGCAGAGTTCGGATATGCCCGTTTATTCATAGGAAGGCGGAAGGCAGGCATTTGTGGAAGGTTTGTCGTTAGGTTTGCAGCCACCATCTGGAAAAGGAAAAAGACTTATCATTGTCCATGTTGGAAGTTCTGAAGGTTTTGTTGATGGTGGATTATTAACTTTTATTTCAAAACGCACGGGGGACTATCACGAAGATATGAATGGGGATGTCTTCGAGGAATGGTTTGTTCAAATGTTGGATCTGATTCCAAAAGGGGCTGTTATTGTTATGGACAACGCAAGTTACCATTCACGGTTACGAGAAGCATTGCCCACAAGTCGTTGGCGTAAAGCTGAGCTTTTGGAGTGGCTTATTTCGAAAAATATTAAGTTTCCAAAAGATCCACTAAGGAAAGAACTTTACAGAATTGCAAAAATGAACAAGAATAAATACAAAACCTACATTGTAGAAGAAATGGCTTCTTCTCGTGGTATATCAGTTCTTCGACATCCCCCTTATCATTGTGAACTTAATCCCATAGAATTAATATGGGCTCAGGTAAAGGGGGAAGTTGGAAAAAAATACTACTTTTAAAATAAACGATGTTGTGAAATTGTTTGAGAGTGCTGTAAGTCATGTGAGTAAGGAAAATTGGACAAACTGTATCGAGCATGGTATCAAAGTAGAGGCAAATATGTGGAAAATTGACAATATTTGTGATGATTTAATCGACCCTATTATTATTAATGTCAACAACGATTCTTCCTCTTCCGAGTCGGATATAGAATAAAATGTAAGTAATAAATGTATTCCAATAATTATTTCTTTTCATTTCTTATTATATTATAATTTAAAACGTATTTTTTCCCAAAATACACACCACTGCATTGCGTTATTGCTTATCTGCTAATCCTTTAACAATGAATAAACCCTAAACTTTGCTACAACTGAAACAAATACGGGGTCGATCTACCTGGTTTTTAGATTTACGGAAGAAATGTAATTTAAAGTAAGAGATTTATCAAAAATTTCATGGTGCTCCCTGTAAAGGTTTTGCATACTTAATTAGGGTTTATTACTCCTCGTACTTTTTGTACATACTATAATTTGGTATCCATCCATCCATTCTGCCTCTGATTCCGACTTACCGTAAACGGTTTCTAACTGAATTGACGGAAATTCGAACGTTGCGAACTCTAAATAGATCATTTTGTAGCTGCTTGGCTATATCATAACGTATTCGCAGTTTCTCTGAACCTTCTAATCAATCTGGACATGCTGGATTGATTGATTCCCACAATTTCAGCAACACACCGCTGTGATCGATTAAAGCCACTATTTGAGCTGCTTGTTCTGGCGTTAAATTACTCATTTTTCGATATTAGTACTCAATACAGTTTTTAGATGGAAAATTAAGCAAACGTACTGCATTAAACTAATTTCAAAACACAAATGGTAACTAAGAATGAATTATATCTGTCATTTCTTATCATCTAATTTATGTTAAAGAAACCTTTATCTCAGGAATTTTATATATCTAAAGGAGATCGCACACGCATATTTACAAGTTCTGATAAAAATTAATAATATTTTCTGCTATTTTACGAATTATGTGATACTTTTTGTTCGAATTTAAAAAATTCTTCCTGCGAAATTTAATTAATTACATTCATCAACACCTCCTTACTAATTATGTCACCTTCCATACGACTACCTATTAGTTATATAACCTTTCATTCACATAAACATTAAACCGGCACATATGAGAAGTCACGTAGGCTACATCTAGAAATTTTCAATAATACCGATCCCCTTCCTCACATATGCTTCACGTATAAATACGAGAATAACCTACAAACCACTCTTCTTCCTACGCCAACCACTGCACGAGTATGTAGTTTCACTCTCTCAATATTTACCGGCCTTTTAATAGCAAGTAAAATGCTAATCTCTCTTAAAATAACATAATTTAAAATATCTAAACTCAATAGTAACGCTCTTGATTGCAATGCAGTAATAAAACTTTCAACAACCAGTGAATGAATAGTGAAAAGTGTAATATGTTTAATTTCAACAACACCCAATCATCAAGTTAGTTAAAACTCAAAGAAAATCCAATATAATTCTCTCTTCCCATCAAAGATTGTGAATGATCCTTCGAACAAGCAGGTTTCAGACCTAATCGAAGCTATGCAAATCAAGTTCTCAGCCTGACTACAGATATTGAAGCGGGTTTCCAAAAACAACAAAAGACAGCTGTAGCTTTCGTGGACCTAACAGCTGCCTACGACACAGTTTGGAAAGAAGGGCTCCTTCACAAGATGGCTGAACAAGTCCCCTGCTATACAACTTTGCGACTGATAAACAACATAAATAAAGAGAGGAAACTCAATAATGGGTTGCCTTTAGGCTCAGTTTTAGCCCCGATGTTTTTCAATCTCTATATCTCAGATCTGTCTAAAACCGACGCGATAAAGTTTGGGTACGCTGACGATCTGGCCTTAGCTGTACTGCACAAACAGTTTGAACCTACCGAAAACACGCTCACCAACGACCTCAACAAACTGTACAAATATTTTACCAAGTGGCGGTTAATACCAAACCTGAATAAAACTGAAGTCAGATGCTTCCACCTTAATAACAATAAGGCAAAGTATAAATTGTAACCTTACCTTGCTGTTGTTACTCCAAGAAGTGAGGTTACATTGCCAAAGGTTCGCTTTTCGCCGGAGAGCATAAGGTCATGAGTTAGTGAGGAATATTCGAAAGCTTGTCCTTTATTATTTTTTTAAGGCGCCACTTGATTAGTAGGACATTCAAGAAATTTACTGATTAATCAAGAAACCAATAATGGAAAATTAGCTATTGTAACTTTTCAAATATGTTATTTATGTCGTTTTGCTTTTACGTTTGTGAATCAAATAAAACACTTTGTTGCCAATGAAACAGTTTAATTAAATGGATGGTACCTTGAACATATGTTGTAATAACCTGCCTCAAAAATATGAGGTGATCAACTCTATTTATGAAATGATAATCAGTTATCAATGATTGGTTAATTTAAAATGTTTAACAATTTCTAATGTTATCAACTAACTGAGGTCATAATATACAATACGCTAAATCTTTAGCAACACGTAAATGGTATACCAGTTACCGTTTTACAACTGTAATAATTAACCATATACAACCAAGTAGGTCAAAAGTATCTCTAATATAATAAGATTGAACTTAAATATAATTTCAGGGCGGTATACATTAACAAAGTTGATATTTCAACTCTAAAGAATTGAAAGAATGTAATGTTAAAATTGTGAATTTGATAGACGTCTCTATAAAAATGTGAAGTTATCAATAGTAGAATATAAAATTTCAGGGCGGTATACATTAACAAAGTTGATATTTCAACTCTAAAGAATTGAAAGAATGTAATGTTAAAATTGTGAATTTGATAGACGTCTCTATAAAAATGTGAAGTTATCAATAGTAGAATATAAAAGTTAATGTGTCGTTAAACGTTAAAAAATGAAGTTATAAAATGAATAATTTGCTCAAAGTTCAGATAAAAACAAATAAAATTTTAAATGTTACTTGCGGTTAGTGTCCAAACTATTAGACGTCAATTGGCTTAATTGACAAGCAACATCTGACTTATGGAACAAGATTCAGCCATGCGGTTAATAATCGTTGTTCATGATGGAATTATTCGGCAGTTTTCACCAACAAACACAAGTCCAGCTTCGTCCTTTGAACTGGAGAAGCCGTTAGAAGCTCTTGTCGCTCTATAACGTTAATCGTAATCCGAGGTACGAAACGTCTCTACAACCCTGGACGGAGAACGTTAGCCTGTCAGCTATCCCTACGAGAATATATACCATACAGCAGTGCTCCTCAACCGGTGTGCCGCGGCACACTGGTGTGCCGTAAGCCGACTTGAGGTGTGCCGCTCTTTCAGACAATACGAATCAGATTCGTATTGTAGCGAGACCCGCGAAAAATAAAGCAATCTGACAACAGCGCCGATGGTAAACGTCTATCCGTCTATCGGCGCGGCGCGGCGCGGCGCGGCGGCTTGATTCTCGAAGGCGACTAAACTAGAAAGATCCGTGCCGTTCGAGGCGCGACTCGATGTTTTCCTGAACATCGCCGCTGCCTATATAAGCGCGCCTGTCGTCGCTCAGAGACTCAGAGAGAGTCGAATAGTCAAGTGAATCAGATAAATACGCGGGCAAACAAATAAATCGTAGAGTGAAATAAATAGTGAATTGCTATATAAATAAATTCTTGTGCCTTATAAATAAGTGAATATAAATTAGTTATAATTAGTTAAGTGTTATTTATAGAGTTCCTGTTTTCTTTTTTACGTTGTTGGCCATATTGTGTCTAAATAAATTAAATTAAACTGGACTAAGTTTTGTTGCAGTATCTACTTTTATAAATAACTATAGTGCTTCAAATATGGATAAATTTTTGCTGAAATCACGAGCAGATGACGAAGAACCTAGCACAAGCTCCAGCATAAGTGCTGCAAAAAGAGCAAAAAAGGTGCTGAAAAGGAAGTACAATCAAGACCACCTTCGATATGGTTTCACTTGGTGTGGCGACGAAGCGGCTCCAAAGCCTGAATGCGTCATTTGCGGTGAACAGTTGTCAAATGAAGCAATGGTACCCAGCAAACTAAACCGTCATTTGATCACAAATCATCCCAGTTGCGTCAAAAAAGACATTCAATTTTTCCAACGGCGCTTGGATCAAAATAAGAAACAAAAGCAGTTTATGAAATCGGCGGTTACGGTTTCTGAAAAGGCATTAGAAGCAAGCTACCTTGTTGCAAAATTAATTGCACAACAAAAAAAACCGCACACTATCGGTGAAACGCTTATTAAACCAGCATGCATGGAAATTGTTAGACTTATGCTTGGGCCAAACGAAGTTAAGGACGTGAGTAAAGTTTCTTTGTCGGCCGATACTGTTAAAAGACGTATCCAAGATATGTCAAGTGATATTTTGGGAACACTAATTAAAAAAATCATTTCGGCTGGAATTTTTGCGCTTCAAATCGACGAATCAACCGATATTAAAAATAAAGCACAACTGATGGCTATTGTACGTTTCGTTGACGAGGACTCTATTAAAGAACATTATTTATTTTGTAAGGAGGTTCCAGAGAGAACTACCGGTGAACAAATTTTCCAAGTAACTGATAATTTTTTTAAAATACATAATATTCAGTGGACCAATTGCGTTGCTATTTGTACAGATGGTGCTGCTGCAATGATGGGCAGTAAGAAAGGTTTTGTATCTTGTGTAAAACAAAAAAATCCGTCAATACAAATTACACATTGCTGCATACATCGAGAAGCATTGATGGTCAAAAATTTGCCCGAACAGCTTTCGATCACAATGAATGAATGTATTAAGATCATAAACATAATTAAATCGAGAGCCTTAAATTCGCGAATCTTTGGAATACTCTGTGAAGAAATGGGAAGCGAACATGAATCCTTACTGTTTTATACAGAAGTTCGTTGGTTATCCCGGGGAAAAGTTTTAGCTCGACTGTTTGAACTTCGCTACGAAGTGCGTGAGTTTCTTTCAAGTCAAGATATGTACGATCTATGCCAGCACCTTCATGATGAATACTGGATAGCCAAACTTGCATACATGGCTGATATATTCGAACATCTGAATGAACTTAATAAAAAAATGCAAGGACGGAATGAAAATATATTGACGTGCTCCGATAAATTACAAGGGTTCAAAAAGAAACTTGAACTTTGGCAGGAACAGTTGCAAAAAGGATGTCTAGAAATGTATCACAGGACCAACCACAGTACGATCGAAAACAAGCAGTTGATTGTGGATTTGGCCCAACAACATTTAAGTATGCTTCAACAAAAATTTGAATACTATTTCCATTCTATCAACACGGAACAATACAATTGGATTCGAAATCATTTCGCAACCAATGCAATAAGTTCCACGGAAGCACTGCCATTGCAAACTCGAGAGGAGTTCACAGAATTAAGTAATGATATGACCCTAAAACTTAAATTCGACGAAGTTCCGTTAGATGTTTTCTGGATTTCCATCAAGACAGAATATCCACGCATCTCCGACAAGGCCATCTTCACACTACTTCCGTTTTCCACAACATATTTATGTGAGCAAAGTTTTTCAACGCTTGTATTAATTAAAAATGATAAACGGTCATGCTTAAAAGATCTTGACCAAGAAATAAGAGTTGCGCTGTCTAAAATTGAGCCGAATATAAAACTTTTGTGTTCAACGAAGCAAGCGCAGGTATCACATTAATCAGTCATCATCATGTCAAAATATTTATTACTATTGACGTGTCAACAGAAGTAAATTTAGTATACCTACCTGTCCTACCTAGTATTTAGTATAGTTCTCATGTATGTACCTATTTGTATTTTTCATTCTATCTGAATAATAAAAAAAAATAAAAAAAAAATATGTATTATGTCCTGAGTGAAAATTTTGATGCCCCAAATCTGAAAGGGGCTTCTTCACATTTTAAAACAATAAAAAAAACTAATGTAGTTTGGACATCCATAAATAATTAGTATACATGGAGTGAACTGACCCCCGACCTAGCTACGCCACTGCTATAAATATATTTTAGATTTTGGTGTGCCACGAAATTCTAGGGAGCAGTTTGGTGTGCGGAGCAGTTTGGTGTGCCTCAGATGAGGAAAGGTTGCGGATCACTGCCATACAGGAATCATCCGAAATTGAAGCTTCTTAAAATCTGTTCTTGATCATCCTATCATTGATCACCATCACCCATAAAAACTATCAAACCATATTAAATTGACAAAAATTGTTGTAAAAATTTGCATGTAAAAAACTATGCAGTATAGAAAAAAACCCTAAAAAGAAATTGGGGGTTATAGCCGTGAAAATATATACAAGACGAAAGCTTACCTTGTTACCAAGGGTTTCTCACCACTATATTTTCCAAAATATATGGATTAAACCATGTGCCACCGGCCATTTTGGTATACTCACGACTTGTCCTCATCGATACCCAACTTAACCATTCGACAAGTATCAGACAAGTGATTTCAACAATTTTAGCTTCCCTTTACTTTACAATTGACATCAGCAAACAGTGTTACCAATGGCAGTCAAATAAAATCTCCACATAAAATAATAAAATACTCATGGATTGGTTAAATCACATGAAGAATATTAATAAAAATATTACTCTAAACACCCATTTAATTATTTACATCCCGTTATTCCAGGATATGCTTAAATAATTTTAAAACCCATAGTTAATTCCCTTATGCAACCAACTATACAGAAGTGTGTATAAAGTTGCATACTCAGTGGGTGGCTTAACCGAATTAATGCATCTCCGTGAGTTACTCCTATAATACAATACAACAAGGCATTGTATTTTTATCATGCTACAAAATTAAAAGTCAGAATAAATAACACCTTAACAACGGCAACCAAAGTACCTCGGAGAAATCCTGGACAGAACTATATCATTCAAAAAATATCTCGAAATAACAGCACAAAAAATATGCACTCGAAATAAAATTATCCAGAGACTATGTAGCACCAGCTGGGGGCATCGGCAAATACATTACGAACATCTGCACTCATCTTGGTGTATTCTGCGGCCGAGTATTGTACATCGGTATGGATGAACAGCGCACATACCAAGAAAGTGGACAGTCAGCTTAATATACCAATGAGAACGATTAGTGGCTGCATCAGAACTACTCCATCCTATTGGCTTCCAACACTCAGCCACATACCTCCACCTGCCCTTATAAAAGAATACAAGAAAATAATTGAGAACACACAACTCCCTATACATGAGGATATACCGGATCTGGCAATAAACCAGCTTCGATCTAGGAAACCGCCAATGATATCAGCACAACAACTGGCAGCCAATAACTTCAACATCAAATCCGAATGGCAGAAACTTTGGAGTGAAAATGCCCCACCCGATGTAAGAAATCTCATTGACCCAGTCGTAAAACCTGATGGCTTCGACCAACCACGACATATATGGAAGACCTTAAACCGTATCAGAACAGGACATGGTGTGTGTGCCCACAACCTCCATAAATGGGGAAAACGACCCAATCCTGGCTGCGACTGCGGCAACCCAAACCAAACAATTGACCACATAGTGACAGAGTGTGAGCTGAGAGCATACCATGGAGATTTGATGGACCTATTCCACACCACACAATCAAGCCTTGAATGGATAGCTGAACTAGATCTTTTGATGTAACCGTTTTGTATCTGCTCATATGTATGTTTGTAATCCGTATATTGTAATGTCTTGATCACTCGTAAATTTTAAAATTTTAACATGTATTACAAATAAATTTTATCATGTGTTATGCCATACGCTAAATAATAACAATACAATTCTCTCTTCACGTCAAAGAATGTTAATGGTCCTTCGAAAATACAATATAATTCTCTATTCACATCAAAGAATGTGAATGGTCCTTCAAAAATCCAATATAATTATCTCTACACTCCAAGCAATGTGAATGGTCCTTCTAAAATACAATATAATTCTCTTTTCACATCAAATAATGTGAATGGTCCTTCGAAAATCCAATATAATTATCTCTACACTCCCAGGAATGTGAATGGTCCTTCGAAATTCTCTCTTCACAGCAAAGAATGTTAATGGTCCTTCGAAAATACAATATAATTCTCTATTCACATCAAAGAATGTGAATCGCCCTTCGAAAATCCAATATAATTCTCTCTACACTCCAAGCAATGTGAATGGTCCTTCTAAAATACAATATAATTCTCTTTTCACATCAAATAATGTGAATGGTCCTTCGAAAATCCAATATAATTATCTCTACACTCCCAGGAATGTGAATGGTCCTTCGAAATTCTCTCTTCACAGCAAAGAATGTTAATGGTCCTTCGAAAATACAATATAATTCTCTATTCACATCAAAGAATGTGAATCGCCCTTCGAAAATCCAATATAATTCTCTCTACACTCCAAGCAATGTGAATGGTCCTTCTAAAATACAATATAATTCTCTTTTCACATCAAATAATGTGAATGGTCCTTCGAAAATCCAATATAATTATCTCTACATTCCCAGGAATGTGAATGGTCCTTCGAAATTCTCTCTTCACAGCAAAGAATGTTAATGGTCCTTCGAAAATACAATATAATTCTCTATTCACATCAAAGAATGTGAATCGCCCTTCGAAAATCCAATATAATTCTCTCTACACTCCAAGCAATGTGAATGGTCCTTCTAAAATACAATATAATTCTCTTTTCACATCAAATAATGTGAATGGTCCTTCGAAAATCCAATATAATTATCTCTACACTCCCAGGAATGTGAATGGTCCTTCGAAATTCTCTCTTCACAGCAAATAATGTTAATGGTCCTTCGAAAATACAATATAATTCTCTATTCACATCAAAGAATGTGAATCGCCCTTCGAAAATCCAATATAATTCTCTCTACACTCCAAGCAATGTGAATGGTCCTTCTAAAATACAATATAATTCTCTTTTCACATCAAATAATGTGAATGGTCCTTCTAAAATACAATATAATTCTCTATTCACATCAAATAATGTGAATGGTCCTTCGAAAATACACTATAATTATCTCTTCCAATCAAATAATGTAAACGGTCCTTCAAAATTCTCTCTTCACAACAAAGAATGTGAATGGTCCTTCGAAAATGCAATATAATTCTCTTTTCACATCAAATAATGTGAATGGTCCTTCGAAAATCCAATATAATTATCTCTACACTCCCAGTAATGTGAATGGTCCTTCGAAATTCTCTCTTCACAGCAAAGAATGTTAATGGTCCTTCGAAAATACAATATAATTCTCTATTCACATCAAAGAATGTGAATCGCCCTTCGAAAATCCAATATAATTCTCTCTACACTCCAAGCAATGTGAATGGTCCTTCTAAAATACAATATAATTCTCTTTTCACATCAAATAATGTGAATGGTCCTTCGAAAATCCAATATAATTATCTCTACACTCCCAGGAATGTGAATGGTGCTTCGAAATTCTCTCTTCACAGCAAAGAATGTTAATGGTCCTTCGAAAATACAATATAATTCTCTATTCACATCAAAGAATGTGAATCGCCCTTCGAAAATCCAATATAATTCTCTCTACACTCCAAGCAATGTGAATGGTCCTTCTAAAATACAATATAATTCTCTTTTCACATCAAATAATGTGAATGGTCCTTCGAAAATCCAATATAATTATCTCTACACTCCCAGGAATGTGAATGGTCCTTCGAAAATAGAATATAATTCTCTATTCACATCAAAGAATGTGAATCGCCCTTCGAAAATCCAATATAATTCTCTCTACACTCCAAGCAATGTGAATGGTCCTTCTAAAATACAATATAATTCTCTTTTCACATCAAATAATGTGAATGGTCCTTCTAAAATACAATATAATTCTCTATTCACATCAAATAATGTGAATGGTCCTTCGAAAATACACTATAATTATCTCTTCAAATCAAATAATGTAAACGGTCCTTCGAAATTCTCTCTTCACAACAAAGAATGTGAATGGTCCTTCGAAAATACAATATAATTCTCTTTTCACATCAAATAATGTGAATGGTCCTTCGAAAATCCAATATAATTATCTCTACACTCCCAGGAATGTGGATGGTCCTTCGAAATTCTCTCTTCACAGCAAAGAATGTTAATGGTCCTTCGAAAATACAATATAATTCTCTATTCACATCAAAGAATGTGAATCGCCCTTCGAAAATCCAATATAATTCTCTCTACACTCCAAGCAATGTGAATGGTCCTTCTAAAATACAATATAATTCTCTTTTCACATCAAATAATGTGAATGGTCCTTCGAAAATCCAATATAATTATCTCTACACTCCCAGGAATGTGAATGGTCCTTCGAAATTCTCTCTTCACAGCAAAGAATGTTAATGGTCCTTCGAAAATACAATATAATTCTCTATTCACATCAAAGAATGTGAATCGCCCTTCGAAAATCCAATATAATTCTCTCTACACTCCAAGCAATGTGAATGGTCCTTCTAAAATACAATATAATTCTCTTTTCACATCAAATAATGTGAATGGTCCTTCGAAAATCCAATATAATTATCTCTACACTCCCAGGAATGTGAATGGTCCTTCGAAATTCTCTCTTCACAGCAAAGAATGTTAATGGTCCTTCGAAAATACAATATAATTCTCTATTCACATCAAAGAATGTGAATCGCCCTTCAAAAATCCAATATAATTCTCTCTACACTCCAAGCAATGTGAATGGTCCTTCTAAAATACAATATAATTCTCTTTTCACATCAAATAATGTGAATGGTCCATCGAAAATCCAATATAATCATCTCTACACTCCCAGGAATGTGAATGGTCCTTCGAAATTATCTCTTCACAGCAAAGAATGTTAATGGTCCTTCGAAAATACAATATAATTCTCTATTCACATCAAAGAATGTGAATCGCCCTTCGAAAATCCAATATAATTCTCTCTACACTCCAAGCAATGTGAATGGTCCTTCTAAAATACAATATAATTCTCTTTTCACATCAAATAATGTGAATGGTCCTTCGAAAATCCAATATAATTATCTCTACACTCCCAGGAATGTGAATGGTCCTTCGAAATTCTCTCTTCACAGCAAAGAATGTTAATGGTCCTTCGAAAATACAATATAATTCTCTATTCACATCAAAGAATGTGAATCGCCCTTCGAAAATCCAATATAATTCTCTCTACACTCCAAGCAATGTGAATGGTCCTTCTAAAATACAATATAATTCTCTATTCACATCAAATAATGTGAATGGTCCTTCGAAAATCCAATATAATTATCTCTACACTCCCAGGAATGTGAATGGTCCTTCGAAATTCTCTCTTCACAGCAAAGAATGTTAATGGTCCTTCGAAAATACAATATAATTCTCTATTCACATCAAAGAATGTGAATCGCCCTTCGAAAATCCAATATAATTCTCTCTACACTCCAAGCAATGTGAATGGTCCTTCTAAAATACAATATAATTCTCTTTTCACATCAAATAATGTGAATGGTCCTTCGAAAATCCAATATAATTATCTCTACACTCCCAGGAATGTGAATGGTCCTTCGAAATTCTCTCTTCACAGCAAAGAATGTTAATGGTCCTTCGAAAATACAATATAATTCTCTATTCACATCAAAGAATGTGAATCGCCCTTCGAAAATCCAATATAATTCTCTCTACACTCCAAGCAATGTGAATGGTCCTTCTAAAATACAATATAATTCTCTTTTCACATCAAATAATGTGAATGGTCCTTCGAAAATCCAATATAATTATCTCTACACTCCCAGGAATGTGAATGGTCCTTCGAAATTCTCTCTTCACAGCAAAGAATGTTAATGGTCCTTCGAAAATACAATATAATTCTCTATTCACATCAAAGAATGTGAATCGCCCTTCGAAAATCCAATATAATTCTCTCTACACTCCAAGCAATGTGAATGGTCCTTCTAAAATACAATATAATTCTCTATTCACATCAAATAATGTGAATGGTCCTTCGAAAATACACTATAATTATCTCTTCAAATCAAATAATGTAAACGGTCCTTCGAAATTCTCTCTTCACAACAAAGAATGTGAATGGTCCTTCGAAAATACAATATAATTCTCTGTTCACATCAAAGAATGTGAATGGTCTTCGAAAATACAATATAATTCTCTCTTCACAACAAAGATTGTGAATACTTTTTGTGACGAAGTTATTTTCAAAATAACAAGTCTATTAATCCAACACAAAGTGCTTACTGCAACCATTTACACGTCAGACAAGGACCGTCAGCGACTCTATGATTAGTCTTTCCCCTACTTTCAAACCTCGTTCGGCTCGCTCTGAAGAGAGCATTGGAAGAGTTAGAGCCAGTGTCGAAGAATAACAAGAAACATCAACGACAAGGCGTTCTAGGGAATGTCCAGAACATCCTTAAGAAGAATTTAAAAAAATAAATTGAAGATGTTTCTATACAAAATACAATTAGTGCAGGAACTGAAACTTGTGGCCCACGAACTGCGCCGAAGTTAAGCGATTCACATCCAAGAATCAACCATAGAAAAAAATTAAGTTATTAACCAACTTATGTCTGACGAAGCTCATTTTCAGCTGAATTGTTTCATCAATAAATAGAACTGTCGTTTCTGAGGTACGGCAAATCCAAGGAGCGCCTACTGCACCCTCTGAAATGCATGGCTTGTTGTGACCTCGCAGAAAATTATCGAGCCTTACTTCTTTCAAACTGATAACGGTAAAACATCGTGTGACATGGGGGTATAATTCATGGATTTTTACGTCCTGCAGTTGAAAGTCGTGGAGGGCCAATTTACGCTGACCAAGGTCCGAAGCCCGAAGAAATGAGGAAGGAACACACTTACACAAACACTCACGCGCACCTACACTGTACATATTTAAAAAGGTGGAAGGGAAGGCAGTGTCCCGAGAATGGATGGTCACAGGGACATATGTGGTCTTGAACGTTCCCCCGGGGGCACCCGGCAACACCTCCTGTATCTCATGCCTTACCCAGCTGGGGCTCTGGGTGGTGGACAATTTACTTCCCCAGCTTCTCGTAGGATTAAGATGAACAATGAAAGGAATCAAAATCCAAACAATAAAGGCGAGGACAAAGGCAAACCATAGACCGGACCCAGCTACAGGGCAAACTCTTTGGAGGAGATTGACAACTTGACAGAGGAAGGGGTCCAGAAGGCCACTCTGTCCGGAGTATCCAGGTTTCGGATGGACAAACTGATCAAGAAGGGCAAAAGCTACATTTAAGATAAGCGCTCTGTGATCAGACAAAACTTTATTAACCATACAAACGGCTGGGGTAAGACAACGGACTCAACTAAGAGCGTAGAAGCCAGTAAACCCCAAAAAAGGAAAAGGTTGGAGGACAACACACCTCAGAAAAGAAGCTAAAAAGCCAAGAGGTGTGCATCTACAAGAACCGACTACCACGACTAGTATGTCATACAAAGACACGGCGAGCAGAGAGAGAGAGAGTCTAGGTCGTCAGTGAAGGCTACTCTGAAACCCAGTTGACGACCAAGACGATCGAATAAACCCAAGCTGCAATCTCGAGTGCTCACGAGAACATCCCTGAAAATGGCCCACAGGTGCGTTTTGAAAAATGCAACCACAGGCCGGGATACTTTCAGATCAGACGCGCTGACAAAACCTGCGTGGAGTGGCTAAAAAATGCGGTACCAACACTCAAATTCTGGGAGGGCGCAGTATTAAAGGCACTAACAGGCGACGATCTACCAAAGCCAGTGACCTGCCCCGTTTTTATTCCAGACACAAAGGGAGAAATATTGCTTGCCGAAAGAATCGTCAAGAAACTTTCGGTGAGTAACAAGCCTGTGGAAGTTCTGGGGGTCAATTCCAATGGACAAATGCCAACTCTGGACCTTCTCTATAGAGGAACACTCCCTTAAAAGTGTACAAAAACTGAACATGAGCCCCTATTTCGGCTTTGGAAGGCTAATGTTCAAAAAGAAGCAGGACAGGAAACCCGAGTACGACGTCTTGCATCCTAAGGCCAGTACGTCAAAGACCAACGACGAAAAGGTAACGGCGGAGGAGGAGAGGGAGATCGACGCCGAGGCGACCCATACTCAAAGTGGCATCAGTCCGCTGAATAGACATACAGTCTACCAGCAAAAAGACGATGCCATGGAGCAGGAAGTCTTACTGAGCAGCTCTTCTCTATAAAAAATGGATACCATAAAAGCAATACAAATAAACCTTCACCACGCCAAGGCTTCTTCGGCCGTGCTGTGCAGAAGTTACCAATAAGAAGGCCTCGACATCGCTCTTATACACGAACCATGGCTGATCAACGGTGCCATCAAAGGACTAAACCTGCCTCTGTATCACACAAAGGCTGACAATCCAAGTTAAGCTGAATGGTAATCCCGGAGCTTTGATCCGGCGACTTTGTTACAGTACATCATCGCTAAAAACAGCAGAGGAAGGGACCAATTCCTGGGTTGTCTGATGTGTCTACTTCCCTGGAGAAGAGAGGACCTAAGCATAAGCTGTTTTCTTTCATTTAACAATTGTAAGAAAACCTTTGTCTCCTTCCCATTCGTTCAAGGATGATTTCGATGGACAATCGGTCGGTCCACGGGACTTTCAGAAGGAATATCCACATCTCAAAAGCCTCAATGTTTCTCATAGAGCTCAGCTTCAATAACCACGTCTCCATTTGGTTATACATTATCTTAATTCTAAGTTAAAGGCTCTATTGCTATGAATCTGTTTCATGTTATCAAATGTCGCGCTTGCATGTTCTATCTTGGTTCTGATTTCAACATCTGGATCTAACAAAACTATAATACGGTAATAAATTATGGATGCGATAATTGCAGGTGATGAAAAAACACGATGACAAATACTATTCTAGCACATAAAAATACATTAAATTTCGTTGAAGAGTTTTGATTTTTTTGTCGACCTGTAGAATATTATAAATTTGTAAATAATGCGGTTAGATTAGGTTAGGTTAAAAATGCGGTATCCGGCTCGAAGGTCCAAATTTCGTTTTGTATGGGAAATCTCGTTTAACTTAGGTTCACTATGTGCATTATGATGGATTTGGATCCGTTGAAAGCATACTTTTTTTCGCGGGAATTGTTTTTTTTTGGTTTAATCTGGGGTTAAATTTGGGTTGAGCGGGTTATGTTAGGTTAAAAATGCGGTATCTTGCTCGAAGGACCAATACCATAACAATATATGTATATATTTTTTTTTTGGTTTTTTGGATATTCTGGGGTTAGGTAAGGTTAAGTTAGGTTTTGTATGGGAAATCTCGATTAACTTGGGTTCGCTATGTACATTATGATGGATTTGGATCCGTTTAAAGCATACTTTTTTTCGTGGGACTTGTTTTTTTTTGGTTTAATCTGGGGATAAATTTAGGTTGAGCGGGTTAGGTTAGGTTAAAAATGCGGTATCCGGATTGAAGGACCATTACCATAATAATATATGTATATATATTTCTTTTGGGTTTTTTTTGGATATTTTGCGGTTAGGTTAGGTACTTTTCACATAAGAGTAGTGTTATCATAATTAAATTGAAAAATCTTATTTATCCAAATAACTTTCGGTTAAATGTGAAACTATTTGAAATCCTGTTTCTCAGCTGCTTTTCTGGTATAATCCGGTTTAAAGTTATTTCAACTAAATTGCCAAAAAACCACGTTTGTAAATATATAGACATGTCACAAATTATTGTCAATAAAACTAACTTACAAAAGTATGAAGTGAATTTAGAGAACATCGACATATTGTTTTTTTACCATAATTCATAATACATGAGAAATCTGTTTGGCGGTTACCTCCGATTGTTGTGGTGGTGATGATAGTGATGATGAGAGTACGCTGTTCGGTACGTTCCCCTTTAACAAATCAAACATCAAGTTTTATTATGTTTAAATTTAAATTGTTAGCGTTATTTACAGATCATTAGTAAAATATTTCCTTGGAAAAATTGCATGCAAATTGTTACGAAATCGCACGCTGGTGTAGTGCCTGAATCCAACTCTGTATTATACTATACATGAAAGTTTAAATTTTGGCGAATGCGCAGGGCTTTCTTCGAAACTATTTATAATTATTTTGTGTGACTATTCTTATCTAGACATTTCCAGGGAGGTCGATTGTTTTTGGGAGCCGCAATCGAGAAGTTTCCGGAATAGAGGCATCTAATATATAAGCGACTACCTACCAACCACAGTTTTTAGTTTACAATTTGATCTCGTGGTAGAATAGTGAAGTAGTGAATAATAGTAAATAGTGAATTATTTATATAAATTACTGTAAGTGAATATACTGTGTAGTTAATATAAATTAGTGCACAGCTAAGTGAATAAATAAATTAAGTGAGTAGACATACCAATGTTAAATTACAAAATACACATTTCGGTCCTAAGAATGGACGAGAGAGGTGTGATTACAAATGTGCCTAAATAATAACAAAATACGGCGATATAAATAAGGATTTGCAGATATATATTTTAATGAAGTGAAAGTACATATAAAAAATCAGTAAGTTCAAAGATTTCTATATTAAAAATTACAAATATAAATTAAGCTTTGAGTGAAAAAAGGCAACAGATAAACAGTCGATAATATAAGCAACTTGTTTAAAACAACAGGGTCGATCAAAATTAAACAGCAATTTTTGAAATCTAAAAGTTTAGGGAAGAAGGTAGAAACTGAATTAATCTGAATTTAGAATAAACGAGAAAATACGGGTAACAACTGCGGCATGGGCTTCTATCTGAATTAAAGTAAGATAAGAGTAATAATTAGACAAGAAACTTCTTAAGGTACTATATCGAAGAAGGAAAGGAATGAACATAAAGTGAGTGGGTTAGAAATAACGCCTTCCATTGCGACCTTGATGTGTCTATTGTGGCTCACACCTTGCTAGAGTTCGTTGTACAGTCCACGTCCTTTGATAAAGGAAATAATCGTACAATGCGACACTTCGATGAAATCCGTGGGTTCCAGTCGGGCGAAGCCGAAGGTCTGGAATCTGAATCATTCCAGTGTGAAGCAGGTACAGAGAATGAGCTCTGCAGTTTCGTCTTCCACGTAATAGAAGCGACAGTCCGATTTTTGTTGCAGACCCATCCTTCCTTCTTAGATGTGTTCCTAGACGACAGTGTCCTATCAGAATGCGTAAATCCGATCTACGCCATTAGTCTTGGTCGACACTAGCATTGGAAGACCGCGCCGATCGAAAATCGTTATAAAATATCATTATTTACAAATATTATGTGAAGGAAAAACGGTGATTTAAGCTTATATGATGTTATTATAGGTATTTGAAATATAGACTTTTGCTTTTACGGAATGAGAGGGCCGCAATCGGTATAGATAATACAAGTTTATTATTGATCGGCGGTGGCGAGTGCCACCAAGTCAAAGAGAAAATACAAACATGCGGCCCGACCCGATACCGATAAGGGCCAACGTGCCGCTTTTTTGCGAATTATTTTGTTTCTTTTGGGGACAAATATTAAAATAAATTTGCTAATTTGCAAAATAATATATTCGTATGCGTCGCCAGTCACCGCACGCTGGTCTTATATTTTGATTTGTCTTTGCTATTTATACTCAGTCACTGCGGTGATTCAAATCACCGTTTAAAATCACGGTGATTTAGAAATCACTGTCGCCGTTTCACCGGTTAGCGAAAAATCACCGTATTTCCCAATATTATACGATATTCTAAGACCTGTTGCGAGGCTTTCTTCGAGGGGTGTGTCTCTAAAGAGTCTAAGCGTTTTACACTTGGTCCAATCGTAAATGCAGGTTTTGGCGGTGCTTATTGCGATACCAATGACGGGTTTTGGTGCGATGAAGACAAAGTCGGTTCCTTTTCTGGCTAGCGCGTTGGCATCTTCATTTCCTTCCAGGCCGCAGGGCCCTGATCAAAGTAACTTTGTTTGGCTTACCCAGGTGGTCAAGGATCTGAAAGCAGTCCCAAACCAGTCTAGAGTTCACTCGATTGGAGCTCAGTGCTTTTAGACCCGCCTGGCTGTCTGAGATGATTTTAGTACACCTGTTCACCGGATGCATATTACTCATTTCTCTGGCGCCCAACTTTACAGAGTGTTCCGGGACTTGATGCAAAAAATTCGGGAGTGAGTAGATGACGTGAAAATCATGCTGTGAAAAATTTTTGTAACTCCTTGTTGCCATGGCTATTTGACGTTAAGAGCCTGTAGGTGACCATTCTAGCTTCCCTCTCTAGTTCTATATGCAGAGGGGTTAGGTTTAGGATGGTCTCCATGTCATGTAACTGTGTTGTCGACATAGCTCCCCTAATGACCATACACGCGAGGCGTTGTATACCAGTCAGCCTTATTTTGGACGTCTATTCCAATACTTCTTGCCACCAGTTGACCTAGCCATACAGAACCATTGGTTTAATAACCGTTTGATATATCCAGCATATCAACTTGGGGATTATGCCCCAGGATTTGCCACATATCCGTCTAAAATTTCAGAGGGATAGTCTAGCTTTGTTAATTTTGTTTTCCAGATGGGAGTTAAAGGTTAATTTTTTGTCTAGGATAATACTAACCTCTTCAAACTGGTTTGGCATTCCAGATGAACATGGCACAGATAATTAATAGAATGGGAAGAAGACATTTTCAATAAAAGCAAGAGAACAAACAGAACAGCGGCCAAAAATAAAAAGCAAGAAGATAAAATGGATAAAGTATTGAAAAGCTTACAAAAATCATCGGGAAATATGGAGGGTATTAAGAAAGAACAAAAGGAATATAAGACGTTGAACGAGACATTAGAAAAAATAGCAGAATTAAACAAGAAATTGAAAATATTTAGGATGAAATTGAAGTAGAACTTCAGATACTACTTAACGAATAGATTAGAAGTGCTAGATGAAGATAGAAGATTAAACAACATAATAGTCCACAGTACATAAATGACCGAATAATAATCAAACAAACAATGTAAACCCTAATCAAGAAGCACGTTTAAGTAGAAGTAGAAATAAACTTAACACAAACTGGGAAAATCTCCATGATTAATGAAGATGAATATTATCCCAGATAAGAATAAGATGGCGCAAAATAAAAGTAAATTGAGAGTAATGAAAGATCAAAGGGTATTAACCATGACCTAACAAGCAATGATATGGAGGTGCAGAAGATCATAAGAGAAAAGGCACAGGAAGAAAGAAGAAAAGGAAAACATAGAGATAGATGGAGTGCTTTGGAAATGGAACAAAGAATAATGGAAGATAGAACATAAGACAAATAAGAAACCATGAAGACAAAACAGTTAAATTGTTATGGACATATTTTCAGAATAAAAACAGATAAAATTACAAGAAAGGTGATGGAAATGGGAAATACTATGTAGGTAGACCGAAAACGAAGTGGATAAATCAAAAAAGGGAGATAGGAGATAACAAAGGAGAAACCCTAGATGAAATGAAAAGATTAGCAAAAGATAGGGAAGAGTGGAAGAATTGGGAACAAAAGGAAACGGAATCCTCGTCCGACACCTAAAAAGACAGTAGAAGAAGGGGAGAAGATTACAAAATACTTTTAACAACCCTACAAGTATAGAAATATATACCAAAAGTTAGTAGTAAATGATAAAGAAAAATTAACGTGGACATAAATTTTAATTCTTCACCTTTGTTTTAATGTTAGGGTAAAAAGCCGGGATTCCAAAAATGATTCCTATAATGTGTGTTCACCACAGGAAACTCGTGAAGTGATAAATGATTTGCAATGGTATTTGTATTAAAAATTATGTAAATAAATTAAATCCCGACTTTTGCTTGAAATAAATTCTCTTGTAATTTGTTATAAGTGGCCACTACACTGTATTCAATCAACACCGTTTCAAACTTGATTTTATCTATATCCTTCATTATTGATGTTGTTGGTTTTGATTTTATTGATAAATTTAATCAAAGTGCAATCAAATTATTTTCTTTGTCCTTAGCTAGTTTTTAATAGTGTAAATGTAAAAAAAAATAAATGGTACTGATCATATTTTTCCTATCAATTTATTACATTTAATTAGAGTTAATGGGGGCTTATTTGATCCATGGGGTGAATTTTTTTTTAAATGTTCTCTTTATGTGATGTGATGATGGCTTGATTGACGTTGTTTCTTTTAAGATTGATGCATACCTATAAGCACAATAACTGACAAGCAGAGAGGTACATTATTTACAATGGAACTGTTAAAAAATGTATGTTAGTTGCAATCTACGGTGCCCCATGAAACGAATAGATATATACGTTAACGAATAAACCCGATTTTAGAACAAACTAGTTTTTCCTCGACCAAACCAGTTCATCCTATATAGTTTAGTTTAGCCTAGGCTCATTTAAACGAATTAAATTGTTTTATTTCATCGTTCAGTATGGATCTTCATCAAGTAAAAGCCTCATCTATTCAATAATAAATTACCAGAACTGATAAAATCGCGATACATTTATTAATTAAATGAAAATGAACTCTGCAGCTCGTAAGTGGACATCTGAATACGATCTGAGTCCCGAGTCCAGACCATAGACGGCTCAAGAAACTGTTGATATCGCTGAGAGCTATACATCTAGAGTCTCTCCAAGATAAGTCCTTAAACTTATTTTCGATAGATATAAAATCTTGAGTTGGACATTTTTATTGTATTGTATTGTGAATTTATTTTTGTGTTTAAAGAGTTTAAATTTTTTTTTCATATTTCAATTTTTTTATTCTTTTTTGAAATTATTTATTTATTTTTTCAAATTTTTACAAAAGTTTTATTTATTAATTTTTTTAACCCAATGGTTACCCTTTGAAAATTTTTTTTCATATTTTTAAAAAAAATTCCATTTTTTGAATCCTTTTTTTCAAATTTTTCAAAACATTTTTTACAAAATTTTTTTAACCCCCTTGGAAGAATTTTCTATTTTTTAAATATATTTATTAGTTATTTTTTAAAAATTTTAAAAACCGTTTTTGGAGGAAATTGAAAATATTTTTTTCATATTTCAAAAAAAATTATCAATATTTTTTAATCCTTTATTAAATTTTTTTTCAAATTTTCGAAAACATTTAATTATTAAAATTTTTTTAACCCAATGGTGACCTTTGGGATTTTTTCAAATTTAACTATTTTTTTTCTTCAAAAAAATTTCATTTTCTCAATTTTATTAAAAAAATTTTTTTTTCAAATTTTTAAAAACATTTTTTTTATTATTCTAACCCCCTCTGAAGAATTTTGATTTTTTTTAAATTTATTAGTAATTCAAATTTTTAAAAACCTTATTTTATAAAAAAATTTTAACTTGGCAGAATTTTGAATTTTTTTTCATATTTTTTTCAATTTTATTAAAAACATTTTTTTAATTATTTAAAATCTTCTTTCATTACATTTTTTTAACACGATGATTCCCCTACGAAGAATTTTTTTTAATATATTTTAAAAAAATATTTTTCAAATTTTCAAAAACATTTTTTTTATTAAAGTTTTTGTAACCCTTGGAATAATCTTCACATTTTTTTTCATATTTAAATTTTTTTCTCATTTTTTTATTAATTTTTTTTAACCCCTTTGGAAGAAGTTTTTTTTAAATTTATTTGTTATTTTCTGAAATTTTTAAAAACTGTTTTTTATAAAAAAAATTTAAACCGATGCCCTTTGAAGAATTAAAACAAACTTTTTCAATTTTTTTTTAATTTATCAGTTTTTTTTTCAAATTTTTAAAAACCTTTTTTCATTAAAATTTTTTAACCTGGTGGTCCGCCTTGGAGGAATTTAAAAACATTTTTTTTCATATTTTCAAAATAAATTTATCAATCTTTTTTGAATTCTTTATTCAATTTTTTTTTCAAATTTTTAAAAACATTCTTTTTGTTAAAATTCTTTTAACCCGATGATATAGAATATTGAGTTGGACATTTTTATTGTTAAACTGATTTTTATTCGTATTGTATTGCGAATACATGGTGAATTTATTTGTGTTAATAAATCCATTTTTCCCGGAATTTTTGTTATTGATTCACCTTATAATTGAGGTAATAAAAAATAGTGTAACTAAGACCAAATTCACAACCTGATAAGAGTCCTAAGGCCGGGGAAAACTCACGTGACAAATTAGCGCCCAACCAAATGTTTAGTAAGCAAGTTTCTCACAGATATTCCAATATCTTAGTTAACATCGCCTTGGGCGACGTGGAACGCGCGGGGCGTGAGAAATACGATCCGTTTCACAGGACTCGAAACAACCTCGCTTAAACATTTTTGAATAAACAAAACTAATATAAATTAAGCCAAACTAGTTTATCCTGAAGTCAACTTATTCATTTTAGGTTCAAATAGTTGCACCTAGAATAAAGTAGTTTCTTTTTACATTTACAGCTGTGTGCACAAGAGATAAGTATCTCGGAATTCCTTTGAAAGAAACAAGTTTTTGTAATGTTGTGCACAGTACAAAAAATTGTTTCCTTCAAAGGAATTCCGACATAAAGTAGTTAGCTACAGGACGCACCAGTTTGGCCTAATCTAAACTGATTTATCCTACCACATATATGAAGAACTAAGGAAAAACTAGTGTATCCTAAAATCGGGTTTGTCTGGTAACATATACATCATAGTAAGCTGCATCATCAATTTATCTGTTAATTGATTTAAATAGATCACATGTGAATTTCTTATTCGATGAATTTTCGAAAGATTACGCCTTTTTTACTTATTTATAAAATTATAAAAAAAACTAATTGACGAATAAACGACATCGCTATTGAATAAAAATTGTGACGAAATCTTTGGAAAAAATTGTAATCATGATTTGATTATACCTGAATTGACTTACCTGACTAGTATCTTTGGTACCAAAATTCAATAACGAAAAGATGTGATCGATCTGAAGCAATACACAGATATTGGCAACTAATCATATTAAATCTATTTTATAATTTTGTGTCTCGTTCACCACAGTTAGTTAGTCTAACATCGCAAATTAATTCGGAAACTCATTAACGTTTATCGATATTAGTAATCAAGCTGGAAATAATGATCGCTACGTAATTATGAATGAATTGACAGGACAAATGTCCAACCGAAAGAAATACAATTAAACTCTTATTTGGATGAATTGAATATAATTAAATTCACTGTTACTTTTTCACTAATGAATAAAAGTGAAATAAAAGTGACAAGCGTTAAAACCATTGGATTTTTTCGAAAATCATAGTGACGTGAATAATGTTACGAAATCGCACACTGGAGTAGTCCTCGAATCCAGCCCTGTCTCAAAAATCAAAATTTGGCGAACGCGCTACATTTCTAGGAAGGATTTTTTTTGTTGTTTTTATTGAGAACCGAATTCTAGAAGTTCTAAAAAATCCGATATTTCGAGAAAAGGGTTACGATATATAAAGGCGAGTGCCTAGAGGCAGTTATTAGTTTACAGTTTAATCTAGTGCTCGAATATAAATTAGTAAATAGTGTATTTGAAATATAAATAGTGGAGTGTATGAATAGAATTAAGTGTAAGTAAATTTACTGTGGGTATAAATGTATCACATCCATTAAGATAAACTATTTAAATAAATAAGAAAGCATTACAATACAAATGGAATTGCAATACACAGACGGATTATTTTTCCAATATTCATATGTTGTTATTTTTGTTTCTGGAATATATTCGGTGAATGTATGTACCTATATTAAACCGGTTCTCTCGAATTATTAGCAGAAAAACGACAATACAAAAGTAATGGGAGGAATTCAATATAGGTACATGCAAGTTCTTTAAAAAATAATGTGAAAAATTCTTCATAAACAAATATATAGACGGAATAACAACCAGCATGCGCTATTAACCACAAACTTATATTCAAACACTATGTTAGAAAAACACACTGAAAACTAGCTCCCAAGCGTTTAGAGAAAGTTTATGAAAATAAGAACTTACCACGGCGTTCCTAGGCGATGCTGCAATTTTGGGGGTATCTTTACTTTCAGATGATAAACGTTGCTTGTTAGGTTCTTTTTCGCCGCTCGGTAAGGCGAAATTCGCTGTTGCCGTTTCGACGTGATTTTCTGGCGGGATCGGTCTCGTACCCAATGCCATACCGCAAATGGCAGTCATGTGGGTTTCTGGACCGAATACATATAAAGGAATACCTAGAATAGAACATGTGTCGGATTCAATTTTTTTTTCATATTTAATTTTTTTTAATTCATTTTAAAATAATTTCATGTTTAAAAACTTTTTTCATATTTAACATTTCTTTTTAATTTATCTATCTAATTTTTATTTCAATTCTTTAAAAACATTTTTTCAATTCAATACATTTTTTTTCAAATTTTTATTAAAAATTTTTTAATCCGAAGGTCCCACTTGGAAGAATTTTCAACTTTTTATTGATATTTCAATTTTTTCATATTTTAAAAAAAATTCTAATTCATTTATTAATTTTTTTTTCAAATTTTCCAATTCATTTATGAATTTTTTTTTCAAATTTTTATAAACGTTTTATTATCTTTTTTTTTAACCCCATGCCCCTTGGGAGAAATTTAAAAATTTTTGTTTCATAATTTAAATTATTTTTCAATTTATCTATTAATTTTTTTTCAAATGTTTTTTAAAAACCTCTTTTTTATTAAAATAGTTTTTAGCCCGATGGTCTCTCCCTTGGGAGAATTTTCAAAAATAATTTTTGAATTCATTTATTAATTTTTTTTCAAATTATTAAAAACCTCATTAAATTTTTTGAGCCCGATGATCATCCCCCTTTGAAGGATTTTTCCTAATTTTTTTTTCATATTTAAAAAAAGATTTTAAAATTTTTTTAATTCATTTATTAAAATTTTTTAAACGCTTTTAGAAACATTTTTTTAGTAAATTTTTTTCATAGTTAAAATTTTTTCTAAAATTCCTTTTTGAATTCATTAATTTTTTTTCAAATTTTTAAAACCGGTTTTAATCAAAAAAGTTTTAACGCGATGGTTCCTCTTCGAAGAATTTTTAAAATTTCTTTTTGAATTTATTTATTAGTTTTTTCATTTTATAAAATTTTTTTATTAAAATTTTTTTTTCAATTTTTTTAATTCATTTATTTAATTTTTTAAAATCTTTTTTGAATTAATTATATTTTTTTCCAAATTTTTAAAAACCATTTATAAAATGTCTTTTAACCCGATGGTCCCCCTTGAAAGAATTTTTCAATTTTTTATTTCATTTATTAATTTTTTTTTCAAATTTTTAAAAATATTTTTTTAGATTTTTCAACCCGATGCCCCTTGGGAGATTTCAAATTTTTTGTTTCATATTTTAAATTTTTTTTTCAATTTTTTTATTAAATTTTTTTTTTCAAATTTTTAAAAACCTCTTTTTTATTAACCCGATGGCCACCCCCTTGGAATTAGTTTCAAATTTTTTTATTTGAATTCATTTATTAAAATGTTATTTCAAATAACCCCTTTTTTGAAACCGATGATCATCCCTCTTTAAAGAATTTTCCAAATTTTTTTCATATTAAAAAAAGTTTATTTTTAAAAACCATTTATAAAACTTCTTTTAACCCGATGGAAGCATTTTCAATTTTTTTTTTCAATTTTTTTAATTCATTTATTAAATTTTTTTTCAAATTTTTATAAACCTTTTTATTAGATTTGTTTTAACCCGATGGTCCTTTGAAGAATTTTCAATTTTTTTTTCATATTTTAAATTTTTTTTCATATTTTAATTTTTTTTTCATATTTTAATTTTTTTTTCAAATTTCTAAAAACATCTTTTTGAATTCATTATTTTTTTCAAATTATTAAAAACCGTTTCTTATAAAAAAGTTTTTATTAAATTTTTTTTTACGTTGGAAGACTTGAAAAAATGTTATTCATATTTTAAAAAAAATTTATTAATTTTTTAATTCATTTATTAAAATATTTTTTCAAATTTTTATAAACCTCTTTATATTAAATTTTTTTAATACGACGGTCCCCTACGAAGAAGAGGAATTTTGTTCCGGAACTATCACTGCATATTGAATAAAATCAATGGAATTCCACATTTTTTAAGAAAGATTTTCTTTAAATTTCCCAAATTTCAAATAATTAATATCTTATTTATCTTTTTACCTAATGTTTGTCCAACTTCTCTCATCCTTCTTAAACCCTCTTGGTAATTAGGTCCAGCTCTTCTCACAAAGATGGAAATTTTATGTTCGATTAACCTCTCTCTGAATTGAACTAATGCCGTAATAATACCTCGGAAAGTAGCTGCTACGTTAGTAAAATTCGCGATACCCCCTCCGGTAATCAAAACTTTTCCTTGCGGGTGTTTTTCTTGGGTCATCAGGGACAGAATAGTTTTGGCGTATTCGTATGTTTGTTGTTCAGTCGGAGCACCTAATTAATAGAAATATTTCTCTTTTAGGGACACAAATCATTTTTTTTAAATAAAATAATTTATGAATGACATCGGTATTTTCCAACTGACCATTCTAGTCATAAAACTCTGGAACGATTAGAAAATTTGATGGTCAGGATCATCCGGTGACTAGGTCGAAGTAAATCCCTAATATAAGTTTCCTTTATCACAATTATTACCTGAATATTCTCCATAATTAGCTAACTCGCTGGCTCCTCCTAAATCGCAAATGGTATCACTGTAAATAACTGAAGCTCCACCTCCAGCTACCATGGTCCATACTCTTCCAGATTTGTTTAAAATTGTGAGTTTGAGACTAGCCCCCGATTTGGCATCCAGATCGGCGATGTATGCTTCCTCTGAAATGAAATAAAAAAAGGTAATATAGAAAAGACGGCAGGAAAAATGGGAGAGAAGAAACAACATTTAAGCAAAACCGAAAAAAAAACACAAAAGCAATTGAACTAGTGTGGACAACTCAACAGAATAACAAAAAAAGCGCATATTACCTACCAAAATAGTGGAAAAATGGATAAAGCAAATTGCAGATGAGGAAAGGATAAGGGTGAAAGACCTTAACACGTTGACTGCCGTGTGTAGCATTTTGTATATACAAATAAATTCGTTCTGGCAGTATGTATGCTACCAGTTTAACACACCTTTACTAATAAAAACTAAAATTTAGATATATAGAAGTAATTTTTTAAAAGATTATTTTAACTAATTTAAAAATAAGTAGGCTCAAATTTAACACAATAATTCAATAAACTGTATTATTAAATGTATGCTTAATTATCTTCGTTCTTGTTTCTATTACAAAAATCCTGTGCCAAACTGCTAACAGAACGGGTAGAACGAAATTATTTGTGTATACAAAATTATACAAGATGGCACACTGGACCCAACAAGTTTTGATATACACGGCAGTCAACCTGTTAACGGAAAATATGGATTATTGAAGTCAACTAGTTAAAAAATATAGCGTATACATAGCTGATAAAAAAAACTCACCTGGAAAAGCGTCTCTTCCAAATGGAGGTGGGTAATCGATTTCTCCCCACTGCGGTTTGCAAATAAAATCGGCGGTCGCGTCTAATTTCGCGGCCAAATCCAAAATGAAAATCTCCTTTTCTGTTACGACTAGTGGATTTATTTCTAGGTAGGTGAAGTACAGTCCGACGTACAATTTGTATAGATTTGTGATAAAGCTAGCTATCATTTGTTTCTTGTTTTCTGAGACTTGTCCTAACAGTATCTGAAAAAACGAAAGCAAAAAATAACTTGGCGTATTGAGCTTCATTTAGTTTCGAGTATTACTATCAATCCCATTGTTAGGATCCTTCCTGTAAAATTACCTGAAAATTATGCAACCCCTTATTCACATAATCAACTGCAGCTTTTCCCTTCCTAAACACATCACACATAAATGGCGACCCCTTTTTCCCCTTCAAACCTATACCCTCTTAATGGCAATATAAATGGAAAATTGGAGTGCTATAACAAAATGTTTGTACATTCGGCATTAAAGAGTGTTTTGTTGTTTTAATAAAACGTTTCTTCTACCTACCTCATCATAAAGAAATTTCCTCGCCGTTAAAATCTGAACCAACTTATTAAACTAAAATCTATAACATTCCCAACAATTAACTCAAACATTTTCCACCCATCATTCTATTAGGAAAATACTTAAGTCAAAATTAATCAACATTTATAGGATCACGACTGAAGGTGAATAAAAATTAATAGAGTATTCAAAAAGTATCAGGAATTGATCATTTTATCATGTAATCAAAACAACAAAGGCATAAAAAACATTATTGCAAATCTTCCGTTTTTGAATACACTGTATCACTTGTGTGGTTACCAATTCACGGTAAACTCATGCAACATTTTTTTTAGCACAAAATTTCAATTTAAAGATTACATTAAATGTTATTATTCAAATTAAAGCATGTTGAAAATTAGACCATTTAGATTAAATGAAAAAATAGGAGGAGCTTTCGACCTCAGTTGCGAAGACACTTGGCTATAAGAATGGAAGAAAATATTGTCAACGTCTTAGCAAAGTGTTTCCTCACATTAGTAAGAGAGCAATGTCTCTTGCGTTGGATATATCACGTTCTACTACTACTACTATTCTAAATATTTTAAAGGGCCATGGTAAGTTTGTATGGTACTAAATATGCTACTTTACATATTTCACAATGTGTTCTTCTTCTTTTGGTTTTTTGGCCTCCGCCTTTACGACATATGGCCTGCGCAGGTTCATGTATCTATCGGGAATGCTCTTGCAAGCGTCTGGGAGTGTCTGCTCCCATCTTCACTATTTTTTCTTCTGGCTGTAAACATGTTATAAAGACAAAACAACAAAGGTTTAAGACTTTTCTCGCTCGGGGGCAACAGCCGAGCATTTACACACATTGAGAGTTGCCTCGGTAGGGATATAGGACAGGTATAGATTTTAGCACAGACAAATAATAGGATTTTAGGACAAAAAGAAGATTATACACATGACATATTCTATTAATGTATTAACTGTAGTTGAGTGATTGACATAATAAATTTGCAGATTGTGTAATTATAACTGGAGTCTATATTTTAATTTGAAAAGTGCAAATAAATTTCATTAACACCTTTATACATTCATAATTTAAATTGCTTAAAATGCAGGGTAATGATATGGGAGTTGGATAATTCAATCGAACTAGTTCATTATATAAATTATAGTTGTGTGTTTGATTTATGGGTCATTCCAGAAAAATGTGTTGTAAATTTCCTACCTGCCCACATTCACATGTAAAATCCTCACATCTAATTTTATACAAATGTTCTTGACTCAGACAATGTCCAGTTCTTAATCTAACTATAGTTGTGATGTGCCTTCTGTCAATATATGGAAATTTGGTAAACCAAGGTTTATGAGGAAAATCATTTTGACAAGAATGATACCATTTCCCTTTGACTTCAAATGTTCGCTTCCATTCCTTATTACTTATTATGTTTCTCTTTAATCCTTGATTTTAGGTATGGTAGATAATCATATTTATTTAATTTTATATCAGAAGGTACATTTAATGTTCTACCTACTTTGGCCAATGTATCTGCCTCTGTATAAGACTTTTTGTTTGCAATGCCAAGTGGCTATCACTTCCAAGTTTATTATTTACAATTTTTTAAATTGCGCTTTGCGAGTCTGTAAAAATTAACACATTGTTTAGCTCCTTTTCAATGCATACCTCCACCGCTTTATTTATTGCTATAATTTCTGCTGTGCATATTTGAGTGAAATTATGTAATCTTGTTGCAAACCTGTACTATATGGATAGAATATAAACCCCACAGCCAGTACTATTTGTTCCAATATCAATGGACCCATCAGTATATATCCAAGTAAATGCTGAATATTTTGTTGGGAATTCATTTAAAAAGCTTTGATTACTATACGCGTCCTTTTTCCCAAATTCCGAAGAAATTACTCTAATTTGGTCCACTTGATTATCAATACTAAATTGAAAGCAAGGTTTAATCTCTGACTTATACATCTCAGCAATAATATCTTTGTTTTCTCTTATATGCTGTATAAGGTATGACACTCCTTTGTTTCTCCAATACCCTATATTATTTTTGCATTTAAGCTCTAGATTGCATAAAATTTGATTTAGTGAAGTCTGCTACAATTTTCAAATAAAATTTTGTAGCTAGTGTTTTTCTACGATATTCCAGCATTTGTTCTTCACATTCTGCTAATAAGCAGTTAGTAGGAGTAGATCGCATGGCACCAATCGCTAGCCGTAGTGATGTGGACCGGCAATATTCCCAGTGGAAGGGAACTTATAAATTGGGAACATTGCCGGGAATATTCCCTTGGCCGGGGAATTTTGCCAAAAAGTGGGAATTTATAAATTATTTTTACTTTTGATGAGTTTTTCACTGATTTACCTGTTAAGAACCTAGAAAATAAGCTAATTTAGAAATATTATTCACCTACAGTTAATATCAAAGCTCCTATTAAATAAAAACCATTATAAACAAGTGGGAATTTATGAAAAACTATGAGAAATAAATATTTCAAAAGATGACACAGTCAAAAAATTCTTTATTACATGGCCAATTCATTGTCAATATATAATTGAAAAACTGTTTTATTATTAAATTAAACTAAATTAGGTCTACTGGCAAAAAAAATTCAATTCAATAACAATATCAAAATTTCCCATAGATTTTAGGTTCTTCAGGTTTTATGCTCTTATTTTATTTAAATCTCTTATCTCTTAATTTGTAAGCCCAATCATAAAAAAGTGGCAATTTATCAAACTAGTTTAATTTTTCATTCTTATTCATCTGAAAACACTTTTTCATTGGTAAAATTATTTTGTAATACTTCTAAAGGTGTACTAATATAAAGGTGGAAATTAAGCTATGTAGTTATTTCAATCAACTTCCAGGAGTTATGATGTTAAAAGTTAATTTGTCTACTTTTTAACTTTGTAATATATGTTTATGTTTGGAGGGAAATTTAGTTCTTCAGTTTTTGAGAGGGAACTTTTATCTCCCGTTGCACCCCAAACATCTAGCATCACTGCTAGCTGAAGAAATGCAGCCATCTTGTTTTCTCAGTTTGCTCTGTAGATGTGATGTAGGTGTTGAAAAACCAGTTTTTAAAATATCCTGAGTGTGAGTGAGAATTTTAAGGTTATAAAAGGTGAGAATTTTAAGGTTATAAAAGTCAAGGAAATAAAAGTAACTTGTTATTTTCTAACTCCAAGTAGGCCTGCTCTGCTGCTCTGAAGTGTTTAATGTGACAAAATGGTGAAGAAAAAGGGGATGGTGTGGGATTTTTTTCCAAATAAAAGGAAAAGGTGTTGTGTGTAAATACTGTACCCAAGAGTATAAGCAAGCAAATTCTGTTAAAATGGAAAGACACATTAAGAAGTGTTTGAAATGCCCTGCAGGATTGAAACATGTCCTCTTTGCTTCTCCTAAGCAAACAATCCCTAAATCAACCTCACAGGACATTGGTGAGCCATTGAAAGTTAATGTAGAATTGAATACTGAAACAGATTTGACCTCAGCTGGTCCAAGTTCAGCTTCAAGTTTTCTAATAGCACCACTACAACTACAACCACCCCGATCAACCATACCACCTAAGACTTCCTGGACAAGTCCATCTGCAGCCTCTTCTAGTTCGGGATCCACAACTATGCCGATTTACAGCCCAAGATCATACAGAGGGATAATTTCATTTTTGGATTACATGGATTCTCAAACCAATGTAAGATTAAAATATTAATCTCAGTAGGTCAGGTAGTATAAAATAAGGTGGAATGACAAAGATGTAGATATCAGCCTATTGGCCTAGAGCCTAGAATACCTATATTGAAAAAGTAATGGTTTTTACAATAACAAAAACTAAAAAATGTATCAAATAATGTGACTCAAATTTTGTATGATATAAATGCATCTTTAAATTAATTAAGTAACTGTGAAAGTTATAGGCCTACTCCTACTATAACGGTGCGTGGTGCGTCCATAATGGCGGCTTATTCCGATTCCGACAAACTACCAATGTTATTAGATGGGAGTGTTTACAGTGTCAGCTGATTATCGGGGTATAGTTTCAATGCTAATTAAAATCGGAGTCGGCGTAGGAACCCGATCTTATTTTATCTGTAAAAAATAGATTTTAAATTCATTGTTACATTTATAATTCTTCAAAAGTAATATGTTGTGGTTTTTTTTGCAGGAAATGCTCAACCAGTCTTTGGCAAAAGCAGTGTTTGTAAGCGGATCACCATTATCGCTCGTGGAGCACCCTCTATGGATATAATTTTTCCAAAAATTGAGACCTGCATACAAGTTGCCATCAAGATTCCGTATGTCCACTACTTACCTAGATGCCCAATATACTGAGATGAAAGAACAGATAAGTAAGGAAATTAAGGAAACCAAAAATATACATCTTCAATGCGATGGGTGGAGTAATATAAGGAATGAGAGTATAATCAACTTTGCTATATCAAAGCCAGAGCCATATTTTGTAGATTTTAAAATGACAAAAGCTGAGAGACACAATGCTGATTATCTGGCTGACATCATTGGCTCAGTCATTGAGAAGTACGGGCCGGAGAAATTTTTAATGGTTATTGCTGACAATGCCGCAAATATGAAGGCAGGTTTAGCCTTAGTGAAGGAAAAATATCCCCATATTACCCCACTGGGTTGCATTGCTCACCTACTTCATTTACTATGTAGTGATATTTTAGGATGTCAAACTGTTAAAAGTTTCTTCAGTGATGTGAAAGGAATTATTAAGACGATAAAAAACAGTCATATTTTGAATATAACCTCCATAGAATCGAATGAACCACAGATTCACCGAGTAGTAAGAAAGCTCGATGAGCTTGAGAAAATTTTAGTAGAAAATTTACCATGATCTCCCCTCCAGAAATCTGAAGAAAAAAAAATAATGGACGAGTTTCAGGAAAGAAAAAGTTTTGGCATCGGAGACATTCACCTAGCTGCATACATGTTAGATCCTAAAATGCGGGGGAGTATGCTCACTCCAGAATAATTGTTGACTGCCATTGGGTTTATTTGTGATTGTGCTAAACAAATGAATTTGGATGTTCTGAATATCAGAGAAAATGTAGCAGACTACAGGGATAAAGAAGGCCTATTTTCAAAACAATTCTTTTGGGAAGGCTTTGAAGATAAGGAGAGAATTATTAGGCCTTTAAATTTGTGGAGAGGACTAAGAGGCATATGTCCCTTGGCAGACATTGCCATCCGAATTTTGGGAGCTCCCGTCACTTCTGCTGCCACGGAGCGTACATTTAGTACGTTCTCGTGGATACATTCAAAGAAAAGAAACCGCCTCACGACCGAGCCTGCTGCAAAGTTAACGTACTTATCCTATAACTGGAGGTTGATGAATCCGTCTCCAACCAAACAAACTCCCAAGAAGAGCAAAACCAGCGAAACCCCGGGTGGCGGAAAAGGTGAAAATGAAGATACCTTAGGTAATGTGGAAGAGGAAACTGATGTGATGGAAGTGGGGGAAAGCGATGACGAAGACTTCACTGGATTTCCTGAATTTCCCGAGGGAGAAGAGGAGGAAGCTGAAGATGATCCAGAAGGTTCTATGGAAATCGACAGCAATGAGGACTGTTAGCATAATAACTTTTTTAAATTGCTAAAAAAATGTAATTTTTTCATGTTTTATTTCATTATACTATATTTTTTATTTTAAACAGTGTTTGTGTTTTATTTAACCACAGAATCAGTAAATTTGTAAATTAATTTAATGTTTAAAAATACTGTGTCGTTAAATCATAAATTCCCAAATTTTGTTTTTGTAATTTTTTCTATGACTTTTAAAAAGTAAATGGGCTTCATTTTATCATCTCTATAATGCATTCTCCCTATTAAACAATATCATTTGGAGCTATCTTACTTTAAAATCATAAATTCTCGGGAATTTATGAATTTTGGGAATATTGCCGGCAATATTCCCAGGGAATATTTCCCCGATTCTAAATTCCCGGGAATTTTACATCACTAGCTAGCCGTAGACATTTATATTGAATACGGTCCAGTTTTACCATTGTATTCTTATTGCATGGCTTCAGCATGAATGTGGCATAATCCAGGTGAGGTGTAATAATACCCTTATACACAGTCAATAATGTTAGTGGATCAGCACCCCAATATGTACCCCTAATTGCCCTCATGATATTAAATCCTGACTTTGTTCTATTCTCTATTTTTTTAATAAGCCCTGACCAATTTAACCTATTATTTACATTAATACCCAAATACATGGTGTCATCCTTAATCGCTATGTTATTACCTTGTATTTTTAAATTTATTCTATAGTTATCTCTTTTATATCGATTACTGAAAACTAATGCACATGATTTAGAGGCCGAGATTATAAAATTATGTGTATCTGCCCATTCCGCTAACAATTCTAGCCCCTGATTCATTTCAGATATATTTCTTCCTTCTATCATGAAGACTAAGTCATCTGTACTACTTTAATATTTCCAGGTAATATTTCAAATAAAGATTGAGTATATAAGTTAAATAATATAGGACTTAATGGCGAACCCTGTGCAATTCCCTGTCTGCTTATATTAGGCCCTATTAATTCATTATTATTATCTTTAATGAACACTGCTCTATTGATTATAAGGTCAATATAACATTAGCATACTTAGATGGGATGTTCATATGAATCATTTTTCTATATAATAAATTTAGATCCCCCCTATCAAATGCTGATTTAAGGTCAATAAATACAGCCAACAAATAATTTTGATCACTGAACGCATTTAAAACTAAATTTATTAGCATGGTTATAGCCTCGTTACATCCTCTCTCTTTACGAAATGCAAATTGATGTTTATGTAATTTTTTATTATGTTCTATGTACCATTCGATTCTTAGTTTCAGTAAACTTTCAAAAACTTTGGCTACATACGACAGCACTATGGGTCTATACCCACCCTGATCATTTACATTTTTTAAACACGGAATAACTAGAGTTTCCTTCCATTGTATCGGAATTTTACCTGTATCTAAAATGGAATTATAAATAAAAAGTAAATTATGCTGTACATAGAAGGGAAGATTTTTAATCATTGAGTATGACATATTATCCGTACCTGTTGCTTAATCTTTTTTACTATTCAAAAGCATATTTCACAATGTGTTTGTTATTTCTAATTTTTAGAATGCACCATATGGTTTTACCAAGCCAGAACGGTCGAACACTCGAATACGGGCCACATTTTGTGGTCGCTCACAGTAGAAAAAGTTGAAACATGGGTCTCACAGAAGAAAAGAAAAAAAACTATGGAAACTATGATCGGTGCGGGTACAGATGTATGCAAAATTTCATGACAAAAACCGAAACAATTTTTTTTTCTATTTTCAATTCAAAGATAGGATAGATATTTTTGGTATAAAAATTTCATCTTTGATGTTTTATAACTCGGTTTATAATGTCGGTGGAAAATTGCCGTATTTTTTTATAATAGTATCAACTCCCATCTTTTGATTTTTACAAATTTCAGCCTGCTCAATTCATAAACATAGCTACTACGAATTTTTTTATGGTGAAATTTAATACAAAATTTTAGCTCAACTTTAATCCTGTAAAATTCTTACAAATATTAAATGGAAGCAACGAAGTATAATCAGAAATAAGTAAGTAAGAAAGAAGTCGAATTCTTTCTTAGTTTCGAAAATATAAAATTTTAAATAGAGGCATGTTAAAAAGATCAAAAATTTCAGTTTCCGTGCCAAAAAATTGAAAATTTTGGTTTTCAGTGAATGTATGTAAAAAGTTATACAGTACTATGTATTTCGTGTTGTAGAATTCAAAAAATATGTCAGTTTTCGATTTTGGTGTATAGTTTTCCAGAAAATTCCATTTTCATTAATTTTCCTGAATTTTCCCCTCGAAATAATCAACTGACAAATTTTTTGGATTCCCCGTATCATAAAACCCACCAATGCAAAATTTCATGAAAATCCGAAACAATTTTTTTTCGATTTTCAATTCATAGGAGGTGGTAGATTGAGGATAGATATTTTTGGTATAAAAATTCTAACTTTGACGTTTAATAACTCAGTTTGTAATGTCGGCGGAAAAACGCCGTATTTTGTTTATAATAGTAGTAACTCCCCTCTTTCGATTTTTACCAATTTCGGTCTTTCCAATTCCTGAACGTAGCTGCTATGATTTTTTTTAGGGTGTATTTTAATAAAAAAAAGTTAGCTCAACTTTAACCCTGTATAATTCCTACGAATGTCAAATGGAAGAAACGAAATATAATCAGTAATTAAGGTACATCTTTTCCTTATCGAATGGTATGAGAAAGAAGTCGATATCTTCATTAGTTTCGAAAATATAAAATTTTAAATAGAGGTATGATAAAAATATTTCAAAAATTTAGGTTTCAGGACCAAAAAATTGTGCAATTTCAAAAATATGTCAGTTTTCTATTTTGGTGTATAGTTTTCCGGAAAATTCCATTTTCAATAATTTTCCTGAATTTTCCACTCGAAATATTTTTTTTCAATGAACTGATAAATTTTTTGGATTCCCTATATCAAAAAACTCCCGATGCAAAATTTCATGAAAAAAAGAAATAAACCTTTTTTTCGTTTTTAAATCCACAGGGGGGTGGGTAGCTTGAGGATAGATATTTTTGGTATAGAAATTTCAACTTTGATGTTTTATAACTCGGCTTGTAATGTCGGTGGAAAATTGTTGTATTTTTTTAATAATAGTATCAACTCCCCTCTTTCGATTTTTACTAATTTCAGTCTTTCCAATTCATAAACGTAGTTACCACGAATTTTTTTAGGGTGAAATTTAATAAAAATTTTTTGCTCAACTTTAATCCTGTAAAATTTTTACAAATATTAAATGGAAGCAACGAAGTATAATCAGAAACAAGTAAGTAAGAAAGAAGTCGATATCTTTCTTAGTTTCGAAAAAAATTTAAATAGAGGCATGTTTAAAAGATATCAAAAATATCGGTTTCCGAACCAAAAAATTGAAAATTTTGGTTTCCAGTAAATGTTGGTAAAAAGTTATACAGTATTATGAATTTCGTGTTGTAGAATCCAAAAAATATGTCAGTTTTCGATTTATAGTTTTCCGGAAAATTTCATTTTCATTAATTTTCCTGAATTTTCCACTCGAAATAATTTTTTATTCGATCAACTGACAACTTTTTTGGATTCCCCGTATCAAAAAACCCACCAGTGCAAAATTTCATGAAAATCCGAAACAATTTTTTTTCGATTTTCAATCCATAGAGGGTGGGCAGATTGAGGATAGATATTTTTGGTATAAAAATTTCAACTTTTATGTTTATTAACTCAGTATGTAATTTCGGTGGAAATTGCCGTATTTTATAACAGTCGTTCAAACTCATAAACGTAGCTGCTACCAATTTTTTTAGGGTGAATTTTAATAAAAATTTTTAGCTCAACTTTAACCCTGTATAATTCCTACAAATACTAAATGGAAGAAACGAAATATAATTGGTAATTAAGGTACATCTTTCCTCTATCAAATGGTGTAGGAACAAAATCGACATTTTCTATAGTTTCGGAATAATAGAATTTTATATAGAGGCAAGTCAAAAAGTTTTAAAAAATTTCGAAGTCCTGAATAAAAATTTGAAAATTTCGATATATAGTAAACGTATGGGAAAAATGACATTTGAATATGGATTTTGCTACTAACTTTTCCTCGATTTTGAATGATATTTCGTCTCAAGTTAATAAAATCTATAATGTAGTTAATCTGCAAATCAGCAGCTTTCACATTTTATCTTTAACTGTTATGCAATAATAAATGATCGAATGCAAATAACCGGTTCATGTTATGGTACTCGAAGTCTATATACACATTTTCAATCGGTGTACGTGTTCTCTTTTAATTATTTTTATCAACGTTCCACAAACAGAACAGCTTCCGGCTTCACTAACTGACTACTGATGCTTATCGCAAATTACATAAGTTGGTGATATTGAGCCGATAATGTTGATAGATTGATTAGAAATTCGAACAGATTTTATTTGATAAGCGATAATAATAATTAGAAATTAAACTTGTTTCTAAAATGTTGCAATTTGTTACATTAACTTCACATTTACGTATTAGGAACAAAACAAAATCGCTATAAAGATAGATATATCGAAAAGAAAATTTCCGAATTGTTCAAAAAATATTTCTAAGCCTGTAGTTTTCTGATAATTAGTGTAATATATCATTCAAAAAATATATTGTTAAAAAACAAGGTAGCAAATATTTGCCTATTATAAAAAATCCAAAGAAGCAATGGACAATGGGGAACTCTCAATGGAGGTCAAATTTACTACATCCTATCTGATAAGAAGGACACTTTTACTGATTATAGCGTTATAAATCAATTTAACTCTAAGAGTGATCACAGATTAGTGTTACAAAGTCAAGTTCCACACTTCCTTGCTAACTTTTGACCGTTACAGTAGTAACAATTTAACAAGTCTAAGTTTTTGAAAAATTGTTTCTCAAATAAATAAATATAGTTTTCTTTTGTAAAAGTAAAAGTGTTCTTATTGACCTCCTAACCTTACACTCTCCCCCTGTAACGGCGTCTCAATACCCAACACTACAGAATACACCCGTAAGCTGAAAGAAAAAATTCATAAATTAAATGAACTAAAACCCGAACTGTTTGATAGTGAAATTGTGTACAATGATAAGAGAAAAGCAAGTGTCTGTTAAAACATCCCCAAGAAAAACTAAAATTAAAGCTACGTATAATAACAAAATACAAAAAAGAAAAATAAAGACAGTCAAAACGTTCCACTAAAAACAAACATAAAAAAGGTGACTGGGAAACGAGTCAAAGTATTAAATACGATGATAGCAAAATTTTTGAAATTTTTTAAACATGCTTCCATTTAAATTTCAATATTTTCGAAAATAAGGCAGGTATCGAGTTCTTTCTTACACCATTCGATAAAGGAAAGATGCACCTTAATTACTGATCATATTTTGTTTTTTCCATTCAATTTTCGTAGGTTTTATAGGGTTAAATTTGAACTAAAATTTGTTATAAAAATTTACCCTAAAAAAATTCGTAGCAGCTACGTTTATGAATTGGAAACGCTGAAATTGGTAAAAATCTAAAAAGGGGTGTCGTACTATTATAAAAAAAATACGGCAAATTTTCCACCGACATTACAAATCGAGTTATAAAATATCAAAGTCGATATTTTTATACAAAAATTCTTGTTCGTGAGGAAGGATTGAAAATGAAAAAATTAATTTTTGATTCTCATTTACATGATATTTTAGATAAGGGGGTTTTTTGATACGGGGAATAAAAAAAATTTATCAGTTGTTTGAAAAAATAATTAGTTCATGTGGAAAATGATTGAAAATGAAATTTTCTGGAAAACTATATATCTAAATCAAAAACTGGTATGTTTTTTAGATTCCCCAATACAAAATATTGTATTATTATTCTCATACATTTGATACAAATAAATTTTTTCAATTTTCATGCCAAAATTGTAAATTTGAAAACTTTTTAACATGCCTCCATATAAAAACGAATATTTCCGAAACTACGGAAAATATCGACTTATTTTTTAAACTATTCGATATAGAAAAGATGGATCTTAATAACTGACCATATTTGGCTATTTCCATTCTATATTTGTAGGAATTATACAGGGTTAAGTTTGGACTAAAAATTTTTGTAAAAATTTACCCTAAAAAATTCGTGGCAGCTACGTTTATGAAATGGAAAAACTGAAATTGGTAATAATCGAAAGAGCTGTTAATACTATCATAAAAAAATACGGCAATTTCCCACTGGCATTACAAACAGAGCTATAAAACATCAAAGTTGACATTTTTATACCAAAATTCTTATTCTCCAGTATAGCTGGCGCTGAATTTCCAATTACAAACTTTATGTGTTCCTCTTAAATAGTTAAGATTTTTTTTTTCCAATGAAAAAATTATTAGTTCCGACAATTTCTACTAGATGGCACCAGTTATAAGTTTTTCACATATGCAAGACACGAAGCTACTTAACTGTGTAGACAATGGGAGAGTGGTAGGGTGGTGCTAGTATAGCTGACGCTGCCTTTCAAATTATAAATTTTATGTGTTCCTCTGAAAACAGTTGACATTTTTTTCTTTTCAAGGAAAAAATTATTAGTTCCGACAATTTCCACTTCCACACAAGACAGTCAAAACGTTCCACTAAAAACAAACATAAAAAAGGTGACTGGGAAACGAGTCAAAGTATTAAATACGATGATAGCAAAATTTTTGAAATTTTTTAAACATGCTTCCATTTAAATTTCAATATTTTCGAAAATAAGGCAGGTATCGAGTTCTTTCTTACACCATTCGATAAAGGAAAGATGCACCTTAATTACTGATCATATTTTGTTTTTTCCATTCAATTTTCGTAGGTTTTATAGGGTTAAATTTGAACTAAAATTTGTTATAAAAATTTACCCTAAAAAAATTCGTAGCAGCTACGTTTATGAATTGGAAACGCTGAAATTGGTAAAAATCTAAAAAGGGGTGTCGTACTATTATAAAAAAAATACGGCAAATTTTCCACCGACATTACAAATCGAGTTATAAAATATCAAAGTCGATATTTTTATACAAAAATTCTTGTTCGTGAGGAAGGATTGAAAATGAAAAAATTAATTTTTGATTCTCATTTACATGATATTTTAGATAAGGGGGTTTTTTGATACGGGGAATAAAAAAAATTTATCAGTTGTTTGAAAAAATAATTAGTTCATGTGGAAAATGATTGAAAATGAAATTTTCTGGAAAACTATATATCTAAATCAAAAACTGGTATGTTTTTTAGATTCCCCAATACAAAATATTGTATTATTATTCTCATACATTTGATACAAATAAATTTTTTCAATTTTCATGCCAAAATTGTAAATTTGAAAACTTTTTAACATGCCTCCATATAAAAACGAATATTTCCGAAACTACGGAAAATATCGACTTATTTTTTAAACTATTCGATATAGAAAAGATGGATCTTAATAACTGACCATATTTGGCTATTTCCATTCTATATTTGTAGGAATTATACAGGGTTAAGTTTGGACTAAAAATTTTTGTAAAAATTTACCCTAAAAAATTCGTGGCAGCTACGTTTATGAAATGGAAAAACTGAAATTGGTAATAATCGAAAGAGCTGTTAATACTATCATAAAAAAATACGGCAATTTCCCACTGGCATTACAAACAGAGCTATAAAACATCAAAGTTGACATTTTTATACCAAAATTCTTATTCTCCAGTATAGCTGGCGCTGAATTTCCAATTACAAACTTTATGTGTTCCTCTTAAATAGTTAAGATTTTTTTTTTCCAATGAAAAAATTATTAGTTCCGACAATTTCTACTAGATGGCACCAGTTATAAGTTTTTCACATATGCAAGACACGAAGCTACTTAACTGTGTAGACAATGGGAGAGTGGTAGGGTGGTGCTAGTATAGCTGACGCTGCCTTTCAAATTATAAATTTTATGTGTTCCTCTGAAAACAGTTGACATTTTTTTCTTTTCAAGGAAAAAATTATTAGTTCCGACAATTTCCACTTCTAAGTTCTAAGTTTTTCACGTATGCTCGACACGAAGCTACATAAGTAACTGTCTAGATAATGGGAGAGTGATAGGGTGTAAGGAGAGGATGTTTTTTGACAGATGAAATGTTTAAATATAATTTAATTACGTATCTATAAACAAAAGTAAATACTTCATACATTACAAAGATTGATGCACGTCATATTTTTTTACTTTTAATTCTAATTCAAGAATAAGATACTTATTATTTAATAATATTAAATAGAGACAAATAAATTGATTAGACAACTAATCACTTATTTTTAGAATAAAGAGGTTAGAATGGAACTTGCGAGAAGAGGCGATCACATATGGACCAACAAACTTCTATTTGGATAACAAAAAATAAAAAAGACCGTTTATGGGTGAGGAGTGGAGGAGAATTGCAGAAGATTGGCCATATTGGAATTATCTGGAAAATATAACGGTAACTTATGTATCTATCTATCTACGTCCAAAAATAAAAAAATCTTTTATGAATGAATATATTGAAAACTTTTTTAAAAGCAGTAAATTACTTTTCTCCTTTTCATTTAAATAGTTATTACCTCTAAGGTGATTAATTTTGTCCAAAATGTATAGTTTCGTTGGGATTTTTCTTTTGTATTAATATTTATGTAGAAAATGAATTTATTTGTTACTTTAGGTCCTCATTAAATATATTACATTTGTTTGTAACATGTTTCTATTTTCATTAGTAATTTAGGAGCCTTACTTATTCTTCAGCTACTCCCGTCTCTAATTCAAAATCATTTTATTTCAATTTGTGAAGAACGCGTCATATGACCGTTTTTACACTCGTAAAAATATCTATTTAAACGACGATTCGGATCGAATAGGTCTCTTTATCATTTTTCTCTGTAAAGCAAATAAATAATTCAGTTTCAAATAATATTTTGTGTGTGGTGTTACGTTTTCTTGCTGCTCTGCAGCCCGTAACGTACTGTGCCATACCGTACCGTACCCGTAAGTGAACATCAACTAAGCCGATTTAACCCAGAAGTCGTCCTCACCAGTCCAGAGTCCAGAACACCAACGGCTCAAGAATAGGTCGATACCCCTGAGAGCTGTACCTTCATAGTATCTCCAAGATAAGTCTTTAACTTATTTTCGGTAGATATAAAATCTTGAGTTGGACATTTTTATTGTAATATTGATTTTGATCCGTATTGTATTGTGAATATACGATTTACGTGAATTTATTTTTGGTGTTAAATAAATCCATTTGTCCCGAAATTTTGTTTATTGATTCACTTTATCCCAGTTATGGTAATCAAAAATAGTGTAACTGAGGCCGAATTCACCACCTGAACAGAGTCCCAGGCCAGATAAAGCTCATATAGTGACATGTTTTAGGTCAAATTCACCTTGTAACTTTCCAATTTTGATATTTTATCTATTGCCAAATCAACACATCTAATATATTTTTTTCTTTTTCACAATTTACCAACTTCTTGCTACTCTTTATTATTTCTTTTCTGTTTCTCTTCAATATATTATTTCCATTTACTATTTAATTGTCTTTTATTAGTATTTTACCATATTTTGTTTTTACTTATACCTTTTACCGTTTTCAACTTGAAATGTGTCTTTATTGACACGTAAAACATTCTCATGATAAATAAATAACTCCCACAGATTCGATAATGGAGAAAGAAAACTGAACTGGTTATGTCATGTACATAGAATGGACGAGAATATAACAATAAAGACAGTCTACGAAACCAGAATAAACAGCAAGAACAGAACAGGAAACAACCCAAAATTGGAAGCCGAATTCGAGGAAAAACAGATGCGGGGATCGACTCTGCATCCCGGGAAACTTGGCGGAGCAGCTTGGGGTCGAGGGTCTGACTCGAGATCAAGAAACCTGCACGAACTCCGAGGAAGATATTAACATGGTGGTCGAGGAGGGCCAGGGAGAGATAAAGGAGGGGAATGAAGAGGCTGAGTAACTCGGCCTCTCTTATCCATAATAATTCACCTTCACGTTCACGAATGTAGCTCAGATTAATGTGCATCACGCGAAGGGAGCTTCGGCCGTGATTACAAGGTTGTTCGCTAAGCTACAACTGGATATTGTACTGATCCAAGAACCATGGATCAACAAAGAAGGCCAAATCAAAGGTTTGGTATGCAAGGATTCTAAATTGATTTATGATCAAAGGCAAGTATCTCCGCGTGCCTGTGTTATCATAAGAAATAACAAAATATATGTGTTTCAAAATATGTGTCACGGGACCTTGCTCCAATCATGGTTCACCTCAACGTTGGGAGGTATCGACCGAGACATCGTCATTGCCTCTGCCTACTTTGCTGGAGACGGGCCAATGACAACGTCAGAAGTACAAGAGCTAGCTGCAATAGCAGACGGCTGCCAATCATAATTGGTTGTGATGCCGACGCACACAATACTGTGTGGAGAAGCACTAACAACAATGCCAAAGGTGAGTGTTTATTAGAATATCTCTTAGCAAATAACTTTGAGACCTTAAATGTGGGGGCAAACCCCACTTTTGTCACGAGAGCAAGAGAAGAGGTCCTGGACGTAACAATTGTTAATGTTGCTGCTAGGAAAAATGTAAAAGATTGGAGGGTGATGAGCGAGCCATCACTTTCCGACCATAGGATCATCGAATTTAGGATAGAGGGAGATACTACCTCCATTCCTACAATCCGAAATCCTAGAAATACTGATTGGTCTCTCTACAAGACCAATCTGAAGGACAATTTAGAACACGTCGAAGTAAATGGGGTAAATCACCCGTACTACGACCTGGAACAAAGAGTCGAACAGATTAGTGAGGCAATAATGGAAGCTTTTCATTCCAGTTGCCCACTGTCAAAAGCTCATTCAGAAAAGGATGCTCCTGGGTGGAATGAGAACCTGTCAAACCTCAGAAAAGAGGTCCGTCGGCTCTTTAATAGAGGCAAACGTGACGGTAATTGGCAGGGGTACACTGAGAATCTTACTCAGTACTATAAAGAGATTAGGAAGGCCAAAAGGAATAATTTTCAAGCCTTTTGTGAAAAGATCACTTCCCCTCACACAGCGGCCAGACTACAGAAGGTCATGGCAAATGGGGGAACTAACCCCACAATGTCGCTGAAAAAGCCAGACGGATCATACACGGAAGGTGAAGAGGAACGATCGAGTCTTCTTCTTAGAACCAACTTTCCAGGGAGTGAACCAGTAACAAGCACTGAAATAACAATGAATTACACCAAAAAATCCCGCAAAGAAGATTAGGACATTGCTAAGAAAATATTTATCAGGCAACGGTTGGAATGGACAATAAGTACCTTTCAACCATATAAATCACCAGGAGTGGATGGAATATTTCCAGCAATCCTGCAGCAAGGGATAGAGGAGATTCTTCCTCACCTGCTGAAAATTACAAGAAGCAGTCTAGCAATGGGTCTAATACCTAGAAAATGGAGAAGGGCAAGGGTAACCTTCATAACAAAAATAGGGAAAAAAGATGGGACTGATCCCCGATCTTTTAGACCCAACTGCATAACATCGTTTCTACTCACATTGATGGAGAAAGTAGTGGATAACTACATAAGAACAGAGAACCTGGAGAATATACCACTTCATAAATGTCAGCATGCCTACAGAGCGGGTTTATCAACTGAGACGGCTCTGTATCAGCTGACCGAAGTCATCCAGAGATCTCTGAACAACAAAGAAATCACAATGTGGGAATTCCTGGATATATCTGGGGCATTTGACAACACAACTCATGTGTCTGTCAAAGAAGCACTAAAAAGGCGCGAAGTAAATTAAACCATTGTAAAATGGATGTATGAGTTATTGACGACGAGGATAGCTGAGACAGTGGTGGGGAATCAAACCACCTCAGTTACTCGCGGGACACCTCAATGGGGAGTGATATATCCCCTTCTACGGAGCCTCGTAGTAGATGAGTTGCTCTACAGGCTAACGAATGTATGGGCTATGCTGATGACATAGTTCTAATAGGCATGTTTGAACGCACCTTGTGTGATTTATTACAATGGTGCTTGTCAGTGGGGCTAAACATCAACCCAAATAAGACCATAGCAATTCCATTTACCCTTGAAAAGAACACTTCAAGCCATGAAACCCCTATCTTTAAACGGGGAAATCATAGAATGGAAATCAGAAGTTAAATATCTAGGCACACCCTAGACAGTAAGCTTCTGTGGAATAAGCATGTTGAAATAACTGCTAGTAAAGCAATAAGAGCTTTGATGGCGTGCAGAAATCTAGCTAGTAAGACTTGTAGCTGTAACCCAAAAATACTGCGATGGATGTACGCCACGATTGTGAGACCAGCAATTACGTATGGGGCAATAATTTGGCATACAACAGCAAGTCGGTACAGCACGAGGAAGACCGTCGACAAAGTTCTAAGGCTTGCCTGTGTGTGCATCACTGGAGCTATGAGAACGTGTCCTACTAGATCACTACAGATCTCACACCTCTACATCTGGTGATAGACAGATCTGCCCAAGAGGCAATTCTTAGAAAATCTAAGGAAGGTTTGTAACTTCTCCTTGTAACCTCAACCCTTGGTGAGATGACATGAACCCTCGTTAGGTAGCTCAACTTAGAAGAGCTATAGCCGGAACTCTCTCGATTCTCAGGGGTGAATCTTCGCCTTAATTGGTATTAAGGAACATCATCATCCTCGGGAAGAAAGGTAAAGAAAAGATCTTATGGGCACCAACTTATTTTTAATTAATCTCTGAATAAGTAAACAGAGAACAGAGTATGAATTTACACTTTTTTTACAGATCATCTATAAATTTTTAAGGCCTCTCAACTCATGAAGATCGAAATCCAAACTGCACTAAAAATCCACCGATTTATTTATAAAAATCACATATTTTATATATTATCATCACTAAACATTTCATAGGACTCTTTTCGAAAAACTATTTTTACGTTAGAAATAGGTACGTCTATTCGATACCATGATTACTGCTAGCCTCTTATTTTTTAGGTAAAAATTACCGGCTTGTCGAATGACGCTAAAATAATGTATCCTTATTGGTTCATTTTAAAAATAGGGGAGGGCCTAAAGCCTAGACCGTTACAATTTTCTAGAATCTTCGGTTGGTGCCAGGCGCAAAAAAATCAAAAAAATGTTTATGCTGAACACCTGCATGAATATTTAATATCGACAAAAAATACAGACTTTGTCTGTGACTGAAGCGAAAAAAAAGTTAAAAATATGAATTGTTTCATTATATGAACGCAGAAAAGAGATCTTTTAAAATAATGTTTTGTTGAAAAGGGAGTAGAAAAAGAGTTTTGAAAATAACTTATCTGGAATTTGATATTAGAAAAATATTGCTAAAAATAACAATAGATAATCTATCGTTACAGGTTCAGGCAATGAGTGTATTAAACATCAGGGAGCCATGGTCTTCTCTAACAATATACATCTCATCAGCGTATCTTCCCAGTGAAGAAATGATCAAGAAAGTAAGTATCGAACAGAATTTCACTACGATGCTAAATAAGAGGAGAATACACCACCCAAACTCTCAAAGAAAACACCATTAGATGGTTCAAAAACCACCTCTGAAGCAGGCGTTGGAGTATTTGGGCCTGGCACCAGATACTCATTATCGTTAGGTTCCTTCCCGAGCGTCTTTCAAGCAGAAACACTTGCGATCGAAAGATGCGTGGAAATGAACCTAGAAATAAACTATCAGAAATGTGACATATCGATCCATTCTGATAGTCAAGCAGCTATCAAAACATTGAGCTCTCATGTCATTGACTCAACGTTCGCATGGGAGTGCCGAGGAAAACTTGATGAATTAGGCAAGAATAACAGGGTCTCTTTAGCCTGGGTTTCTGGCCACTCGGGAATCACGTGAAATGAAGAGGCCAATACACTTGCCAGGAATGGAGCACAAACGTCCTTTATTGGCCAGGAGCCTTTCTATTGTGTAGGAAAATGCTCCTATAAGAAAGAGTTTCGGAAGAGGAAACCGAAAGAGAAGCACTCTGGCGGGCTGGAATATTCCAAAAAGTTCCCGCGGAACTTTTACACTGCTAGATCCAAAAAATATTTGGATCTCAGTAAAAATAAGCTACATCTTCTCACGGGCTTTCTTACAGGACACTGCCGCCTTAGGAAGCACTTAATGAGAATAGGTCTAGCAGAGATTGACGAGTATAGATTCTGTGGGGAGGAGGATGAAACTCCTGATCACCTAGTTCTGGAATGCCTCGCCATTGCAAGCCAACGCAAGAAATGCTTCGGACGAGAAACTTGTATGAATGAGGATCTAACCTCGCTGAAGCTGTCCCAAATACTAGAGTTCATTAGAACCCTGGAACTGGAAGGCGAGCTGTAGTAGTAGCGAAAACAGCTCTGATAGGGGGGGGGGCACAATAAACCTTAAGTTTCAGTGCATTGTAGCCCCGTGAAAATCTAATATAATCTTGAACATAATAGGAATGTTTGGAAGAGAAAAGTGCTATTTTGTATTTACGTCTGTACCTAACGGTAACAGGACAATATTGATTAAATAAAGAAAATAACAAAATCTGTTTTCCTCATAATCTATTTTTTTAATAACCCGCACCATAATTAACACACAAATGTCTAAATAAAAACTATATAAGTAGTCACAGGTAACTAATTCATAATTGAATTTTTTGTATGTAAATCAATTTGTTAAAAATCACACAGCGTGTTTGGGATTTTTTGGTTTTTAACGATTCATTAATTATTATACAACTATCGTCATTAACGTTCTACATATCATTAAGAATTTTTTTCCATTATTAATTCAGGCTAAAGCAGGTAACCGAACAATGGCCAATTATTATTAATGAATAAAAACTGTCGCTTAAATTTCTCTTTAAATATTCTAACGCTCCGACATTTTTTGCAAATGTAATTATATTTTATGGACAACAAATTCAAACATATAATTTACTGGATATTCATTAAGGAAGCACTAGTTTAAATATCGTTTTTAATAATATACAAGGTGATTCACTTTGGGAAAAATTATTATCACACAATGTGCCGAGAAATACTTTCTCGGCACATTTTTTTATACTGAATGACCAAAAAAACGTATCATCCACACAATTAAATCAAAATTTGTGAATTTAAGGGAACAATATCAAGTCTTAACCTATACTCCGATCGTTTGCTAACAAAAAAACTAAGTAGAAGATATTCTACAAAAATTAGATGAAATGATAAATATGTAGGAAGAAATACAAAAGGAATTATAAAATCTAACAAATTCAATACAGAATGTAGGTTGGCAAGTGACACCAACTGAAATAAACCAGTTAAATAACGAAAATTCAATTATTGTAATAGAAAAAATTGCAGAAAACAAAAATTACGAATACTCTGGCAAAGAGACAAATCTGCAACAAGCTAAAGAAATTTTAATAGAGCTTATTGAGAATTGAAAAAATTACTGCAAAAACTAACAAACAACCCTCTTATATTTTTGTTTCAAATATTTATAACAATCACAAATGTTTTACAAGTTAGTTACTAAATTAGTTTTTGTATATTTCATAATATTATTACTTTATTTATGTTAATTTAATTGATTACTTTTAATTTGCATGTGCTTCTTAGGGTATTATTTTTAAAATCCTGGTTGTCAATTTTGTCTTATATGTAGATTTGTAAACATTACATTGACAGTTAGTATTTTAAAAGTTTTATATTTCAAAGTTTGCGTTCCTGTTTTTTTTCTTCTTACTTCCTGTTTGAATTATTCAATATACATATATAAACTTATTATATTTTATTTTATTACTAAATTTTGTTTGTTTTTATTTCAGCCTATTGCTGACTTATTTGAAACGATTCCGTATTCTTCTACGAAGGTAAATTATTGTATATGAACATCAAAGACAGAGTTGATCATGTAGTTATTCATAAAAATAATTATTTGTAAGATTCCTTAGACATAATATATATATACATATATATATATATATATATATATATATATATATATATATATATATATATATATATATATATATATATATACTTGTAGATGATTAGCTGTAGTAAGGAAATTGATCATTTAAATTAAATTCAAAATTAATTGTAACAAAATCTATTTTACATAATGAAATATGGAAGGACAGTAACGATATTTGTTGAATTGTGGTTAATAATGTTAAAGTAAAACTATATAAAATTTACAAACGCTTGAGTTGATATATAAAAATATAAAAAATATTAAGTACAAAGTATTAAAAAAAATGAAAAGCAGTTGATAAGTGTTTGGGTACTTATCTTGTCTATTTTCTATCGCTCGAATGATATATAAACATAATATAAAGTGGCTTTAATTTCCATTGCATATTTATCCTCATACAGAATCATTTGATAAGTAGGCATGAACAACTAGACTTCAATACTGAAAATAAGGAAGACGAAGGAAAACAAAACCGCAGAGAAAAAAAATGTAGAGGTAACGAGATATTAGAAATCGTTAGATTCCTACTGGGAATATTTTAACAATTAATTTCAATAGATCTTCTCCTCTGCGGTTTAAATCAAGCGAACTGTTTCAGAAGACAACAATCAAACAATCAAAATTCAGGTCTCTTATGTTTTTTGAAATTCCATTTCCCTGCTCGGTGTTCTTATTTATTAAAATACTTTATTCTCCCTTGTTCAAGATTGTAAAATCTTGAAATTTATTTGTTAAGATACATTTAAAATATGTGAGACATTTGTATGCCTTCCCTTTTTTTATTGTATATATTTAAGGCATAAATTCATTTTAGTTTATAGCTTTGTAGAAATATGTTGCAGAATTGATAAGATCTTTCTATTGTAGTAAATTCAAAGGATATTTTAATTTTAATTTCAGAATGCTTTGTAAATATCACGTTTTCCAACACTGATTGTAAATTCTTTTGTATGGGCAGATGAATGACACCTTTTTGAAAGTCGACATTGTCCTATAGTTAAGAAGTGAGAAAAAAGCACGTTTCACCCTATTTGTATACTGGATTGTAAAAACCTTAATTTTAGTGTCAATTCTGCAAGTATTTTATGGTCGAGGTTCGGAAGACATGAAAAACGTTTTTGAATTACCTTTCTGAGTAAATAGGTTACAATTGCTATTGTTGTATTCCATAGAAACTCAACTTACTATTGGCGGCACCCATAGTTGAATCTTGTCTGGAAAAAACCGACAAGTCAGGTGATGCTGGCCAATAGGAAATATTTATTTTCCTTTGGTCAACCCAATCCACGTGTAAACACGCCCCTCACAGATTTCTACTTAACACGTCTCACAACGTGAAGAAATCAGTTCTACACTCATCGAGTCGAGCGCAACGCTCAAAAGCAAAGTTTTTAACTCATCGTAACGAGCGCAAGGCTCAACAACCAAGTTAGTTTTTCACTCGTCAGTTCTACACTTCTAGACGCGAGTTTTACATTCATCGACGCGAGTTTTACACACTCATCGAATCGAGCTCAGCGCTAAATAACAAAGTTAGTTTAAAATTCATCTAATCGTAACATAAAGTGTCTTCCGGTCTGAAACCATAGAAATTCAGCGTTCACAACTCAACTTTGTAACATTTTGTAAATTTGTACATAATAAATTATTAATTTCGACATTAACTTTGTCAGATTAAGATTATTTATTTAGTTGAATGTCCACGCCAGTTGACGAAGTTCAATTAAAATATAATCAAAAACATCCCTATTTGTACAAAAAAAAGACAGTCTCTGCTTAAAATCAAACACATTCACAAAAACTATATCTATCTACTATTGAGATTTGATACTCCGTTTGTATACTAGCAATGGTGAACTAATATTCTGTATTGGCAACACTGTTAGATTGTTATTAATGTAGGGGACAGGATGACGGTAAAGAAATTGTTTTTAAACAATAAGTGATCTTTATTTTATTTCTAACCAAAAACATAATCTCTTACTACCCGAAACATAAGATAAGATTCTCCCGGCTCCATTGACATTCCCCATCCAAGGCGGGATTCACTTCCTTTCAAATGTCTGGCCAACTTATAAATCTGAATAATACGTAAAGCCGAGTTTGCACTAGACTATGAATAAGGCCCAGTTCACAATGTACATAAATACGCAATATGACTACAGATCGGCCTTTTCTGACAACCAGATCGGTCTCGAATTGGGGCATATTCGCTGCTAAACAAAATGTATAACTCTTCTTAAACAATTAATCACATAAAAATAAAAAGTTACATTATCTGTTGCATAATCATACAAAAATTCATAAAACAGTATTCACAAATACAAAATTCTCACCCAACTGAAAATTGCTCAAAACTTAAAACAAATGCTCATAACATAAGATATAATAACTCAAAATAAGACATATATAAGTATCATAATCATAAACATAAATCATAAGGTGAGTGTAAGTCATGGTTAACTAAAAGTTACATAATCTCTCGCATAATCTCAAAAAAAATTCGTAAAACAGTATTAACAAATACCAAATTCTTATTCAACTGAAAATTACTCAAAACTTAAAACAAATTCTCATAACATAAGATATAATAACTCAAAATAAGACATACATAAGTATCATAATCATAAATTAGGTAAATAAATTTAGCATAATTCATAAGGTAAGTGTAAATGATAGGTAAGTTTAGAGATACAGAAACAAAACATCAATTAGACTTTAACCACATACGCATGTTCTCGGGAGAGCAAATGCCCTCAAAAGGTCTCTGTGTTACCTGAAAATTTTCAACATCAACTAGTACATACCTATCGTTATCAAGCACCTTTTTTACTTCATAAGGACCTCTAAATTTAGGCAGCAATTTTTTATTAATTCCAGGTGTCACGTCTAGATTTTTAATCATTACATAATCTCTCTGGCAATATTTATGTGGAGGTCGATGTCGTTTGTCAAAATACTCTTTATTATAATTTTCAATTCAAGTCCTTAGGTGGTCTTTTGGGTCTTTCTGATTAGTACCAAATAAAAGTTTTGCTGGGGATGTTGCTATAGATCGACAATAAGAATTATTGATAGCAAACTCTACTATAGGTAACTGTTTATCCCATTTATTTTTTAAATCAGTTAATTTTGCTAAAATAGGTGTAAGGTCTCGATTAATCCGCTCAATTTGTCCATTAGATTTTGGTGAATGAGTAGCGATTTTAACATGAACAATATTATTTTTCATTAAAAAGTCACTGAATTCTGTTGAAATAAAAGAAGAACCTCTATCTGAAATTATTCTTACTGGTCGACTATAGTTATTAGAATAATCTTCTAATTTGTGTATGACGTCAATGGTTTTAGTAGTTTTAACACTATATAATTTTACAAATTTAGTAAAAGCATCTATTAATTCAAATACATAGCGTTTGCCTGTAGGGGTCTTTTCTAAGGGTCCATAATGGACCACATGTATAGTATCGAAGGGCTTATCGCCTTTCGGTATGTTGTAAAGTTGACCCTGACCTTTACCTAACGTAGAAGAGTAAGTTTATACACTTAAGGCAATTTTGAATATAACTTTTAATTTTTTCTCTATAATTTGGGAACCAATAAACTCTACTTAAGTACTCACATGTTTTATCAAAGCCTAAGTGACCTAAATTGTCATGACAGTTATAGTATGTACAAAAAGTACGAGGAGTAATAAACCCTAATTAAGTATGCAAAACCTTTACAGGGAGCACCATGAAATTTTTGATAAATCTCTTACTTTAAATTACATTTCTTCGGTAAATCTAAAAACCAGGTAGATCGACCACGTATTTGTTTCAGTTGTAGCAAAGTTTAGGGTTTATTCATTGTTAAAGGATTAGCAGATAAGCAATAACGCAATGCAGTGGTGTGTATTTTGGGAAAAAAATACGTTTTAAATTATAATATAATAAAAAATGAAAAGAAATAATTATTGGAATACATTTATTACTTACATTTTATTCTATATCCGACTCGGAAGAGGAAGAATCGTTGTTGACATTAATAATAATAGGGTCGATTAAATCATCACAAATATTGTCAATTTTCCACATATTCGCCTCTACTTTGATAACATGCTCGATACAGTTTGTCCAATTTTCCTTACTCACATGACTTACAGCACTCTCAAACAATTTCACAACATCGTTTATTTTAAAAGTAGTATTTTTTTTCCAACTTCCCCCTTTACCTGAGCCCATATTAATTCTATGGGATTAAGTTCACAATGATAAGGGGGAAGTCGAAGAACTGATATACCACGAGAAGAAGCCATTTCTTCTACAATGTAGGTTTTGTATTTATTCTTGTTCATTTTTGCAATTCTGTAAAGTTCTTTCCTTAGTGGATCTTTTGGAAACTTAATATTTTTCGAAATAAGCCACTCCAAAAGCTCTGCTTTACGCCAACGACTTGTGGGCAATGCTTCTCGTAACCGTGAATGGTAACTTGCGTTGTCCATAACAATAACAGCCCCTTTTGGAATCAGATCCAACATTTGAACAAACCATTCCTCGAAGACATCCCCATTCATATCTTCGTGATAGTCCCCCGTGCGTTTTGAAATAAAAGTTAATAATCCACCATCAACAAAGCCTTCAGAACTTCCAACATGGACAATGATAAGTCTTTTTCCTTTTCCAGATAGTGGCTGCAAACCTAACGACAAACCTTCCACGAATGCCTGCCTTCCGCTTTTAATGTTTTCATCTTGCCAAGATTTGGAAACTGTATATCCAGCATTTATCCATGTTTCGTCTAAGTAGAAGATTTTCAAATTTTGTTCTCTGGCATGTCGAATGCTTCTTAAATAGTCTCTTCTCCAAAAAACTATTTCCGGTTTATCTATCAAGAGAGATTTTCTATTATGTTTTGTATATCTGAAACCCACATCTTTCAAAAGTTTGCATAATGTCATTCTGGAGAATTTTGGATAGTCCGTATTTTCTTGCACTGATGTCATAATTTTGTCAAGTGTTGGAATTTCCTTTCGTAAGTAAAATCCATGGACTTTACGCCTTAGTCTTTGTTTTAATGACTCATCGATCTCAATTGGTTTTCGGCCTGAAGGAGTTTTAGGGGGTTGAAGAGTTCCATTCTTGCTTTCTTTTAGTAATCTATAAATTGTTGATTTAGCAACACACAACATAGCAGCCGTTAATTCCACAATATCATCAACACTTGCACTTGGATCCTTGTTTTTCAATGATATATAACAATTCAATATCAGAGTTTTTTCATTTAAAGATAATGGACCTGTTTTTGGTCGTTTAGATGGTCCTTGGCTTATCGACATTGTTTGGTACTTGCACAATTAACATTCAACAAATGTTTTAAATATATTCCAACTGTTTACAATATTATGACAACCATACAACTTCATACAACTTTACTCAAAGAACTAATACTAAGTACTGATTTAATGTACCTACTTTCTTTTAAAATAATATTCCCGATAATGTTTCTAAGAAAACTGGGTTGTTTGGAAAATCCCTCTCAATAATCGAATAATCTGTAAATAGGTGTAATCGTATTAAGCCGATTACAGTAGGCCACTTGCCATTTAAAATTTCTGAGAAAAATTCCCCAAACACTACAAATAAAAAATATTATGAATAAACGGGCATATCCGAACTCTGCTACAAAATAAAATTTTACCTGACTTGTATCAATTTGAGGATTACTGAAATGTCCAAACTGTGCCGCAACCATTTAGTTTAATCCTATTAGAATCATTAGGGTTTATAATATATAAAATCGGAGGCCCATAGAATTATGTATATTTCTGAAAGGTTTCAAAGATATCTTGAATTAAATATTTTGAAGAAATCTTGATTGTTTTGATCGATATTTAGGGGATTAGGGGAAGGATGTTGATGCACTTACACTATTGCCTAAAAATCAGGAAGAAGTATTTAATAGTGTTCGTGAATTACAATTACGAACGAACCGAGAAGAGGAATTTCTATTAACAGCAGACCAGGTATTTAAAATTATTGTGTTCTCCTGTTTTTCCAACCTTAATTTTTTATGTAATTCGGATTGTATTTTGATGGATGGGACTTTTAAATACTGTTCAACTTTTTTTACCAAATGTTTACCATTCATGGTTTTAAAAACGGCTATTACGTACCTCTTGTTTTTTGTTTGCTGCCGGACAAATCAAGTCAAACATATTCAAATTTGTTTTTAATTTTAAGACAAAAATGTAAAGAAGTAGGCTTAAATTTTCAACCTAAAGAAGTCGTAGTAGATTTTGAACTAAGCATTCATAACGCTATATATGAATGTTTTGGCAGAGATCAAATTCTTTTTGGTTGTAAATTTCATCTCTGTCAAGCTAGGTTTCGTAAGATTCAGGAGTTTCATTTGGTACAAGAGTACAGACAGAAAGGTTCTGTAATTGGCGAATACTTAAAAGTACATTTCGGTATTATGTATCTTAGCCCTGAGGAAGTTGTAGAATTTTTTTATAATGAACTACATTTTTTGCTTCCGAATGACCTCTACCTCTATCACTTTTTTTATTAAAATTAGTACATCCCGTTACCTCTGACCTAAATCGTATATTCTTTAGCATAGCTGCAATTCATTCGTTCAATACAAAATGTACCTTACGGTATACCCTCTTAAAATATATTTTGGTACGTCTATGAAATCTACTTAAATGAATGGTTTATTACTCCTTGTCCTTTCTATATAGACTATAGCTATAACCTTATTTTCCATATTACATGTTACATAAAATAAAATTTTCTTAAAATCCTTAAGTTTTTTGTACACTAAACTGTTATGTAATTCAAAATCTTTGCTTTCCTCAGGTAAAAGTTTATTTTTAATATCTACAATTAATGGGTCTAGATTTTGCGAAATTGAAAGATTATCCTCAAAAGAATTTTCCTCAATAATCATAACACCAGTTATCCTACTGAGTGCATCCACATGTGACATTCCTTTATTTGACCCATGCTCAATTTCATATTGATAATTTTGCAATAACATTGCCCAGCGCGAAATTCTTGGATTAATATTTGACTTACTAAGGGTGAGACGAAAGCTATCGTAGTCAGTAATTATTTTAAAAGGTATACCAAACAAATAAGTATGAAAACGTTTAATCGCATAAATGACAGCAAGACACTCTAATTCAAAACTGTGATATTTTGCCTCTGTTGGTGCAGTACGCTTACTGTAATAAAATACTGAGTGAAATTTACCAGTAGTTATTTGTTTTTGTAATAATATAGCTCCATATCCACATGCACTAGCATCACAGTGAAGTTGTGTTTCTAGCTTCGGAGAGTAAACAGCTAAAACAGGAAAAGAGGCAAGACAAGTTTTTAATATCTCAAAAGACTCCATCTCATCTTTTTCAAACCTAAATTCAACATTCTTTTTTAATAAACTGTATAGTGGCTTAGCTATTAATGAAAATTTTTGTATAAAACGTCTAAAGTAACTAGCGAGTCCTATGAAACGATGAACTTCTTTAGAATTTTTTGGTATCGGATACGACAAAAGTGCCTGTATATTTTCAGGGTTAGGACGTATTCCATCTGTCAACTAAGTAACCTAATAAAGACAATGATTATAAAGAAATTTACATTTATCAAGTCGAAAATTTAATGAATTTTGTCTAGCTAAAATAAAAACTTGTTTTAAAATGTCAAAATGTTCAGAAATATCTTTTGTTGCTATCAATATGTCATCTAAGTACAGTAATATTTTATTTTCTCTAATTAGTGAACAAAAATTTTTATTTATAAAACGTTGAAATACTCTAGGACCGTTAGTAAGCCCGAATGGTAAACGTAAGTACTCAAATTGGCCAAGTGGTGTACTGAATGCTATCTTCAGCCATTTTAATATGGTGAAAGCCACTTTTTAGATCTAATGTAGAGTAATGATTCTTGTCTTTCAACATGTCTAGATGGTCATCAATGAGAGGAGTATGGTAGTTATCCTTAACAGTAATGTTATTAAGTGCCCTGTAGTCTACACAGAGTCGATATTCACTACGATTTTTCTTTGGAATCAGAACAATGGGGCTGGCATAAGGAGAACTACTATCTCTAATTATGTGTTGTTCTAATAAGTCGTCAAGTATGATACGTAATTTTTCTTTTTCTTGAAAAGATAACCGTCTAGGCCTAAAAGTGATAGGTTGATTATTTTTTAAAACAATATGCATTTCAAAATCATTTTCTACTAAATCATTGTCTAATTTGGTTTTATATTCAGTTTCATACAAAGCCTTTAGCTCTTGCTGATTTTTATATGAAGTCATTTGATTGATGTCCAATCTCTCCAACTCCAACTCACCTACTTCAAAATAATCTAAATGCATTATTTCATTAATAAAATTAATTTCATTGTCTAAATTTTTGTCGTTCAAAGTATTTTCAGAAATTTTTGTAATTTTTACTGTATAACTTAAAACTATTTCTAAATCAGGTGTTGCTAAAAGTCTCTGCCCAAAATGGATGCATAAGACATTGTGGTGGCAGTCACAACATACAACTTAACATTAATGGTAATGTCATTTATTACAATATCTTTTTGAAAAATGCCTAAAACATCCACTTAACTGCCATTAATACCAGTAAAATTATAATTTGCATTAACGTTTTTATCATAAAAAGGAACATATTTTTCTTTTATTAAACTTATAGGACTTCTTGAGTCAAATAGTACAACTAAATTATATTTACATAAGCAATTATCAACTTGAATCACTGAAAAATCAAAAGAAACTACATAAGGGTTACCTTGTTGTACCACATGAGTAGATCGATGTGCCTTATCCGGGCAGTCCGTAAATTTATGTCCCATGTTACCACAAGTGAAATACGATCCCTTTTCTCTTTTCGGTTTGTTGCACGAAGTTGAATAATGTCTCTCCTCATTGCAATTAAAACACTTCAGTTTAACTGTCTCAATTTTTGATACTGATCTGCTTGTAACATTGCCAACTGCTGATGTAAATGGTTTGGGTCGCTCTCCAGTAGTATGTCGATTTCTTCTTTCATTATTAAGTCGTTCAAAGGAAATTAAATCATGATAAACGTCGTCGATATTGATATGAGGTTTTGTCATAATCATAGAGGCTAATTCACGAGAAGCTAAACCAATTGCAACTTGCTCCTTCTGTTCTTCAAAGCATAAATTTAATGATTTACACAGGCGAAATTTATCATGAAAATAAGCCTGATGTCCTCTTTGGCTATTTGTGTCCTACAAGTCATGTGTTTCCAAAGGTGTGTCAAACTTTGCCCTTGTACAAATGTGTTACTGAACTCCCGTTTAAAATCGTCCCAATCATGAATAATATGTTGTCTGGATTGGTACCAGGCTTTAGCTGCTCCCAATAAATGTGTGCGAGCCGTTTCCAATTTGTATTCTGTAGGCCATTTGTGTAGGGTAGCAGTGCTTTCAATGCTCCCTAGCAATTCTTGGCTTTTTAATAAGTTTTCAGCATTAAAAGTCAAAATAGATTTCGAAAAATCTGGGATTACGTGCTAAGTCGGGCTATCATTAACACTAACCTGAGATTGGTTGCTATTGTTGCTAATATTTTGTTGTAACATTTGCAGCATGGTTGCATTTTGCTGCATAAGGCAATTCATAGAAGTAATTAGAGCATTAATGTCAACCACTTGTTGCGGAGCTGATTGAATTTCCATTCGTCTACTGGCGAATTCTTCGAATACATTTTCATCGATATTATAACTTTGTGGAAGCCTACCATTATCATTATTAGTGTTAGCCATCTTGCATCACCGGCGTCACACATAAACGGAAAACTTTTTACCCTAATAATCACAGCACACGCGTTCTTTTAACAGCTAATCCCACTTCTGAGATTGTAGGGGACAGGATGACGGTAAAGAAATTATTTTTAATAATAAGTGATCTTTATTTTATTTCTAACCAAAAACATCATCTCTTTCTACCCGAAACATTATAGGCACGTTTTTTTATTCACCGGTAGATCCACCAATTCACCAACTACGTTTTTATATTCGTTCATTGGTGGATTTCAGATTGAAGAAATGACGCGTTCATTTATTACTGTTGCATCAACCGAAATTGCAAACCATTCCACCGCTGTTTCGAGGCGGTGGATAAATTTGGTGGTTTAGAAAATGACAGCTAACCTCAAAAAAAAACCTTCCATATTATTTCATCCTGGGAATTATCAGATGAACCGCTACTCCGAGATCTGGAGACTGAAATAACTACAACACTTCAAGTATTTTCATTTGATTCGTTAATTTTTGCTAATACCAACAATCAATTTAAAAATCGATTGTCAGATATAATGATGTAAATAACAACAACTGCGTTTTTTTATGTGCCATTGGTGACACCAACATGTCGGTGCAGCGGAGACTGACGTCAGTCAACCAATGGTGAATATATGGTGTAATAAAAAACGTGCCTATAAGATTCTCCCGCCTCCATTGACATTCCCCCTCCAAGGCGGGATTCACTTCCCTTCAAATGTCTTGCCAACTTATAAATCTGAATAATACGTAAAGCCGAGTTTACACTAGACTATGAATAAGGCCAAGTTCACAATGTACATAAATACGCAATATGACTACATTAAGTTTAGTTGGTAAGTTCTTACATTGAAGGAAAATAAGTTAATGTCAAGTTTTGATGTAATTTTAATAAATAATTAACCAAAATTGTTCTGGTTGATAAAATCCATCACCTACGACTTACTATAGAAGCGATAAGAAATCAAAATTGACGAATTGTTTACGATAAATGCAAATTGTATTAACAATAACTTATTACAATTAAAAATACCGTTTCATAATTATAGTTGTTATTCAGTTCGGTTTATATACAAAATAATGATTTTGCTTACCTTGGTGATAGTAGCTTCATCGACAGATTCTCCCACAGGTACATCTAGTTTAACGGCCTTACTGTCTACGTCTCCGATGTCGACACCTCCTTGATGATAGAATAAAATGGTGTCGGCGTAACGATGCGAGTATATGCAGACGTACGTTTCCTCTTCTTCTTTGTGCGGTATGAACGGTTCGATGATGAAATTACGCAATTTACCGGTCGCGTTACCAACTTTTTGATCTTTGTTCATTCGTTCCGATATCCATTGTTGTACTGCGTCTAAATCTTTATTTACAGCTATAAGACCTGTAAATAAGTAAATAAATATCGTTATCAATTATTATTTATCTTTGTCAAAGGAGAGAGTTCTACCCCACATCATAGTTGCGCTTCAGATGAAAAGTGAATGAACATAGAAACCATAATAACAATAGGCGAAGGAGTTAATGAAGAGCAGTATATTCATAAAGTTCCAATCGCTAATGTTATACGAGGAATAATTAGGAAATGTGATAAGTACGACTATGGATAAAAGAAAAGAAAATAATATTTTATATTAATAAATCCGTAAACACCCTGTGAATACATAATTCAAAGCTTAAAACAAAATTTTGCGATAGCATGACCTAGATTCTCTTTTAAGAGAGCGTACTAGCCATAATAATGTCAACAAAATATTTTGAAATAGAAGGCGACTACTTTAAACATATAGCGTAATGTCGAAACGAATCGAAAAAAAAATAGTAAACACCTTGTTGGAATTATACAAACAATGTAAAAATAAATAAAATACTTTAGGAACAGACGTAGTTGCTTACACAGCAAAAATAACCTAAAAAGCATAAGAGAAAATTTTATAGAAAAGGGAGAACGGGTGCGTTCGCGAATGGTGTCGGTTAGTTTGACCCCAACCGTAGGGGCAAGATAGCGTCCCTATCACCCTACACGGTTACGTTTGTCAGTCCGGGTAACGTATTTTACTTAATCTATTTTTTTTGCGTATTGTTCTGGAATTTACTTTCCTTGCGGCGTGATCTGAGTGGTCAAGGTGATATTTAGCCATCATCGGCGGCAAGGACTGCCCCATACAGATAAGACCCCGGGAATATTTCATCGTAAGCTTTCGGGCGCGAGTGCTGGAAGATCCCGATTCGTCGTTGCGTGATATCCATCGGGCTCTCACACACCGAGACCTAGGAAAGCGGACATTCTGTAAGTTTTTGAGTTTCTTTTATATATTAACGGGGTAACAGTTTTTTTTGCTGTTTTAACTTGAGATTTTATTTGGGCATATTCGTACTCTACACACTGAACCCTGACCCCAAGAGTTAGAAAAGCGACATAAGAAATTTGGTTAGTGACGATCAATTCGTCGAGATAGAATACAGGGAGAGCCAATCTCTGGGAATAGAAAAACCTTTTATCCCCGACCATTTGGTTCATTTGTACTGAGTAAGATAAAAATTTCACCTAGAAGTAATTACGATTTTTTTTCATTATCGTGTTGAGCTTCATCGAGTAAACATCGTTAAAGCCATCAACAAATTTTTTGCTAATTAGACTACGAGTTTTATCACTAATATATGATAAGTAAACGAGTTTTTATTCTGTTGCAATATTTTTACAATCTCTGGGAATAGAAAAACCTTTTACCACCGGCCATTTGTTTCATTTGTACCTAGTAAGATAAAAATTTCACCTAGAAGTAATTGTGATTTTCTTTAACGACAAGAAACAGGTTTTTCCATTCTTGTGCTTAATTTTAGGTAGAATAAGAAAAATTATGCTTTTGAGTATTTTGAGCCCCCTATGACTGTATTGATTGTTTTGCCATGTTTTATCTATAATATTTAGCAGTTTTATGACCATACGTTAATTTTGAACCCTCAGGTAACTAGCCGGTTACGTGAGGGATATACATAATCAGCCGAAAGGTTGCCAGTCAGCAAAATCATATTTCTCAAGTAATCTAAAGTTTTTTTTTGAAGACGCCAGTGCCATCGCAGACTTACGTTCAAATAACTTTCACGGTTCTGAAGCTGCTTACAGAAAGTGTAGTTTTAAATCGTTCCAGTAAAATAAGTGAATTGAGTGAGAAATTTAAAAATTAAAATCCTACAACTTTCACAACTGTGTTATAAAAGAAGACAGTTTATATATACATGTAATAAAAACACCAAAAACCTGGTAAGAAGATCTAATTTGAAAAAAGCTAGGTTATAATACGCCAGAAATTAATAAAGTACAAGGAATAAAAACTTACTTTTTCCATAAACTAATTAAGATATAAAGTTGAATACATTAACACAGGTCAGGCTTCTACAATTTAAAATTGAATTAAATTTTAAACTCCGAATATTAAAATAATTTTCAATGGAAGAGATACTGCAGAAGTTAGAAAACATGGATCAACGAAATGCCAGAATCGAGCAAAAACTGGACAATATCCATAGTCAATTACAAATATTGAAAAAAGAGAACCAAGCTCTGAAAAACGAAAGTTATTTATTAAGAGAAGCCACGAAGAAATTGGAAACAAGAGTAATTCAAATAGAAAAGGATTCAAGAAGGGAAAACCTGATAATAAATGGCATCGAAGAAGAAGTACGAGAAAATGCGGAACAACTGAATGATAAGGTTAGAGAAGTACTGAAAAGAGTAAACACCAATATAAATGTAGAGTCAGACGTAATAGAGTCGAGGAGAATAGGAGACAGGAACAAGCTTAGAAATAGACCAATATTACTAAAAGTGAAGACATGGGATAAAAAGCTGGACATATTGAAAGGAAGAAATAGATTAAAGGGAACAAATATCTATATTAACGAAGACTTTCCCAAAGAAATTATGGAGCAAAGAAAACAGCTCTTAAAATACTCAAAAGTTGCAAGAGACAAGGGATGTAGAACTAAGATCATCTACAATAAATTATATATTAACGATAAGCTATACACCTTATCAGAATTAGAAGCACAAAATGAAACTGAAATCGAGACTGAAGAAGAGACAGGACTACCAGAACAAACTACAGCGAAAGGAAGAAAATACAGTGAGAGATCTCCCGAAGGCGCTGACGAAACGACAAAAAAAATAACAAAAATGAACAGAGAAGTTGAGACATCATCAAAAAACTAATTAATACAGAGGTGAAAAGATCAAGGTTTGTGGACGGAATTGTCCCTTTTAAGATAACATTTTGGAACTGTCAAGGTATTAATACTTTAGATAATTTAGAAATACATGAAATTAATGATTTGTGTAGCTCTGATATAATAGGCTTAGTGGAGACCTGGATTACCTCTTCTCAAAATAGCTTACCAAATATTTTAAACAATTATCATACTTACTCATGCCAAGCTTCAAAAGATAAGCAAAAGGGTAGAGGTAGTGGGGGTATCTTAATACTTATATCAAAAAACCTGGGGGGTGTGAAGTCATTAGATGTAATCGATAGATGTAATATGTGGAATTTTATCAGAATAAATATAAATAATAGTTATATTATTTTAGGTGTAGTCTACTTAAAACCTGATTTAGATGATCATGTATGTGTAGAGATGCTTGAGGATACTCTAAAAGAAATATCAGTAAAATTCCCAAATGACGAGATGATTCTGTACGGAGACTTTAATGCGAGAGTAGGTGGTCTGAATGATTTTGATTCAGAGAACGTAATACATATCAATCCCCCGTTAAAACCACGTAAGTCAAAAGATTCCCTAGTTAATACTAGAGGAACATTACTTGTAGAAGCTTTGGAAGATCTAGGGTTTCTCTTGTTGAACGGTAGGTTTGAGGATTATGAAGGTGCTTATACATACATTGGGCGGTCAGGACGAAGTACAATAGATCTGGTCTGGGTAAGAGTTAGTAGTGTAGGCCTAATTTCCAGTTTCTGTATAAATAAAAACCTGTTTTCGGATCATCTGAGTTGCACTGTAAAGATAGAAAATGCATATTTTGTGGGGTCTAATAAACTATCAGAATATCATAGCTATAAAGAAACAATAATAAGGTGGGATCCTGCCAAAACACAACCATATAAAAATATAGTATCTATCTTTGAAATACATTCAGACTCGAGTACTATTAATATAATGGACAATCAAATAAATGAGGCAATCAAGTTAACAGCAAAATTTTTAGGTATGGAAAAAAACCGTGACAATACTAATCATATGCTCTCAAATTCAAAACCATGGTTTGATAACTTTTGCAAGGACGCAAAGAAAAAGTTAAACATGTCAAAAAAACTATTAAAAAACTCTAACTTTGAACAGAATGCACTAATATCATATAGTAAAATTAAAAAAGAGTACAAACAACTCATTAAAATTAAAAAATTAGCTTACGAAAACGTTACAATAAAAAAATTTAATAATATCAGCAACCCCTCCGAATTTTGGGAACTTCTAAAAACTAGAAAAATTAAAAATAGAGGTCCCACAATTGATACCGTCACAATGATTGAGTTTTACAAAGAGTTTTATGGAACGCATTTACATAGGGATTCACAATATTTTGGCGTTATACACCCTTATCTAGATATAAACTTTTCCACTAATGAAATTTTTAGAGTCTTAAACTCAGCTAAAAATAATAAATCACCCGGGGTAGACAACATTAGCAACGAATTCTTCAAAAACTTTCCTTTGGATTGGATAATACACCTGAAAACATTCTTCAACAAAATTTTAAACGAAGAACAAATACCACCCACATGGTCAGATGTTAAAATGATCCACTTCCACAAAAGTGGCGATATTAAAAACCCTAATAATTACCGTAGTATAGCACTTTTAAATCACAAAACTAAGCTCTTTACCCAATTAATTAATACGAGACTAACTAACTTTGTTGAGAATAATGAAATATTACCAGAGTGCCAAAGCGGCTTCCGCAGAACACGCAACTGTGAAGACAACATATTTGTGCTCTACGCTATAATTAACAATTACCTTCGCCTCCCTTCAAGAAAATTATATACTCTATTTGTAGATTTTAGAAAAGCTTTTGATTCGTTAGACCATCATATACTCTGGGAAAAATTATATTCAAACGGAATAAGTGCAAAAATTACTAGAATACTAAAAATAATATACAAACAAGCAGCACTGTTTATAGAACAAGAAGGTAACAGTTCAGAGAGAGTACAAATAACCCAAGGTGTTTTACAGGGGGACCCGCTCAGCCCACTACTATTCGCGATATTCATTTCCGATATTGATAATTATTTTCAGAACCAAGGCAGTAAGGGAGTTACTCTTGATGAAGGGGATAACATACGGATGTTGTTATACGCTGACGATCTGGTACTGTTTGCAGAGTCGCAAATACAAATGGAAAAGAGCCTGAGGATTTTAGAATCATACTGCAACACATTCAAGCTTCAGGTAAATGCAGAAAAAACAAAACTAGTTATATTCCGAAGGAGCCCCAATATTGGAAAACAACCCACGTTTTCATACCTTAACAACCCAATAGAAATCTCAAACACTTATGAATATTTGGGAGTGGTCTTTACTTTCAATGGACTGTTTCTAAATAATTTTAAATCACGAGAACGAAAAGCAAGAATTACTCAAGGTACTGTACTTTCAACTATAAACTCGCAAAAATTATCTTCTCTTCAGTCTATTAAGACTCTGTATAACAATGTCGTCATACCCACTTTCACATATGCCAGTAATATATGGGGTCTGCGTTATCTGGATCAAACTGAGAAAATACAGACGTCTTTTTGGAAAAACCTCCTATTCCTCCAGAGAACTACTGCCGCTTATATAATAAGAGTCGAAGGCAATCTGTGCAGGCTAGAATATTATCTAATAAAACAAGCAATTGAATACTTCATCAGGGTAAAATCTCAAAATCACTCAAGGTACCCCTATAGAGCATTATTTCGATTAATAAAATTATATAACTCTGGATATGGTCATCACAAATACAATTGGTTTGTTCAGTTGATTAATGTTGTCAGTATTTATTGTCCATATAATGCTGGCCTTAACACTGACTGTATCAATGAAAATTTTAAACATATTGTATTAGCCGAACATCTAGCTAAAAACATGCAAAATGATTGGAATAAAATATTACTTAGTATTCACCACCCTACATATAAATTCTTTCTGCAAAATAATAATAATTACAATTATTTAAGTGGACCGTCACCGCTTTATATTAAAAGATTAACAGCCCAACTGCGCACAGCAAATTCACAGTATTTATACCTATATGTGAATAACTCCTCTCATACAATAAAAACCGACCAGATGTGTACAATATGTAACCAGCAGGCCAATGAATGCCTGGAACATATCATATTTGACTGCCCATTGTATGCTGGATTAAGAAATACAGTCATAGGAAGACGAAAGCATTCAGACGATCTAGATTGCCTTCTTAATTCAAACGATCTCTTACTATTGAAGCAATTGCATGGTTTTATCAGCGGAGCAATGAAAATTAGATCATTCATTATTAACGATTAGATATCCACAGTATCTCTACATAAACAATTTATAGTATAGGATTAGTTATGGGAATTATGCGTTTGTCTTATATTTTTTTTCTGCTCTTCTCTATTGCTGGACTATTATGTGCTGTACGCTGTCTTTAAAAACATGTAAATTTTATGTCATTGTTTCTTGTAATACCTTTTATCTATCATGTTAGTTTAGGAGTATATATGTATTTTATATTTACTATATAACCGACTCCTTGTTCATGTACTTTGTATAAAAGAACAATAAACTATTCTATAACTTTCACGTCGGCCTAGGCAAACAAAAAGAATATTGCTCGAGGTTTTAATAAATAGATAAGTACATGGTTCATTGAATATTTTTTGTACCGAATTACATTAAACAGTTTTATCAAATAGGTAATTCAGGGTTCATTTAAATAGTTGTTCAACAGAATTATATTGTGCATTTGAACCTCTATGATCAGATAGATAATACAGGGTTCGTTCAATAGTTGTTCAGTAGAGATAATAGCCGCCACTTTTATATCGTTTAGATAAGCAAATACAGAGAGCGAAATTGATTAGTTTATCATTAGTTAAGGGTTATAGCATAATGTTATTGCTGGTAATATAGAAGTATATTTTTCTAGTGAATCCGTTTTATGCCCTGCCGCACCCTTTAGGTACCTCTGTTGACGTCCCAGGCACGACGATTCATCGAACCAACCCGGTCCTGGCGATGATTTAAGCCCAGGCGAATTCCACGGAAACCCTTGCTGCTCGAGCCCGCAACGCCCTCTCTCATTTTATTCGGGTGAGAATTACTCGTCCTCTCTCGTGCCAGACGGTACTGGTGACAGTGCTGCCTAAAGAGAGAGTTACAAACACTATGGGAAACACGGCGTTTATTAGAGAAGTTTCAAACAAGGACAGTCAATGACCAGAAGAGACTACCAGTGATCAATGTTATACGACGAAGGGTCAAAGAGATGCGGTGGACGTTGTCACGTGAACTTTCCCCGGCCTTGGGACTCCGCTAAGGTTGTGAATACGGCCTCAGTGACACTATTATTGATTTCCTCAATTAAAAATGGATTTATTTTACTACAAAAACGAATTCGACAAATTCGATTGAAATTTTTTTTTAATAAAATTGAGAAAAATATGGAAAAAAAATTCAAAATTCTTCCAAGGACCATCGGGTAAAAAAAATTTAATAAAAAAATGTTTTTAAAAATTTGAAAAAACTAATAAATTAAAAAAAATTGAAATTCTTCAGAGGACCATAGGGTTAAAAAAATTTGATACATTAGACTTAAAAAAAAGGTGAAAGAAATAACAAACAAAATGGAAGTCCCATTACAGGAGAACGAAGATATAATAGAAATTAAAAGATTAGGAAAACAAATAGAAAATAAAGAAAAACCAATGTGGGTTGAATTTAAAAACGCAACAAAGAGAGCAGATATCCCGAGAGAAAGCAAAAAACTAAAAGGTTCCAGAATATACATAAACGAAGATTTTTCAAAAGATATCCAAACTCAAAGAAAAATACTAAGTCGACATATGAAAGAAGCAAGGGACAACGGACACAAAGCAAATATTGCATACAGTAAAGTGTATATAAACGGAGATGCCTATGATGTACGGACACTGGGCTACCATAAAACGCCAAACACCATCGACACTAAGGAAATACAAAAACAAAAAACAGGAGGAAGAAAAGTTAGTGAAAGATCTCCGGAAGAGGAATCAAAAGAAAAGACCAGAAAAACCACAAGAACATACGGGAGTAAAGGAGAAATCTCAAAAAACTTATTCAAGTAGCACCAAATGAAGAGGAAAAATTAGAGAAAATTATGGCCAAGACAAAAAACATAGATAAAGGAAAAATTATGTGTAATAATATTATAAATATAAGTAATACCAAATAAGATTAGTTATAATAATAGTTGTAAGGAAAACGAAATATGTACAAATAGTAATAAAAACGATAAAATAGAAAGCAAAAATAACAAAAAAGATAAGTATAATACTAATATAAGGAACAATAAAAGGGGAACATATGTACGTAAAAATAGAAATAATCATACTGTAACATGTCCATTGACCTGTTTCGATCTAATATAATAAATTCCGTGTAATTTCCGCTTGCCGTCTCATTAGCCACTCCCAACCATAGAATTAAAACTGAACGTTGAGACAATTGACGTTTATCAATTTCCCCCTGTTCGCTACAAGCTGAAAATCCTCCCTTTTCCGATACCGACGTTGAAGAGAAAACACGTACTCGCGTTTTCTCTTGTTCTGAAAGTTTTCTTAATTTGCTGTGGTAAGTTGAAAGTTATATTTTATAATCTCTAAGCTTCATTCGCTATAATCGCTGAGATTATTTATATTGCATTTCTGTTCTTTCACATATTCAGAGATAAATTACAGTTGCACGTGGTCACGGAATCATTATTTTATAGCTACATATTCATTTTAAAATAAATACAAATCATTGCTTAATTTTGTGCAAATACTTGAGAGCTTTTTATGTTGCAAAATATCTTTTTTCAATATAAAGAACATTTTAATTACATTTTAAAAACCCATAGAATATTTATTCGTATGAAGGATACTGACACTACAGGTTTCAGATATATTTTTTAAAGCACTTTATTTATTCAGATAAGAATTTTTTGGCTCTCATAAGTTTTTCAGATCATTAGTATACTACTAATTTAGTTAAATTGTTTTTTTATTGTTTCAATATGGGAGACATATATGTTGGGAAGCTTTCAGTAAATTTTATTTTTGTAAATTCAAATAACTGCCTTCCTTTTAAACCTGAACCAACACAATGTGCCCCATTACGATCAAGTTCCTACATATCCCTGATTCTTGTGTACTCTTAGGTAAGCACAGCAGCTACGTCAGAGCTACGTAACAGTCTCCATTTATGTAAGACACCTTTACCGTTGAAGACAGTCTCCATTTATGTAAGACACCTTTACCGTTGAAGACAGCTTCCATTTATGTAAGACACCTTTTCCGTTGAAGACAGCTTCCATCAATCTACGACACCTTTACCGTTGAAGACAGCTTCCATTTATGTAAGACACCTTTTCCGTTGAAGACAGCTTCCATCAATCTACGACACCTTTACCGTTGAAGACAGCTTCCACTGGTCCGAGACATCTTCACCATAGAAAACAACGCTTCCATTCCTTCAGAACATCTAAACCACCAGAGTACTGTCAGTTAAGTACCTCCTGTATATTTCCGTTCCATTTTAAGGCAGAATTAAATTAAATTTTATACATTTTCTCTTTTATTTCTAATCTACCCGGCTGTGAGAGCTACAGGGTATCGTGTCCGGGTTTGATTAAGTTTGTGCACATTTTATTTCCACATTTTTAATATTAATTTTCAATTCAGAGTAAATTCTTTCCCAAGGTGTTTCTACCTTTATCACCTGTATTATTTCGTAACGTTTCAAAAGGTAGTGGCGCCCTGAAGTCTCACAGTCTGACCATCCTCTGTTATATAAAGTGTGTCATTAACTTGGAGTTGAACCACCCTTGAGAAGTCTCATGCCGGGATTTTGTTGAAGTGAACGATAAAGTATTACAATACCAGCAAAAATATAGTACATTGTCTACTTTCTCGAAGACATTAAAGGCAAATAGGGATAAAATTAGGATAGGCACTTGGAATATTACATCTTTACATGGAAAAGAAAATAAATTAACAGATGTAACGATAGAATACAAGATAGACATATTGGGCATTAGCGAAGTGAAAAAGAAGGGTAAAGGAACCATGAATCTAAAAAATGGATATAGCTTATATTACTCTGGAGTACAACCTGATCAAAGAGCAAAAGAAGGAGTCGGACTAGTAGTGACAGAAAAAATTAGTAAGCATGTAGTTAAATGTAAAAAAGTCAACTCAAGAATAATTACGATAACAATAAAATTAGATGGAATAATAAATATTATCCAAATATACGGACCAGTAGAAGGAACAGAGGAATCCAAAATGGCTGAATTCTATGAGGAACTTCAAAAAGAACAGGATGAACTTCGAGAGGTAAACAATAGAGTAATTATTATGGGAGATTGGAATACAAGACTGGTGAATGATATACATATAGGATTAGGCTGCATAGGAGAATACGGAGAAAAGATAAGGAATAACAATGGAAACAAAATGCTACAGTCCTACCAAATAAACGACCTAAAAGTAGGAAATACATGAAGGATAGGTATATGTTTGAAGCACCTGAAAGAGACACAAGAAGTATAATTGACTACATCGTGTATAATTCAGAATTAAATAAACTAAAAAACGTTAGAACAGGGAAAAAAGCAGAATTAGGAACACAACATAGTTTGGTATTAGCAGAAATGAATACAGAAATAAACTTAAACTGCAATGATAGAAGCTACTATAGACTAAATATTAAAAAATTAAATGATCTAGAAATAAGAAAGAAATACCAAGATAAAACGAACATACAGTTTACAGAGGCAGAACTGTCAATAAAAAACACAAATTTAGAAGAAAGATGGAGAGTTTTCAAAGATATTATATATAATGTAGCAAATGAAACATGTGGAAAAATAATAATAAACAAACACCATAAGAGAACCGACTGGTGGAACATAGACATACAAAGGAAAATAAGGGAGAAAAAACATCAATGGAAGAAATATCAGCTTAACAAAAACGAGGCAAATAGACTGGAGTATATTCAGAAAAAAAATGTAGCGACTCTAGCGGTGAAAGAAGCAAAAAGGAAAAGTAGGGAAAAATTTGGAGAGGAACTAAACGAAAGATACAAAATAAATAACAAACAATTCTGGAGCAGAATTAAAACATTACGAGGGAAAAGAGAAAGAGAAGATTATGCAATAAAAGATGAAAATAATCAAATACATACAGAGACAGGTGAAAAAACAAAAGTATGGAGAGAATATTTCAGGGAAAAATTTAAACTTGAAGAAACTGAAACACATATTGACCAACAGAAAGAAGTAACACAAGAAAAGGAATATCTTGAGGAATATCATAACGAAATAACCCAAGAGGAAGTAGAGGAAGCCATTAAAAACATCAAAATAAGGAAAGCTGCGGAAGAGGACGAAATTACCCTGAGATGATAAGATGGCTGGGCGAGGAAGGTAAGAAGTGGTTCTGGAAGATACGTAAAGATGCATGGGCTACAGAAATGATACCGAAAGACTGGACTAAAAATATTATAATACCCATATATAAAAAGGGAGATTATACAAATTGCGACAATTACAGGTCAGTATGTTTATCGTCAGTATGCTTCAAGACATATACAAGAATAGTAGAAAAACGTCTGCGAAATGAGATGAAAAGTAAATTGGAAGATGAACAGGCTGCATTCAGAGGAGGTAGAAGTACAAACGATAACGTACACATAATAAGGCAGATAGTTGAAAGAAAGTTCTAAACAGGCGAACAACTCCATTTACTGTTCATAGACTTAAAGGCAGCCTTTGGTACGATTAACAGAGAAATATTGTGGAAAACTTTAGAAAAGTATAATATAGTTGAGAAAACCATCAAAGTTGTAAAATCAATCTATAATGAAATGACAACACAAATTCAAATAAGTGGCGAACGATCTGAAACAGGAATTAAGCAAGGAGACAGCCTAAGTCCGTTGCTCTTTATAATTATAATGGATTCGCTAATAAAGAGTACACGAAATCAGTCTGAGAAAAGTAGCACGGCTATAGGATATCGAAATCTAAGACCAATCAAAATAGACTCTCTTTTATATGCAGATGATATAGTCCTAATAGCAGGCACGAACAGTAAAATGCAAAGTTTAGCAAATATATGGTAGAAGGAAATACTAAAACTAAAAATGAAAATCAATACGGGGAAAACAAAATATATGATTACTAACCAGAAAGAGGAAGATAAAGGAAGGGTAACTATAAGACTCGACGGAAAACAAGTCGAACAAGTTACATGTTTTGAATACCTGGGAAACACCTTAGCAGATGACGGAAATATAGATGCAGATATAAATAATAAATTAAGAAAGGCCACCAGGATATATTATAGTATTGATAAATTTGTAATGGGGAAGAAGGAAATCGACGACATAACAAAATTAAGAGTTTATAACTGCATAATATTACCAGTAACTACTTTTGGAAGTGAGACGTGGGTCACTCTACAAAAGCATGAAACTTCGATAAATGCAGTGGAAATGAAATATCTGCGAAAGATCGCAGGAGTTACTAAATACGACTGACGGAGAAATGAAGAAATCAGAGACCAACTGAAACAGGAACCAATTTTAACAAAGATCGAAAACAAGCAACTAACTGGTACGGACACATTGTACGAATGAACGAGATCTGATTAGTCAAAGCAGTTACAGACGCAGGAAGAGATAGAAAAATAAAAAAAAGGAAGACCAAGGAAAACATGGATAAGGAGGATGCAGGAAATCTGAGAGAAAAGAGGGAAATCAATAGAAGATATGAGAGGACTGGCCAGAAACAGAAATGACTGGAAGAAATGGGTAAAGAAGGGCTAACCCGACGCTGAACGGCATAAGGGTTTTAGAGAAAGAAGAAGAAGATAAAAAATGTTTTTAAAATTTGAATTTAATAAAGAATTAAAAAAAGATTGATAATTTTTTTTAAAATATGAAAAAAAATGTTTTTAAATTCTTTCAAGGGGGGACCAACGGGTTAAATTTTTTTTATAAAAAACGGTTTTTAAAAATTTGAAAAAATAACTAATAAATAAATTCCAAAAAAATTGAAAATTCTTTTCTTTTTAAAATGTGAAAAAAATTAAATGAATTAAAAAAATACTTTCTTTAAAATATGAAAGAAAAATTTTGAAAATTCTTCAGAGGGGAATCATGGGGTTAAAAAAAATTAATAAAAGAAGTTTATAGAAAGTTGAAAAAAAATGTAATGAATTCAAAATTTTTTTTTCTAAATTCTTCCAAGTGGGAGACCATCGGGTGAAAAACAATTTTAATAAAGAAAAGGTTTTTGAAAACTTGAATTTTTTTTATAAAATATGAAAAAACGATTGAAAATTGTTCCAAGGGGATCATCGGGATAAAGAAAATTTAATAAATAAAACGTTTGTAAAAATTTGTGAAAAAAAATAATAAATAAATTTAAAAAAAGAATTTAAATATGAAAAAAAAAATTAAATTCTTCCAAGGGAAATTTCGGGAAAAATGGATTTATTTAACACAAAAATAAATTCACATAAACCATGTATTCACAATACATTACGAATAAAAATTAGTCTAACTATAAAAATGTCCAACTCGAGATTTTATATCTATCGAAAATAAGTTTAAGGACTTTTCTTGGAAAAACTTGGATGTACTGCTCTCAGCGGCAGCAGCGGGATCTTAAATGGACAGGTCTGGTTTCCGGACTCTTGATCAGATCGGTTTAGTGGTCAACTTGCGAAACAGGTTATCTTCACACACAAACTGTATTCAAAGACTAAGGAAGTAACTATTTGCTTCTAATCGAGCGAAACGATATAGGAATCAGAGACCGTTCAACTGGGAATTGTCGTTTAAATAGGAACTTGAGAATGTAAAAACGGTCGTTCGACGCGATATTAAAATATCGAAGCAAATAATTTTGAATTAGAGGTGGGAGTAGCTGAAGAATAAGTAACGCTCCTAAAAAACTCTAATGAAATATTGACGCGATGACATGTTACAACGTTAGACGCAGTCAAAGAAAGACAATCAATGATCAGTAGAGATAATGGCCAATGTTATACGAGGCGCAGAAAAGATATATTAATTTAATAAATGTATTTTCGAAATTGCAATTTCCAGTAATATTTTTAAATTTTTTGACAATTTGTTATCAAGTCGATCTTATAAAATTATCGCATTCAAGATGATTAACTAATTGAAAATTGTTGTGAAATTCGATAATGCTCTACTGTTGAATAATATCGGATTGAAGATTTGTCTTGTAGAGATGATTCTATTTTGACATAAGTTGCGAAGACTCTCTGATTCTCGGCTAGAACAATATCAATTGGGCCGAGAGAATAAAAACGAGTAGGACGAGTAAATACTAGTACATGTCCAAAAAACAAGTAAACGCAAAAATTGAAGTGAATAAAACAATTATTTACTATTACTTGCGAGTAAACACTTGTGAAGTACGCCTACGTTGATGTGAATAAGTGTACGTAAATACTTCCTTGGCAAGTAAATACTCGTACATTTGCAAGTTCACTTGCCAGTCGTACTTGCATATCCAAGATGGTTGCATATCAGAACCAGCGTGGTGTCAAAAATTACAGAGACCGGCGAAATATAAGTCAAAAGAGATAAATTCGAAAGTGTTTTGTAATAGAAAAGGGATTTTCATTTAAAAATTTGAAATTGCTCGTTTGTTTTGGGAGCCCTGATGTAAGATTAGTTACCTTTGCAGGGATGAGTTGCATTTTATAAAGTTGAAAATGGAAGCGCCCTCATATACATAATCGTTTCTAATAACTGTTTAAATGTTTCCTTACGCAGCAATTTATCACAATCTGAGCAATTGCCTTGTTGTCAAATTTTGTAAAGTAAGAATATTTTTGTTATATAAAAAGAGTTATTGTTTGAAGTAAGTATATATCAAACTCTTGATATTGCAATGACTTCGTAACGTACACATCATGATAAAAGCGTTGTTGTCATATTTAATTCTAAAATTTCTTTATCTTTGTGAATAATTTGGAAATAGTTTAAAAAACTCTAGAACTAATAATTTTAACATGTATTCTTGAATTTTTTAAATGTTTGTAATACTACAATTTATGAGTCACTGTTCAAGAATGTAAATTCTTTAATTTTGTATATAGTATTGTAGCTTTAATTACTAGTGTGTCGGTTATTTGTATGAGAATATAAATTCTTTTTGTATCCGCTTGATATTGTTGTGAATTTAAAGATATTATTTTTCTTGTGCCTGTGACATTGTTATATGTTTCCTAATACCATTTTTATTTAGTATTGTTAAAGTTGTAACACCGTAAAATGAGATTTTTTTACTGGAAATATCTCATTATGTTTGTAACATTCATTGTGTTTTTACATTCTGAACTTCCACGATTAATAGGCACAGAATATTTGAAGAAAATATAAAATCAGATTGCCTGTAATAAAACTATTTTGCATCTTTAAAATAGCCTCAATAGCAATTTGTGCTTTAAAGTATTTTCAATAGGACGGTCATACCTATGAAATATTTTTTAATGGTGTTCCATTGTTGATTCTTGTCAATGGTAACGGCCGGTTTAACAATAAGCACCAACCGGCAAGTCCCACCGATATTCATGAAAACGCACCCCCTTGAGTTTCTGTATTTAACACACCTTCCAGCGTGAAGAAAGCGAGTTAGACAGTTACCAAGTTAGTTGGACATTTACCGGGTTGCTTAGTTGTGCATATCGTCCCTCCGAGAGTTACATCTCACCTAATTCAAATATATGGCAAAATGGAAATGTGAAAAATTCACGGCAAGCAGATATTGAAGGCAGGTCAACCGGTTTGAAAATGCCATCTGATAATTACACATATAGGAAATAATAGCAAATTTGTGTTAAATATTGAATTAATATATAAGTCCAAGAAAACGGAAACTACTAGGAAGAGATGAACGCGGAGGTGTGCGAGAAGTGGTATGGATACATTACTGAAAATTTGGAACCAGGATGTGCTCCACAATATTGCAAAACATTTGAATGACGCTTGGAAAGTAGAATACTGAATCGAAAATGCTATTGACGAGGCTGAGGAAAATGTACCTGTAAATAATTTTGATCGGAATGAAATGATAATTAGACACCGTAGACACAAATTGGTAATAATATTTAGTAAACATTATTAAATTAAGCATTTATATGAATGAATACTTTTGTTGTTGAAATAAATTTGATCACAAACACAAACAAGTACAACTACTGACTACTGAGTAATGATGTGAGTCGAGCTAGCTAAAAACAGAACAAGTCACTACAGGAAAGATGAGTTTGACCCCCTAAGCATACGTGTGTGTATCTCAATGTCTTTTGTGTTGGGTATATCACATAATAACTGCTATTCTAAACATGTTATACCTTGTTAAAGAATTGCAATTATTCAAAAATTTTGGTTCGCTGTGTTTAAGAAAAATTCTGAAGCATAATTTTTTTGTGCTTCATCAGCTGATTTTAGTTACACTATACAATTTTAGTTCTCGACCATTGAAGTAGATAATAGAAACTTTTGTAAAAATTGTATTGAAAAATGTTATCAAAACGATCACAGTTTATTGTGTTTGACCTTTTAATAGAATAAAATTGGATTGTTGTTGAATAGTTCTCCTTTCCTTTGCTGTTGCAATAAACAAGACGTTTCTATTTTTAACACTACCTAGTCGAGAAACAAATCAGTGCATTCAAGATCACTATTAATTATATTCCAATAAATTCGTATATTATATTATACGGTGTTTTCAAAAAAAAAAACGCACGAAAATAAAAATTTTGTCATATTTTGAAATTTGGTGATACTAAAAACATAGTTAGACAGCTTACCTAATTTTCCTCTCCTTTTGATAAGTTGGTCAGGTTTGACGACTAATTTTTCGGTTTTCAACCATGGGTTATTGGCTACTAATTCCGAAAATTTAGTGTCTTCATTTACAGAGGCGAATCTGCATTGTGCGGCGGCTGTATTACCACCAAGATTTTTGTTAATTAATTGTTTTCCTGTTGCTTCTCGTATTGCTTTTGCCGACATGTTTTAAATCTGAAATAAAAAAGAAAAATAATTGTAATAACAGAATCAACTGAACCTAAGCTAATTATATGTATCGTTGCCTGATTATTTGGAAATTATTATAACTAAATGCGATGTTATGAATTAAAATATTGCATACATTTTTGCCTTTTGTCGAAAAAATATTCGTTAGACCTCAAGGCCTGGAATCTTTAATGTGTACGATTGTTCTTTCTAACGTACCTAGTTGAACTGAAATCTAAAAACCTTCTGTAACAGTATCGTAACCATATTAGTGAAACGTCATATAAATATTTCTACTTTAATTATTTCAATTTGTTTTTGCAAACAGTTCATTAGATTCAACTTGATATAAAGTTCAATAAAAAAGCTTGTTCAAATATAATTTAGAATCTTGGACAGACAAAAAAACGATCGTGCATTTATTAATGATTAGCATAAAAATATGAAAAACTTGATTAGTCCAGGAGGAATCGGCGCATGAGTACCGAAAACTATTCCACCTCAATTTTTTTATGCGATCCCCTTTGAATTGCCCTACTGATGATATAAATGCATGTTGCCATGGGGCAACCTAGTGCCATATTGTTTAAACCGAAATTGTTTAAACAATTGGAAGAAATTGTTATTTTTCAACCGGACAAATTTGTTTTATATTCTTTATTGAAATACAAATAAAAAAGGTAGTACGACTTTTCACGATAAAGTTAATATTTTTAGAGATATGAATTTTTAAAGGTTCGAAAAATCTCAAATTTGGGTACTTTTGACCAATGAAAAATATATTAAAAAAATATAATAAAATATAAATAATATTTTTTTAAATTCTTTATACAATAGTTAATAATATTCTTAATAGAGATTCAAGAAAATTTCATTGTTTATAACTGTTTTTTAATTGTTAATTTCGCGCGCTCACAAGTATGCTGCTACCTTTAAGTATCGCCGTCTCTCTCTGACTCATGCGCTGCATACGGTCTCTCTGTGTCCTGAATCATTATTAATCATTTATCTAAAAAAACCATTAACTTTATCAAGATTGGTAAAGAGAGCAATGTTATTAATAATTAAATTGTCTACAATTTGTTTTTAACAAAAGTAATTTAAGTATGAATCGGAACATGTAATTAAAATTACTTTTTTGTTATTGTCATAGTGATTTATGCATTTTTATCAACAATAATAAGATATAATAGTATTTGAAAAATTTTTGGAATCACAATTATATATAAATAATAAGCTTTTGCTTAAACATACATTTGGAAAAATGCATTGAATACGGAATATAAAACATTAGATTTTGATCAGTTGGAAATGGGGTTTTGTTTATAAATAAAGGTATTAGCAAAGTATCATTCTCTAGTTTGTATGCGAAATTCGTAAAATCTAATGTTTTATATTCCGGATTCAATGCATTTATCCAAATGTATGTTTTGAGCAAAAGCTTATTATTTATATATAATTGTGATTCCAAAATTTTTTCAAATACCATTATATCTTATTATTGTTGATAAAAATGCATAAATTACTATGATAATAACAAAAAAGTAATTTTAATTACATGTTCCGATTCATACTTAAATTACTTTTGTTAAAAACAAATTGTAGACAATTAAATTATTAATAACATTGCTCTCTTTACCAATCTTGATGAAGTTAATGGTTTCTTTTATAAATGATAAATAATGATTCAGGACACAGAGAGGTCGATGCAGCGCATGAGTCAGAGAGAGAGACTGCGATACTTAAAGTTAGCGACGCATACTTGTGAGCGCGCGAAATTAACAATTCAAAAACAGGTATAAACAATGAAATTTTCTTAAATCTCTATTAAGAATATTATTAACTATTGTATAAAGAATTTAAAAAAAATATTATTAATATTTTATTTTATTTTTTTAATATATTTTTCATGGGTCAAAAGTACTCAAATTTGAGATTTTTCGAACCTTTAAAAATTCATATCTCTAAAAATATTAACTTTATCGTGAAAAGTCATAGGGCCTTTTTTATTTGTATTTCAATAAAGAACATAAAAAAAATTTGTCCGGTTGAAAAATAACAATTCCTTCCAATTGTTTAAACAATTTCGGTTTAAACAATATGGCACTAGGTTGCCCCATAGCAACATGCATTTATATCATCAGTAGGGCAATTCAAAGAGGATCGCATAAAAAAATTGAGGTGGAATAGTTTTCGGTACTCATGCGCCGATTCCTCCTGGACTAGATAAATAATAAAGTATTTCAGTCAATAACACTTTTTTTAACGCAATTACAAAATTGTTGAATAAATTTATATAGTTGAGGTCACCTTTCGCTTAGCTGCAATCAGTTAAGAAAAGACCGTTGTCATGGTAACGGGTAAACACAAAACCTAAATCATATGATGAGGAAATGCAAGATTGTCAAGTTGATTACTTTCATTTAACAGAAATCAGTTATGGAAACACTGTCATCATGGTAACTATTGTTAAGGTAACTAGTGACAAAAAATCCAAATCATATAGTCGGGAAGTGCGTCTTTGTCAAGTTGTTCACTTAAAATAATGAAACAATATTTGTAACTCATTTGTGAAATATGATTCAAAATGTTCTAACGAACTTTATTGTAATCAAAACTCTTTAATAGTGTTACGAAATCGCACACTGGTGTCGGGCCTGAATCCGACCCTGTCTAAGCTATGTATAAAAGTTAAAATTTTGGCGAATGCGAAAGAATTTCTCCGAACTGTTTACAATTATTTGCTGTGACTAGTCTTATCTAGACAATTCCATGGAGTCGATTGTTTCTGTAAGCCGCAATCTAGAAGGATCCAGAAAAAAGACACTTATTATATAAGAGAGCAAGCAAGGGAATTTAGGAACACCCTATATATAAAAAAATTTAAATCAAATATAATTTTAATCAAAATACGATCCAAAAGTCTAAAAAGAAAAAGCGACCTAGTTTTCTGTTAGTGTAGGCAGTAAAACTTGAATAAACAATTATGAAAAATCAACAAATTAGCCCCAAGGTTGTCACTCATAAGTGTCGAACACCAAAACACCGTTGTTTTGAATATCATAAAAATACAGACGAATTATGCAATTAGTATAGAGAAATTTAGAACAGCAATTGAAGATAACCTTCAACAATCAAAACAGGTAATTAAGAAAGCATAACATGCAAATTTATCAATGGTTATTGTTTTGACTAAACGACAGGAGAATCAACCTGGACCAGTTACGAGCCAACAGCATGCGATGACCACCTAAGCCATATATACAAAGGCATGGCAAACAAAATCACGAATAAACAAACTCAAGAAAAACTTATAGTCATAGAAGAAAAAGACAAAGTTTTCGCCTTAACACTACAAAAGAGAAACCTACTAAGTGATATCGAAGTAGGCAAACAGAACACCCGAGAATTGTTATTGCCCTTGAAGACAAACAAAACCTTCAACCGACAATGCCAATCGTACCCCATAATGTCGATCGCATGAACTACGTAGATAGCAAACTACTATATATAGAACAAGCATACAAACGAGACACAAGCATGCTATATACTTACAGATACAATACATAAAAGAGGCATAATACAGAGAGACGTACTCAATAACAGACTATTAATGGCTCACACACTACCTAATGCAGTCAGTCAATTAATGGAAAACGAACCTGGTCATATAGGCCGAGTTCTAGGTGAAGTACTATACTATACCAAGAAATGCTACAGCGAGTTACCGATCGAAGTTAACAATGAAACAAAATTCATGGCTCCCCTAACTAGAATAATCCAAAATCACGCAGAAGAAATAGACTGTAATAATATGATACAACTACTATACTTCATAGAGGACCAATGGATAGGTCTAAACCCGCACCCAACAATAGCTAACGAACCGAAAGTACTGAAACCAGACGAAGAAATGAACCTCCACTTTGGCCCCATTCAACCATTGGGAGCAAAAGGACTGTACACACCAGAAGAAATCGATGCAGCACAAAGAACCCTCACATTCGGAACAGAAAGGAAAGCTGTAGAAAACATAATCACCCGCAGAGCAGCTGGACTGAACGCCAACAGTCAAGGATACACAGTATCAAATATCTTTGGATGAAGAAAATGTTTGTATTTCGTGCAGAATTTGAATTCTGCACGAAATACAAACCTTTTCTTCATCCAATTACATTAGAACGTGCACACAGCTTGACAATTTTCACTCAAATATCTTTGACGCAAAAGAAATCAAAAACGTAGCCGAATCCACCCTAAAACACGCTTGGGAATGGTTCACGGAGATAGGTTCGGCAATAAGTGGAATAATTGGTATATACTGCACACTCCACATACTCAAATACATGGTAGGTATTATATTAAATGGAATTCGTATCCAACAGACAGTAGGATGTGGCATCGCACTAGTATGCAGCATATGGGATTCCCTAACAGCTTGGGTGATACTCTCTCACCACAGAACCCAGAGGAAGAAAATATAGAAATGGAACAAATAGCACAGCCGGAGACGATCCGCCTAAGATCGCAACATTGGACAGACAGAAGCCACCCCGTGAGCGATCTACTGAGCAGCAGTGTCGCGAGTGTCAATAATCGCGACCTAGGTCAGGGACAAAACAATAGTGGTTAAGAAACAAGTGCCCGTTCAAAACGAACACGCGAGTGAGGTCAAGTTCGCGTCGCGTAAAAATGCAAATCACAGTCAACGGTGTCGCAATACCGAAGTGCGCAGAACAGAAACAATGTAAATTTCATTCAATTCACTCATAGATAGACACTTGTTAGTAATATAGTTTAGAAAAAAAGCTGTTGGACCTGAACACTTTTACAAACGGGGAAGTGATGTATTAAGCACAGATTTGGCAAGGGAATTTAGGGACACCCTATATATAAAAAAAAATTAAATCAAATATAATTTTAATCAAAATACGATACAAAAGTCTAAAAAGAAAAAGCGACCTCGTTTTCTATTAGTGTAGACAGTAAAACTTGAAGAAACAATTATGAAAAATCAACAAATAGCATAAATGTCGAACACCAAAACACCGTTGTTTATGAATATCATAAAATACAGACGAATTATGCAATTAGTATAAAGAAATTTAGAACAGCAATTGAAGATAACCTTCATCAATCAAAACACAAAACATATAGAAGCAAGGATGAGTAGGTTACGCATCGAAAAACAGCAACGTTTGCTGAAATGGCAGAACCAACTGTCCCAAAAACTCGAAATAAATAGAAAAAAAAACGACGACGACAGGAGAGTTCGGTGCAGCGACGGCACAGTACCGGACAGTACGGTACTTCCAGCGGTTGTCGACATACGACAGCATGTGTTTTTGACAGTGCGTTTCAGTGATTTCCGTGGAGTGCTGGAATCAGAGTTAGCCGATCAGAGCTCATCTCCCGTCGACCCGGATTTTCCAAATTGTAAGTTTTGAAACTGAAAACTTTTTCATTTTTTTTAGGGGCAAAACCATATTAATTTTTTTTGTCTGATTATCCATCCCGCCATATAAGTGTTATACTGAAGCTTGAGCCGTATATCACTTTAATTGGAAAGTATTATACTTTGTAAACTTTTTTTTGTTATACAATTTTATTCAGGGATATTTACGAGGGGTTCACCCCTTTAATCCTAAGCTATAGAGATTACTCCAATCATACGCTGAAAAATTTTCGTATCAGTTATTATAGAGCTTCATTCCTGAGATATCTATTTACAGTCGATTTGGCAATCTGTATGTTCTTTTCAAGACTAGTGAATAAGCATTTTACACTGTAATTAGGGAGAAGTCTACTCAATACCAGTTTCTACCCCTGGTATATAGAAGACGCCAATTACCTGATATTTATAGTTTTAATTGTACACAGTTCGAAAACTGAGATTTCATTATTCATTCAAAATTTATCGGGCGTCGAAGATCACCCATGTCAGCAGAAAAGTCCGGTTACAAAATCATTTTTTTTGCAGTAAGTAATTCAATGTTATTTAAGTCAATGAAGTAACCATTAGCTAGGTCACGGTCTTATATTCATACTTTAGTAAGGAGACGTTGGATATTTCTTTCTTAAGCAAAACCCCGGTTACTTTTCACTGACGAGATGAATTTCGTTGGCCTTACCAGACACTAACTGAAAGATAGGGTGAATATATTAAGGAATCCTAGTTATTTTTCCATTTGCCGAACGAATAATTTTTATTGTATTATGCTTTCATTGTATACCGTAGGCGTCGAAAGTGTACCCTAAATTATTTATTTTTGTTTGTTGTTGATTTTATTTTGCTACTTACTTGTCCGTAATATAGGCATATTTATATGTTATCTACCTAGTCTGTTTCTTTTACTCCCGACAAATTCCCCCCTTCCTAGACACAGGTGGACTGGGACCCGTGGACGTACCGGGTCCGGAAGACACGGCGAACCTCAGAGCACAGGCTTGGCAGATCGTTTAAACCGAAGAGGCCCCACGGCACCCTCCCGCTCGAGCCAGGAAACTACCCTCCTTAGAGGTTCTTCAAAAGGGAATTTCCTGCTCTCTTGTGCCCTACGGCACTGGTGACCGCAAACGTTGCAAAAACAATAATCAAACGACCTTTCAGTTATTACACTACCTACCAACGGAGTTAGTTTATAATTTGATCTAGTGATATAAACAGTGAACAAGTAAATATAAGTAGTGAAGTGTTTATATAAATTAGTGTAAGTGAATATACTGTATATATAATATACATTAGTGAATAAATAAATTAGACATAGTGTGATTTATTATATTAAAAGTTATAAATTATTAAAAATAATTAAGTATTAATTTTAATATAATAAATATCCTTTCTTGAATTAGAATTAAAGGTAAAAAAAATTATGACGTGCATCAATCTTTATAATGTATGAAGTATTTACTTTTGTTAATAGATACGTAAGTAAATTATCTTCAAACGTTTCATCTGTCAATAAACATTGAATAAGCATTAATAATAACAAACAGTGACCAATGTTAGTAATCGGTAAGTAAGTTTACTCTATAAACATGAATAGGTTAATGTTTACTTAAATTAGTAGGTTGAGGACTTTTTCAGGGATTGTAATAACTTTTCGAGCTCTATCATCCTGCAAAGTTTCATCGAAATCGTTAGAGCCGTTACAAAGTTGCCAGAAATATATATACCGACAAACTACCTAAAACGAGGTACCTGTATCTCAGCTTTGAGCAAAGCTAGGAGACTGAAAATATTAATGTAGCATTACCTCAGCGCCCCAAATCAACTGACAGCATTCCATCGTGATCGGTGAACGCGTTCCTATTTTTTCGGCCATTTGAAAAGTGATATTTTGTATGAAAAAAAAGTGACTGTATATATAGAGTTTGATTTACATGCCCAATTAGGCTAAAATTTTTTATTAAAAATCACCCTAAAAAAATTCAAAGCAGCTATGTTTATGAATTGGAACGAATTAACTTAATAAAAGATAGGAGTAAGTACAATCATAAAAAAATACGGCACTTTTCCACCGGCATTACAAACCGAGTTATAAAACATCAAAGTTGAAATAATAAAACATTTGAAAACCCTGTATCTTATTAAAGACAAGACTTATCACACATGTTTATAAGAAATTTTCGACTTAAAATGTATATACTGTAACGAGTTATTTTTTTTGAAGCATTTCCGATGGTATTTTGATTTAAATAAGTGAATATAACTCGTTACTTACTTTCCAACTTTGATTTCTGGTACCGTTTCAGCCCCGTAACATTGATTTAAGTATTTATTTCATTAGTAATTCAAAAGCCATGAAATACCATCTAAAGAAATATGTAAAATTTATTAAATTCCGCTTTTCAAAATTTAAATTATCGAGTACGCCCGGTATATAAACTACTTTAATTAAAACCAAAGCCGTCCAGTATAGCAGAAATATTTCTTGTTGTAATTAAATCGATTCAAGTTAATTCCCTCACCACCGTTATCGCCAAAAATTTTAGGTAGGAAGTAAATTATAAATTCGAAAACCGAGCGTTTTAAATGGGTTAGAGTTAGTAGAATCGAAAGATAATTTGGCAGTAAGCAGATATAAAATTGACAGTTGTGAAGTGTCCGACCGTCCAGTATTTTCTGAGTAAGTGGAAATTTATTTTGAAAACCGAATATCATATTTCACCGGGGTTTTGAAGTTTTATATTCAATTTCCATAAACGATTTGGTAGTTCGGCTATTTAAGAATATAATTCCGTATTTTGATAGAGCCGGTAAGCCAGTATTTTTTTTGAAACGATAAAAACAAAACTTATTTACAGTTTGTATCACCGCGTTCTGTATATTGTTTCTTTGGAATTAAGGTCTGAGCCTTCAACACATTGAAGTAACAATTTGATTTTAATTTTGCGATTTAGATTGTTATACCTATTGTCCTGTTTCAAATTACCCAAATACATATTAGATTTTTATTTGCTTTTCTCCACGATAATTGGATTCTATTTCGACTGTGATCGTTTGTTTTTTTTATTCAGGAATTAACCTCTCTGTTATACAATTTTAACTGACCGGAAATTTGAAAGCATAATTTTCTTTAAATTAGTTAGATTTATTTTAGTTCAGAATTATATATATAGTTTTAATTGACCTTAAGTTTGAGAGATTGAAAACCGACTGTGAAACGGATCAGAGGCTATTGCCACCAGCCGTTTCCCTTTCGGAACGCGCATAATTTTCTCTGAATTACTTAGATTCATTTTTGTTCCAAATTATATATAGTTTTATCTGACCGGATGTTTGAAAAATTGAAAACCGACTGTGAAACGGATCAGAGGCTGTTGCCACCAGCCGTTTCCCTTTCGGAACGCGCATAATTTTCTTTGAATTACTTAGATTCACTTTTGTTCCAAATTATATATAGTTTTAACTGACCGGAAATTTGAAAAACTAAAAACCGCCTGGAAACGGATCAGAGGCTGTTATCAACAGCCGTTTCCCTTTCGGAACGCGCATAATTTTCTCTAGATTACTTACATTTATTTTAGTTCAGAATTATATATAGTTTTAACTGACCGGAAATTTGAAAAACTAAAAACCGACTGTGAAACGGATCAGAGCCTGTTGCCCCTTCGGAACGCGCATAATTTTCTCTAGATTACCTTAATTTATTTTAGTTCTAAATTGTATATAGTTTTGTCTGACCGGCAATTTGGAAAAGTTAAAACTGAGTGTGGGGCGGATCAGAGGCTGTTGCCACTAGCTGTTCCACTCTCAGCCGGTAATAATTTCGTTTCATATTTATCTATTCTAAGACACAGTTTAAATTTGCTTGTATTTGGGTAACCGCTGTCCTATCCTCCGGCCAATATTTTAGAATAATTTTAACCGATAATTTGAAAATTTAAAGTGTAAATTCTCCTATAATAATAAGATACTCAACCAAGTATGAGGCTGTTGCCACGATTGATTGAGAATCTAGTTTAAATTCTTTAGATTTTTTTGTTATAAACTGGTCTGGTCACATTTTCCCACCTATCCCGATTAACCATCCCTACCGCGAAGATAGTTTTATCCCGTTGACTACCGTGATAGATAATTATTGTTTTACTGCTGCTTACCGCAGAATTACAAAACTGTTTATACCGATTCCGCTGTTATTAACAATTGCATTTGCTTGCTTACACCTGGTTTATTGTGTCATTGCTCACATTCCTTAATACCGGCAAATTTCGCATGGTGCAAAATAACATAAGGATTGAACACATTTGCTTACTGTATATACGAGTATTTAACTGATTCGGTATCGCTTGAAAATAATCAGAAATTGTTGAATGTTATTTTGTATGTATATATTTTAAATAGGACTTGTAATATACAAATAAATACGATCAGTGTTTTCTTAATATCCCGTAGCATCACCGTCTAAGGTTTATAGGTTTTGTAGATGTGTTAAATTCAACGAGATCCCTGGAATTTTCCGTAACCTCCATCTGAGGCTACCTAGAACTCTTGACGCGAAAGGTCAAGGGGCCGTGGAGTAAACCACGTAAAATAAACTGGCGCCCGAGCATTTGTTTCAAAAGAACTTTGCATCGAGGGTGTCCAAAGTGACGAGTCATTTGCTAAGAACCTGCGAGAGGTGAAGGAGGACGAAGAGGCCGGAAATCGCGTCACAATACAGCCATGCGACGTGCCAAAGGAAATGGGACAATAGAGTAACAACAGTACTAGTAGTAAATATAGCATAAACACAAACAATTAAAAGGGGGCAATAGAGTTACTAGTTGTAATAATGATTTCAAGTGAAGTGGGAATAGTGACGTTAAAGGTTACGTTAATAATAGGCATGGTGACAGTACAAAAGAATCAAAAAGTAAATGGATTTCGAGAACAATATGTGATGAAACGATTCTGAAAAATGACCTAGTTTTAATACAAACGTTTAGATTAATAAGATTTTCAGGAAAATAAAAGTATAAAATACTGCAATCGGCCGTGTTAACCGAAACAGCGCACACGACGTGTAAATCATTCCAAATGAACAAACATACATAAATCAACGTCAGTCATGTTGCCTTCTCAAAAACTACTCCCCAGATCAATTTCTAAACCCAGTTTTTCAGCTGCTTTTTAGGGAAAACTAATTGTTGTAAATGGGAAACATAATATCAAATAAAGAACATTTTTAATAAATAAATTGCAACGTATGATACACGCCTTACTGTTCGACTGTTTTTGATACTTCTAATTTAACAACAAGTATTTGTTTTCTTTGTCTCGGTAACTTTTGAAACTATAACTAGTTCTCTGTAGGCCTTGGAGTAAATAACATTGAAATTATCCATGAGAAATGTTTCCATTTCCTCATAACAATACATTCCAACATCTCACGTAATTGTGAATATGAATAATAAACCAATTTGCAATGAATATAACGCAAAACTGAACAAGATTTCTTTTAACGTAACTAGATTTTTACGTTAATTATGATGATAATTATTATTGTATATACGTGTTACATTCTAATTACAACAACAGTTTTGTTGTTCTCCGTATCTTGCACAAAAACATATTTTCACTATAACCACGTTTTTGATTATTAAGGATCAATTATTGGTCAAAAAGTTTATCGTTAGGTTACGTGAACTTATTTTGATTATTTTATTATTATTTATTTGAAAAATAAAATTGGCACAATAATTTTTTATTAGCATACTGCTGCAATATTTGAATTACATTTAATACGAATTACGAAATACAAATAATATATTTTTCATCATTATTGGATCTAAAGCTTTAATAAACTGAATTTCAAAGTACTTATAAGGTCTGTTCCAACCAACACAAAAACCGTAATATTACGATACAAACCCAGTTAACCTGCTGATTAGTGAATATAATAAGTCTGTGTAATTTACATCAAATTTGCTGCGTTACTGAGATTGTACGGTAATAAAACGGTATTTACTTCGGTTGGAACAGACCTATAGTAGAATCAACTCTCAGATCAATACAGACAGTCCGGCAACATTGCTTAGAGAATTTGTGAATCGGCGCTCCTCAGCTCCTTCCACGTACGCGTCCTCAGCTCCTTCCACGTACGCGCATGCCACGTCAATCATCATCAGATATCGTTGAATTCGCTATTACGCCTATGGCGGTTTGTTATGTGTGTTGTTTTTAGTGTGCAAATTATTTTGCGTGTTGCGAAATATTATTTTAGTGAAGTAAATATGAAGCATACTTTACAGCGGTCAATTTTGGGATTTTTTCCAAAGAAGGGGAAAACCAATTATGAACATAACCTTCGAGTCGATAAAAGCATACTCGGTCCGTGTTTGGATATTAATACAGGTGATCAAGGTCTCTCCTGCTCAAAAAGCAACATTGAAACAGGCAGTAGTAAAACCAGTAAGTTACTTTAACGTACTATACTACCTCCATATTCCACATCACATGGATGATCGAAAATTGAATCAATCATTCCGAATCCCTATTTTTCGTAAGTCGAGTTATACGTCGATTTACAGGGTTTTGGATGTATACATTTAAAATTCTTAAACCTATTAAAAATTTATTAAACAAAACGCTGCGTCGTTAAAAATTCACATCACTGTTTTTTTGTTTTAGCTACCCTGGATTATCTCATAAAGGAAGATGAATACGATATCGGCAAATATTTGTTAAAATATCCCCAAAATGCTGAAGAGAAACTGAAACCTTTGAAAGAAACTTGGACCCCTCCAGAGACTTTTTTAAGTTTCCCATAATTGGTAAAAAGAAATCTTTCTTTCCAGCGTCATTGGTTAGTTTATTCAAATAATTGGAATAATTGGAACTATATGGTTTTCTGTAAATTGAATAATCAAATACATTAATAACTTTTTGAATTTTTAAATCAAATTGATTTCGTAATTATATGATATGAATGAACAAAAACGATAGAAGGCTCCTAATTTCAGTCAAGCTGACTTCTTACAAATAACAAGTTTTAAAGATATTGAAAATAAAAAACGGATGCTTTTGGTTTGAATGTTGTTTGAGTGAGGACTTTGATATAGTTATTGCAGTCGAGACTTGGTTGCAGGAGGGAACTCTTGATGGAGAAATAGTAAACGCTGGATATTACAATCTGATAAGAGCTGATAGGAATATTGAATTTACAGGAAAATCAAAAGGCGGGGGAGTTTTTATAGCTGTTAAGAAAACATATAAAATCTTAGAAGTTTTTAAAATTAGTTCCTATTTTGAGGCAATTGCAATAGAAATTAAAGTAAATAGTACTAAATACACCCTTTGTTGTATATATATTCCTTCGGGGAGTCAAACTAAGGTATATGAAACAGCATTTGAACTTCTGCAAAGGCATATAGTGAATAATGACAAAACATTTATTTTTGAAGATTTCAATATACCAAGTATAACCGGTATTAATTATGAAAGCAATATTTATAATGGCATAGTAGAAACATTTCAAGACTTCATGTATTTTAATGGATTTAGTTTGTATAATGATATTAAAAATTTTCAAGGTAGAACACTGGACCTAGTTATTAGTTCGGAAAGTAATATTAACAATTGTACAGTAGTTAGGGACGGTCTACCGTTTGTTAAGGAAGACCAATATCATCCTGCATTGGAAATTATGATTACAGTTAGGTCCGATACAAAAATAGATATACTCAATATAAAAGAGTCTAGATATGATTTTAAAAAAGCAGATTTTCTTAGGTTAAGAGAAAGTATTAGGGATGCAGATTGGAAGAAAGTTTTGGATGAAAAAATTAATGTGAATGTAGCATTACATGAATTCTACAATATATTGAATAAAATAATTGTGTACCTAAATTTGTTTTTTGTGAAAAGTCCAAAACTTTTCCAGTTTGGTTTACAAAAGAAATTAGGGATCTATTAAAACAAAAAGAAAGACTTAGAAAACTAAGGATAGTGTCTAATGTATTCGATGAAAAATTTCAAGGTACTGAGGAAAAAAGTTAAATCCTTAACCAAGTTGGAGAAACATAAGTATATTAAAAATATAGAACAAAATTTAACTACAGACGTTAATCATTTCTGGAATTAAGTTAACAATAAAAGAAGTAGCAGATCAAACCTTGGTAATTATTATTACAATGAAAGACAAGTGGATGAAAATGAAACCGCGAACGCTTTTGCGGATGTCTTTTCATCTGTCTATTCGTGAGTTAAAGCCTCATATGATTTGAAATTTCCATGTGAAAGCATGGTAGGTAATCACACTTTTGTATTTGATATTGTTACGGAATTGGATTTTCATAATGCGATAAAAAAACTAAAATCTGGGGCAGATGGAATCCCGCCCTATATCATTAAGGCTTGTAGTGATTGGTTGAAACTACCCTTAATGCATATTTTCAATTTAATCCTAACATCCAGTACTTTTCCATCCATATGGAAAACAGGTGTGGTCACTCCTATCTTTAAGTCTGGTAACAAAATGGATATTGAAAACTATAGACCAATATCAATAATGTGTGCACCAGCCAAGTTATTTGAACAAATTATTTATTCAAATATGTATCAGTATGTTGAAAAGTATTTAGTATCACAACAACATGGTTTCGTGGCTAATAAATCTATTAGTTCAAACATGCTCATTTTTGGTAACTATGCGTATGGGGCATTGGAGAATAGAATACAACTCGACACTATATATACAGATTTTAGAAAAGCGTTTGACACGATTGATCATGACGTTATTTTATGGAAGCTCAGTGGGTTTGGTGTATCACATAGTTTTATTAAATGAATTAGTGATTATTTGCAAAACAGATATTTAATGGTAAAACACAATGGAAATACTTCTGGAAAATTTGAAGTTAACTCAGGGGTTCCTCAGGGATCTAATTTGGGTCCCCTTCTATTTCTGATTTTCATTAATGACTTACCCTCGAAACTTGAATACTCGGAATGCTTGCTATTTGCGGATGATTTAAAAAATTTCAAACGTGTAGAAACTGTTAGAGATTGTGTTCTACTACAGAAAGATTTAAATAGCATTTATGAGTGGAGTTTAATGAAGAAATTATATTTTAATGTGAAAAAATGCTTTACTCTTACTGTGACACGTTCCAAAGATCATATTATTTTTTAATATCGCATTGATACCGAACCCCTAAAACGTTGTACAGAAGTAAAAGATTTGGGTATAACTTATGACAGTTCACTATATTTTGCTAAACACATTAAAAATATTGCAATGTCTGCAAATCGGTTATTGGGATACAAAATTAGACAAACTGTCAATTTCTCTAACATAGATGCCATGAAAATCCTTTATTTTACACTTGTAAGCACTAAATTAGAATTTGGAAATAAAATTTGGTTTACTGAGTACCATACTACGCTATCTAAGAAAAAATTCAAAATTAATTTTTGAGATATCTTTATTTAAAAAAATATCATGTACGACCAGATTATAACATTGTTAGAACTATCCGACTAAGAAATGAATTCAAGATCTTATCGTTAGAAGACAGGCGAAAATTAGCTGCTTTGATTTTTTTGTTTAAAATAGTAAATAATAAAATTAACTCTCCGGAAATTTTGTCATTACTAAGATTTAATGTTCCATCCAGAAGAACCCGTACTAAGTCATTATTTAATATTCCGTTTTTACATACAATCACTCACTCCCCGCTTGTGACCATGTGTCGTCTAGCAAATGAATTTAATGAATTGATCGATTTAGACTGGACAATGTCAGTAGACGTTTATCGAAAAACAATATTAAGGCAAATCATCACTCTTTCAACTTAAAAGTAAATACACCTCGTACATATTTTATCAAATCAATTATAATTAGGCCGTAAGGCCTGTTTTGATATAAATAAACAAATAAATAAATAAAGAAGAGTGCTGGAAAAAAATAGCTACTATTTCTAATTCCAAGTCATTTTTATATTATTGCACATATTGAAATTCAGTGTCATTTCATGTATTGAAATGATCAGGCCTTGTCCATGTGTGATATTCTCGATTATGATAATCATCATTACTTTCCCCAATCTTCGAAAATTTCTTCCAATTTCAAATTTTACAAAATCACTATTATGTTATCCAAAAATACCAACACAGTTGAAAAATAATTTTTAGGTTAGGGATATACAAACATAATATGACTAATCCATCAAATAAAGTTTCATCTGGAACATGAACTGGCAAATATATATTCGGCAGTTTATCTGATAGATAAGTATATTTGAGAGTGAAAAGACGACACTTTATTTATCTAGAGAGTAAAGTGTCAGATAAATAACTATTTGATGGTGAAAAGACCAGGTCTAATTGTATTAATTTCTCTATCAAAATTATATTTGTTCATAGGAACTGAAAATGCTCTATGTATCATTGAATTTATATACTGCTAATTTATGTAAGGGATGATTGGAATTATATGAGATAGTCACATCAGTATGTGTTTGTTTTTTGTAAATTGAATAATCAAGTAAATTATTAACTCTTTCAATCCAAGCAAATCTAAGTACTTTCTATGAGGATTTAATAGATCTTAAAGCAAAACTACCTATATGTGTAAACCAAATTGTATTCAGCAACAACATTAATATTTTATATTGTTTTTATAATCACCTGAAAAGGTGCAAAATGAAATTGTAAAACCTGATACTAACATAAATACATTGTAAACAATTTTGCGATTAAATATCTTGAAAGTGCGTCGACGAAAAAAAAGAAAAGAAAAGGATTTAGAAAGAAAAAAGAGAAAAAAAAGGCAAAAAAGAAAAGACAACGGAAAAGGAAAAAAAACAAAAATAAATTGAAATAGATGCACAAGTAATAACAACATACGCAACATCCTAACACAGAGAACGTATATCTGCAAATGTTCATTGTTTACAAGAAAACCTTGTTTTAATGGGCAACGGTCAGTAGCGCGCAGCGGTCAGAAATGTTTTCAGGTAGTTGAAATTCTATGGGTCAATAGCGCGCGGTATACAATCGGTAAACCGGTCAATTGCGCGAACGGTTCCTTTATAGAAATATGCTCGTCTTAAACAATTTTTTTAACACGTAACATGCCATAGGAAAACACCTGAAAAGAAAACTATATAAAATAGTGATTATAAGATATATTTTTTTTATTTTTTTGCAAAATTAAAACAAACACTTTTAATTAAATTAAATCTTTCAATATGGTTATTTACATATAAATTAATTAAATTTGTTACATAATCTTTGCGTTTTTTATACCTAATATTATTACAAGCTTTAGGCAAATGTACACTATTTATTTTAATATATGTATTAATTTGTACATCTTTTAAAACATTAATAAATTTAAAAATATCTGGATGCGCTACATAAAAACTGGAGTTAAAATGACTGTGGAATGATTCACAAGCATTTGTTGTACGTTCTTGATCACTATTACAAGAAGCCCACATTTTTGGAGGAAAAACGGAATCATCAGATATATAATTATCAACTAAATAATCAGCATATTCAATTAGTTTAGCATTCTGAGGTATATCTGAGTAAAGGTCTTCTACAAAACAATCCCCTACTTCGTTAGGATTTAGAAATAATAATCCAAAAGTGTAATGCAACCAAAGACCTATTGCTGAATTAGAATCCCTGTACTCAGATACCAACCCAAGATTTTGAATTTTACGATACCAGGACTGGGTCAAATGAAACCTACATCCTATTATATTTATGTCTGGCCAAATTTTCTCAACTCCAACGTGTATCGCTTTTTCAAAATCACTAACGATTTCTTTGGGCTCAAACCTTAAATTTATACTAGCACAATAACTTTTTAAAAGCTTAAATGCCTCAAAGTAAGTATTAGATTGTTTGTTTGGCAGTAAAATAAATACTAAAGCTATATAATGTCCGTTTTCTACTGTATGTATCGTAAATAACTGAGTTAAAAATTTCGGGCAATAACTGAAAGTTCCGTCTACATAAATTTTAGGTCGTGAACACAGATACTGTAAATTTGTTTGACAGGAAAATATTATTACATTTAAGTTCGTGTTATTTACCAATAAAAATTCTTCGTCCTTATTTGTTTTAACAACAATAGATTCTAGAGCTTCTTGGAGGTCTTCTAATGATTGAGGTAAAACTGGCAAAACGCTTCGTCTTGATCGATATACACTTTTTCTTATATTATCAAGGTCCCGTGTTGTGAGATTCACTTCTGCGGGAGCTTCTTTAAGCTCAGTATTGATGATCTTAGAAGGTCTTTGCGATATGTCTTCTACAGCCTTCCTTTTAATTCCGTTTTGTAATTTCTGTGAAACAACATTAAAATATATAAATAATATATATCTACTATAATTTTTGAGGTTTATAAGAGTGAGTATTTTTGAAAAATAACAAATTTAAGAAATTAGATGAATATCCGAAATATTTAACTTATACGAATAAAATTAATCATATTATATTATATACGTAGGTCGAGTAGTGAGCCATTATTAACCGAGGAGTTGTACTAATATTTTAAAATTTTATTTAATTAGATTTTGATAAAGGCAGAAATGATGCTAATTTCAAATAAGTTTTTATAATTTTATCATACCAATTAAGTGTACCTACTAGTGCTGAATTTGCGAGTTTGATTTTGTTTAGAATTAGAAATAAGAGTTTCTGTTTATATTTCATTGAAAATATAAAAAAAGTTCATTATTTACCTAGGGAGAGAAATATTATTTCTCATTCGAGCTTTGGAGTTAATAATGACGATTTCTAAGGTTAGTAGTAAGAAATATAATTATTAAACACTTACCTTAACGTGTAAATTTTCATCAAATGCGTGACTGTGATTGTCTTTTTGCTGTAACAACACCTCTTCTGATTTATCCACAGAAATCGAAGCTGGACATCCTCGCTTTGTACAGCGATATGAAACACCTAATATAGTTTCTCTATCTTTGCGAAAAGTATAACTTTTAACTATTAATAATTTTTTTCCGCGCTCACTTAACATGGTCTCCATTTCGGTATCTTTACACGTAAACTTCTTCTGAATAATGTAAGTGAGTAAATGTAATTTAATGTGTACAATCATAAGACTGAAAGACCCCTTGCTATTAGGGACAGGTACTAATATCATGTCTGCGCGCAATCGACCTGTCCCTTTTAGAACCCTCTTATAATCTGTAAGGATTAAACTGACCGCTGCGCGCTATCGGAATACACCCGTTTTAATATACTAACATAATTGTTTACAAGAAAACTTTGTTTAATAACTCGTCCGTAAAAACGGATTACAAATTAAATCTGGCTAATTGGCCCCTGCCAAAGCCACCCAACTACTTAAAAAAAACTCAATTTTTAAATCAAGAAAATTGATTGAGTTATTTTCTTCAACTTCTAAGGTAAATTTAATTTTTGCGTGTAAATTATTAATATAGTTGAAAAATACATCTAATTGTCGTTCACTACCTATAAAACAAGATAATATGTCATCTAAATTCCTATACCAAAATAAGGTGTTTTCTAAAATGTTTCATTCAAAGATTTTTCTTTCTAAACTGTCCATAAAAATGTTTGTCAGAATTGGTGATATAGGGCTTCTCATTGGTAAACCCTAATTTTGAATATATACCTTATTGTCAAAAGAGAAATAATTCTGATTAATACGTACATCAAATAAATCAAGTATATCTAATCTTATTCATGGATTAATATTTTTATCTTCTACTAATTTTGTTACAAGTGTTAGACATTCTTTAGGAGGAATTTTAGTAAACATATTAGTTACATCGAACGATATGAGTTTATAGTTATCTTGTAAATTGAATATTTTTAATTTTTTGATTAATTCTATTGAATATTAGATATATATCCGTAATTATTAAGGATTTTTTCTAACTTATTATTAGGTGTATTAATTTAAGAAACTACAGGTCTAATTGGTTAATGTAATTTAATGGATATTGAGAATTTTTATTTATGATGTTATTTCTTTTCATCATCACTTAAAAGATCATTTGAATTATCAACAATATCTCTTACGTTATTAGAGAACCATTTTGTTGGGTCTGCTCTAAAAATTTGTACATCGCTAGATTCTATAAAATTATTTATAATAATAACTTATAATTTTCAGTTTTTAATATAACAGTGGCATTATCCTTGTCAGATTTTGTAATTGTTAGGTTATTATTTTCTAGTTTCTTTTTGATTGAATTTAAAACTGCAATGTCATTTTTTATTTGACGTTTAACCTTTGAAGGTTCAATGTTTTCGATTAAATTAGCAATTTGTAATTTCTCATAAAGAAAATGATTTGAATTAGATTTTAAAGCTATTTCTGATTATGTAGCTAATATTTGTTGAATATTATTCGTGTGAATTTTGGTGGTATGCTGTACTTTAAACATTCAATTAATAATTCTATTTCACTATTTGTAAAATTAGTGTTTGAAAGGTTTTCGTGGTGCAGTGTGTTGGTATGTAAGTACTTACAGTTTTAGAGTATTGAATTCTATGTTATGTTTGTTTCTTAAATATCTTGTGCTTCATCTAGCTGACACTTTCTCTGATTTTGTCATCTAAACAGTTAAATTCTACTGAATGTAGTTGGAACGTGAATTCAAAATGAACAACTTTTATGTAGGTATCTAAGGAGTTTCTTATTTTTAACAATTTTTTACATTTTTCTTTAAGCCATAGTCGTTGAGTACATTTTGTAGCTTTTTGAGCTTGAGGTGTTTTATTATGGTATTTTATATACATAATTTTGTATTACTTCTTTTTTAAAGCATTCTTGGTTAAACCAGATGTTTTGTGGTAAAATTTAAAGTGAAGAAAAGTCAGTTTGAAACAAACATTAACAATATTTAAAAGCAAATGAATCAATTATTTGAAACTTTCAAATAACTAAGGAATAGTGTTAAAATGTAGCTAATCTTCATTTTAAAAAGATTATAAGTAAATATAGTGCTTGTGTCACCCTATACATCGTATGATTTGATATCACATCTTTTGAAAAGTGGTGTATTTGCGTCATTTATTTTTACCTCGTTAAGAGGTTTTTGTATTGATTGTACGTTCAAAAAATTGAAAAAACTAATGTTCTGAAGATAGCCGAGGAACAATTTCCTAATTTGCTTCTTATTCTATTAAAATTCTACAGCGGTCAAGAACAGTCCACTATTTAATGAAAATATATTACCAATGACCGACATAGAATGATGGCTCTCTGCATTTGCGATCATAAATATAAGTGAAATAAATAAAATAATTATCAAGCAACTAATGACAGCTGTGGTCTCTTCAGCGATATTTTCTGCATTTGAGATACAGGGTGTCCCACGACGTTTTGACAGTCCAATTTCTTGAAAACTGTTCATATGACATTTATGAAAATTGGCAGATATGAACAGTCGACACTGATGCTTATACTCCTTATAAAATGACTTCCGTTTCTCTTGTCATTTCGGGTCACGTGACCCCAACATAATTTTTTTAAATGGGACAACCAGTATAATATAACAATTTTGGATATATCATTCAAAAACAAATTCAACGATACCACATGTCATTATTGTATTGTGTCGTAATGATAATAAGGGCTATTTACTTTCACTAAATTTATTAAAGCAATATTTTGCACTCAAAAATTTAGGAGGCTATGAAATAAATAACTATAGTAGCAACAATATAAGTTCATTCATTATTGTTAGGTGGAGGCTATGAAATAAATATAGTAGCAACAATATAAGTTCATTCATTATTGTTAGGTAAAGTTTATTCAAGAAATGTCATTAATTATTAGTCGTAATCTTGTGAAGACACTGTAATAATAAGTAAATGATGACTTCAATTTTCACTTACGAATAATGTGTTGACATGCTACTTATTTATGGAAAATGTGGAAAAAACAAAACTCATGCTCAAGGTTGGTACAGAAATTGTTTTCCTGATAGAGTAACTCCAAACAGAAATACTTTTGTCTATGTCTAACAAATGCTAAGAACTGGTTCTTTTACAAGCGGTAAAAATCAAGTTCCTCGTCAAAAGACCGCTCAAACAGATCCTGAAAGGAGAATGAATTTTATTGCTGAAACGTTCATACAAAGTAATGATAACCCTTTAGAAAAAAAATTATGGAGTGTCATATGGAGGTTTCATAACAATGGTATTATTAATCCCCATAATAATCAATATTGGTCGCAGGAGAATCCAAACTAGATAAGCGAAACCAATTTTCAAACAATATGGGTAATCAATGTTTGGTGCGGTATATTAAACGGTCGGTTGATTGGTCCCTATTTTTATGAAGGAACATTACCGGGGCAAAGATACTCAGATTTGCTTCAAAATACTCTCTCAGAATTACTTCAAGATATTCCCTTACATGAAAGGCAACAAAGTGATGATAGCAAGATGGAGCATCTCCACACTTTTTTTGGCCAGTTAGAGAATATCTTGATAACACGTTTCCTGAAAAATGGATTGGTCAAAATGGTGCAATTATGTGGCCACCCCGTTCGCCGGATATTACACCCTTAGATTTCTTTCTCTGGGGTTACTTAAAAGGTCGAGTTTATGCCACACCCCCAATTGATTTGGATGATTTAAAGGATAACATGAAAGAGGCATGTCAAACCGTAACATACAAAATGATTACAGCAGCACTTACAAGAAATCTTTTAACAATGTTTGAACATTTTGTCAATGTACATGGACATCAATTCGAATATTTTATCTAATTTTTTCAATTACATGGAAATTCCCCATGTTACGTTTTTCAATAAAATAATTTATACAGATGTTCATTTAACTGCCCCTATTTTCATTACTGAATAATACAATGATGACAAATGTGGTATCGTTGCATTTGTTTTTGAATGATATATCCAAAATTGTAATATTATACCGGTTGTCCCATTTAAAAAAATTATGCTGGTGTCACGTGACCCGAAATGACAGGAAGAACGGAAGTCATTTTATAATAAATATAAGCAGTAGTTTTGACTGTTCATATCTGCCAAATTTCATACATGTCATATAAACATTTTTCGAGAAATTCGACTGTCAAAACGTCGTGGGACACCCTGTATACGTAACCGACTGGTCGTTCAAAGGGCTGCAAAATTAACATCACTAATGCAATATTTAAATAAATTTTTGTATTTGTATATTCTGCTTCACCTTAATAAATATACTTTATTTTGTCTGTCTATAATTTATTTGGCATGTTTCCCTTACAATCTTTTGAATTTTTTTAAAAGTTCCTGAATCTTTCCCACCTCGCTTTCATTTCTATTTTCTATCATTCGTAAAAAACGTTTTCGATAATTTTTTTAAAGTTGAAAATTTGTTTTTTAGATTCCAAATTTCACTCATTGTTAAATTTTTCTTTTTGAAAGAATACATCAAACAATCTCCAGTAAATTCAATATTTCAATATGACGCAATGTTCTTTTAATCATACATATATTATAGCCTAACACATTCACTTACTTTCAATTTTAAATACAATGTATATATCACAGAATGTTGCCTGTTTACACTTTTGAATAAGTAAATAGAAAACTTTCTCACAGTTTAAAAGCGATCTACGTTTAGCGAAACGTACCTACACGAACAACTACACCTACCGAAATCCACTTTCTAACTGTCACTATCGCGAGAAATACTCCGCGAACGAAAATTAATTTCTCCGATAATGAAATTGCCGCTACGTATGTAGAATGTTGGTATTTTTATACATAGTACGTCTAATCAATTGGGTGTGTTTGGATAACTACAGTCACAAATTAAATTGCGCCGTTGTCAAATCTTAGCATATGTAAGAAACGGTCCCGACAAAACTATATATCTCAGGTCCATGTTACACCTTAATACTTGGTTATTTCAAATAATACGCCCCATAAAGTACACTGCTCCAATAAATTAACGCAACAACAGCAAATATATAAAAAACTATATTATTAGGAAATATGTAACAATAATATACAGGGTGTTTTCAAATGACACTTACAACGTTTGCATGTAGATACCTCTCGTAAAATTGGACAAGATGATATAGGGATTGAGGGGTCCAACCCATTTACGTTTCGAAATACAGGGTGTTAAAGTTATGAAAAATATAATGTTCTAATTTGATAACTTTAAAATGGATGAATATTGTTACGAAACAGCACACTGGTATAGTCCCTAAATCCGACTCTGTCTAAACCAGGTATGAAAGTTAAAATTATGGCGGATACGCAGGTTTTTTTATAACTGTTTACGATTGTGACTATCTTATCTAGACATTGTTTTTGTGACCAGTCTTATCTAGAAAATGCCAGAGCCAATTGTTTTTGTGTAAGCTGCAATCCCTAATTTTCTAGTAAAAAAGGCACTAATATATATATATATATATATATATATATATATATATATATATATATATAAAATGAATATAATTTCATAAAATACTAGGTGTCTATTCGAAGGAAAAACCAACTACATTCCTGGCAAATACCACGCAGAATATTGAATTACATCCCCTTCGAAAACCGTGACGTCGATCAGCCATTTTGCCGATACGGACATCTGTGCCTTATACCAAAAATTGGGCAAAGTCTTATAAATTTTTTTTATTGCCAAATGATTTTTTAGAACAGCTTAAAATTAGTTGGAAAATCACTATGTATATATAAAAATTTTATCTGAATAAATTTCAGTAAATAAATTGAGAATTATTTGGAAGAATGTTTCTTTATAAGTATCAATTGAAAATAGAAAAAGGTGGATGAATTTAATATACGACATGGTATTTTACGTGATTTCAAAATTTTTTGTGTTTTAAATTTGATTAGGTACATTAATTGTTTATTGAACGGAAATTTTATTCTTTCTAGAGTAACTTGAGACGTGTAAATGGCGCAAAGTTTTACTAACATCCGTAGATGGCAGTTTTGGTAGTATTTCAATTATTTTTGTAGTTTAATCTTTTAATTCGTTCTATTGTTCATTTAGTGATTAGTTTTTTCTACACTATCTTCAAAATATTTTCTTTAATTTTTCGACTATTGTTTATAATGATTTATTTAACAAAATTGCCCATTTGCTGAAAAGCAACAACACATTCAAAGAAAACATTGATCCTAGTTTACAGCTACCATGAACTCTTTGGATTTTGAGCACTCCAGATAGCTATAGGTAAAGTAGGAAAAATTAATAAATTATGAAATATTTACATTGATTTTATTTTGCAGAAGCATTGCAAGCAGGTTTGATATGGCAAAATCCTCTCTGTTTGTGTCAATAGAGAGAGTAACCAATGGAATTATTTCGATTACCGACAAAGTTTTGAAATGGCTAACACTAGAAGAAAGAACTCAAAGTGAGAATCACTTCTATTCTATGTGTCAGTTCCATGGTTGTATTGGAGCAATCGATGGAACATACCTTCCCATAAAAGCACGTCATGAAAATCCAGAGACATACATACATAGAAAATGTTTTTATGGTGTACCTTTACAAGCCATTTGTGATATCAAAAGAAAGTTTTTAGACATTTTCTGTGGTTATCCCAGCAGTGTTAGTGATATTCGAATTTTTAGGAATGAACCATATTTAAGAACTTCATAAGACAAAAGATGTTTATTTTCAACCAAGCTCTTTCATAATCGGAGATAAAGCATATCCAGTATATGATTGGTGTATAGCACCTTATAAAGATAGGGGATATCTCCATCTTTATCAAGTTAGATTCAATACCCAACTTGCTAAAGCCAGACAAGTTATTGAAAGGGCATTTTGTCTGTTATTTGGAAGATTCAGAAGAAGAACATATTTAGACATAAATCGTACAAATGTAATTTCCCACGTTGTTCAAACTGCATGGGTTCTACGCAACATATGTTTAATGTTTAACGATGATGAGGCAAATTATGAAGAAGAGGACAATTAGTTCTGCATGAAGTAAATGCAATAGTAAATAACATCCAAAATATTGAAGAAATGGAGAATGAAGGAACTAGACTTAGAGAAGAAATCGCAAATAATTTTAATTAATCTAGTTTTGTAGTTTTTGGTTAAGATAGTTATACCTATTTGTTTTATTTATTTTGAAGCCAGTTAAAACATTTGTTTCTTTTTTTTTCTGCATTTTATTTCCTGATCTTAGTGTATGGTTCTGTTTCTATTGAATGCATAAGTATTCCATAATAAGCTACATCTAGATGACAAATAAATACCTGAAATATTTTCACTTATAATCTCTTTAGATCTTTAATTATTCCGAAAAAATTTTCAAAGTACGAATTTTCTTGAAAAAATTTGCAAATGAGAAAAAATGTTTGGAAAATAATTCGGGCTCGCGAGAGATTCGGTAAGAAAACTTTATAGCTACATTGTATTTGAAATAGTTCCATTTTTTTTACTTTCCCTTTGTCCTAGTAAAAAAAGTAGGAATCGGTCTTAAATAAATGTATTACTTCTTACTATAGATATTAGAACTAGTCACAAAGAAAACATCATAAAATGAATCGTACAATTTTTGTTCCTCCTGAGCATACTCAAATTTATCATAAAAATATAAAATATTTTTTCTACGACCATAAAGAAAAATGTACATTTCAAGTGAGTCTTCGATTAAGGAACCTACCACATTGTAATACAGATTTTCATTTCCCATGGGCTAACTGTATCGAAATACCTATACGTTTCCCACGACTATCATGCGCTACTAGACTGTCATTATATTAACGATTTTTTTGGTCATATATATTATAATATATGATCGAGTCATGTTTGTTAATGTCTATCTAATAATTTGACATTTCATATCGGTGTTTACAAAATTCGTTTGTAAAAAAAAATTATAATCGAAAATGGGTCGCGATAGTGAGGATGATTTGACATTGACATGCTGATCCAGATATGTAAACTAGCCATTGCCACAGAAGGACATCGGTCACTATCCTGGTAGATGTAGGAGGTGATATAACTTCTTTAAAGAGACACGATAATTGATAACTTTTTCCGCAGGTGAATTATAACGATTTTTTCTGCATAAAGTATTTTTATTTCTGAGTTGTCAAAATTTTAAACGTAATTTGTTTCAGAACGTAGGTAGATAGTAGATACACGTACAAAAAGAAAAAAAAATATGGGTCATTCAAAGGGCTAAGAGCCCGACTTAATAATATCTTAGAAAAAATTCTCTAAACCATGCAACAAAGACGGCAGAAAAGTTTATAATAAAAATTGTTATGTAAAATATTACAGTTTTGTTTATGAGTTATGATGGTCGTAGAAAGAGTATAGTGTACAATTGGCATGAAATGACCCATTTCCAACTCGTAGGTATATGATATTTTGTATTACTCGCTAAGCTCGTACTACAAAATTTCATATACCTATTTGTGGGAAATGTATGTCATTTCGTGCTCATTGTACAATATACTATAACGTATTTGGTCAACAATTTTGGTTTAAATCCCGAACAAGAAGATTTATTCAAATAAATGATCAATATTTTTCATGAATTTTTTTACTATTTAAGACGCAAACAATGTCCCGTATATAAATTCGCATCTGGTAATTTTAAAAAAATTGCAATTATTTTTGTCTGATTACCAATTTTGTTAATTCCGACTACTTTCTTCGAACATTTTCCTTTTTGGTAATTAACAAAAAATTGTTCTATATCTGGTGGTCTAAGCAGAATATATTGTTTGAAGTCCTCGTAAAACATACAAGAAATTACAAAGGATCTGGGTTTGTTTATCAACTAAATTAATTTGAAATTCATTTTATAAATCTTTACATGATTCATCTTTAAAATTTTCAATTTTGGACGAAGACGTCCTCCATAAATTCCAAAAATGAACACTAAGTAAAATTGTATGAAAATTACTATTTATAATACAAATATCAGCAATAAAAATTACCGCATGAAGCGGGGATTGAACCAACTATATTCTCTTCTGAATACAGTTAGACAAGTACGTTAACAGACTGATCCATCACAAACTTATTTGAAATCAACGCAATTTAAGGTAACTTGAAATGTCAATGTTACTTTTATTATTTATCATTGTTTTTTACATAGAATATGTTGTCCAAAGGGTTGAGAGCTTGTTTTTATTCGATATTTCATTCACATAACCAGTGATAACATGTTATGATAATATTTTTAACTCCATTTAACAGAGTTCAATCTATGAACCTTTTGTAACAAAATTCATATTTACTTTTTGATTTTTGGGGTAATGATGTGTGTTATACGTCTCCTTTGCGGCTAAACGAATATCTGATGGAGTAATATTTATTGATTTTTGGTTCATCACTGGAATCACTCATTTTACTAAAATATTTTTCTTGATAACTAAAGAAATATTTTGACAAGTTATCTTGACGTTACATTGAAATTGAAAAAAAGAAGAGTTGACGAGTACTAAACGCAAATGCTGATTGGTGAATTTCATATACATTCCAGGATGTAAATTAAATTATATGCGTTCAGTTAACCGAAATGGCCTACATTTTCATTCTGTAAATTGTGCAGAAAATGGATAATATACATGTGGGTGTTGAAAAAAATGTAAAAAGTCTCGTTGAATATTAATTTATTATTTGTAATTTTGTAAACATACCCCAAACTTCTGAATCATGCATTATAAAATGTAAAGCGCATGCGGATAAATTTCTACCGATGTGTCGACTGGGTTAAATGGTTGGACGATTTGTAAAATTTACCGCTAGCATCTGAACGACCCGACTATTTACCAGATCTAAACATCTGATCGCATAAAACGCGCCCGACGAAACATCTGAATGCACCCTTACATTTGACATAACCAAATGACATTTATATTGTAACGTCAACTGACGCTGTTGTGAGGACGATACAATTCGATGATTTTAGTAACGGTGCTCGAGAACATCATTTTAGGAACTATTCGCAAATAGAGCATTCACAGGCTTGCGTATGCATGACGTTGGGAACGACGTCAATAATAACGCCCCGATTCGAGATTCAGGGCATCAGTGCGGATGAAAGTCAATCATCGACCACCACACCTGCAAGAAATGAATCACCGGAGGCGACATTGATTCTTTTTCCGAAATATCGAAACCACACATGACCAACGTTCAACTTTAGAAATATTTTAACAAAAGTTACAGCTTTTATTTTTTAGAACTGAATATCTTTTTAATAAATACATGGAAAATTATCATTGATGCTTCAATTGGAAGATCATATATGAATTATATGGCAAATGTATGCATGCTTTGCCCGTAGATAATATACTTTTCAATCAATTAAAAAATATAGAATGGCGGGGAGAGGAAAAAGACGAAATTTTCGGTATAAGAGGGTCTGTCGTCTAGCGCAAAAATATATAAAAGAGGGCGAAGTCGAGACGTGACATGGCGCGAGTGACGAGCAGTCACACTTGATAACATATTTTCCTTAATAATTTATTTTTTCATCTAAGTTAATTATCACAAAAAAATTACGACTTACCGAGTTTTTGCACAAACGTTTTTTGTATTTACTATATAAAATTCGAATTATATTAAATGCAGTTTATTGAAAAAGTACACTAATGTTAATTTTGTAACAAATAAAACTGAAATACAAAATGCTTATAAAAGGTTAGTAAAATAAAAATTCCATATTCTATAACACTACCAAGGTTTATAAAAAAAAATACTGTTATTCCTTGGTGAGAGTAATGATCAAAAATCAAATTTCTTCTTCGGCACCGGAATTACCATTAATATCGACATCTGGAATCCGATCTACTATAGTCGAAGAAGTTTTCAAGTCTGCAAACCAGGCGTGATATTCTTCTGGTATGATATTTTTTTACAAAGGGTTAACAAATCACTTTTCTTTTTTACGCTTATGGGTAACGAGCTTTTGTACACCTCATCTAAAGTGTCTGGAAATTCTCTAGTATGAGATATGACATTAGCGCCAAATGTTGGTTTCCTCTTATTTGACCTCGTCTGTACAGTAGTTGGAGATGATCATTGAGATGAGCTTTCTTCAAAAATTTTTAATACTTTAAAGTTATCTGACATATCGTACTTAAAGTAAATTTCGTTCTTCTCTCTTTTTACATATTTAATTCTTTTGATTAATAAACACTTCACCTTTTCATCTTCATTGGCCTTAGTTTTATTTTTCATAATACGTTCTGTAAGATTCTTAAGTCCAGAAATTCATTGTATTTAAATTCCTTAACATTGTATGATCTTCGTTTTCTTGCAGACTTAAAAACATTAAGCCAGTCATTTACGCTATTGATGCTCAAATTTTTACTTGCTGTTTCGATGCTGGAGTGCACGGAATCAACTTCCATGTATGTGTGACTGCTCTCGAGGAGATTTTGTTCAATAATTTGAAGATTAGCGATACTTTGAACAGCCCAAAGAAGTAAAGCTGCTATGAAGTGATTTCTGTTTTGACCCCCACAGGTGTCAGAAAATAAAGTTACATGTTTGATAGTGGAGAGCAAACACTCTTTAAGATAGTATAAAATACATGTACCGATCTCATAGCTGCCTTTCTTGCCATTAATTTCGTTCCAAAATAAGCAAAAAGCATTGTTTGGCGAGGGTGCCTCATAGATTGTAAAGTTATAAACAACTAATTTCCTACTGTAATAAAGTTGACTGACTTTGCCGCTAGGTACTTGAAGAACTGCTTGTAAGTCGAATGTAACTGACATAAAATCATCTTCATTTGCTGCTCTCTCTTTGTCTATTTGCTTAGCTTTCTTCTAAGGTGCTCGTCATATTTTTCTTGTGATTTGGATTTCGTATTTTCATCGGTGCCATCATAATTTGTGCATAACACACACTGGTGTTTTTTTCACAGAATTCCTTATAAAGATTAAACATTTTTTTTATATTTAGATTACTATTGAGATATTGTCTTTTGCTTTCTTTTCTGCAATAGTGATATTCCATGGTAGGAAAAGACAGTATGTGATCCTTTACTAGTTGGATATCTTCTAATTTTATTTTATTAGCTGGCTCTTTTCTGCCACATCTATCTTCAGAAGAGTATGTTCCAGAATCAGTGGATATTGAGAGAGTTGCTGTAAAAAATGTCTGGCATACTTGACGCTTCTCATTATTTTTAGTTAAATAACACTTTTTACTGTATGATTTAGCTTTCTTCTGCGACGATCTGATCAAACATCTTGTTTTCACTGGTTCAACTTTCACATTGTTCAAAATAAAATTCTTCCGTCCCAAACACTCTATGCATCAATACGCTCTGCAAATACTGAGACTATCATCTTCATTAAATATTTTGGAGCACTTAAATCTACATGCATGGCAATCACGAATTTTGGACATTTTGCCAAGCGTAACTTTTTGTTTGATATATACTCTTCCCCATTTTTTCGCATTTTCTTTGCAATTTCTCTTTTCCACTCCGTTGGGTTTACTTTTTTCCACCTTTTTCCTGTGCGACATTGTTTAAATACATTCTCCAGAATATCCTCAACGATTACTTTGACATATGAATAAGGGTTTTTTTAAGTTATCTTCAATGTTGATGCTATTGCCTAATTCTTTTATTTCATCGCTTGTTTGCGAAGATGGGCTAATCTGATCGATCGTCTCTGTAAAAAAGAAGTTAAATGTTGAAAAAATCTTGTGATATGCTCTTATTTATGCTACGTTATTTTAGAAAAATATAAAAAAAATATGTGTGGGACAAGTTTAGTTTAATTATTTGATCTTGTAATAAAAGCAAATAATTACGCAGATGCGTCCTTAAAACGGCATATTATTTAAATATTATCTAAGACTGCAATTATTATAATTAAAATAAACAGTGAAATGTTCCATAACTGCTGTATGTCAAACTTTCTGGTAGACTTTATAAGCTAAACTAATATTTTTTATAATATGGAACACCTACCTGAATCTTTACTGCATGATGGGTGATTTGCTGGTACTGAAATAAATAAAAATTTGTTTAAATGTGAAGTTATGTTTACAAAATTAGAACTTACTTATAATATTATTATCATCGTTATATAACGCTGCTAATTGCACTATTCGCTTTACTCTTGCACTTTTTTCATTCATCTTTTAATCAACCCAAATCTAATTATCACAAATTGTCACAAAACAACGAAAATAAACAAAACACTCCGATACAACCACCTTACTTGCAACTAAACAACTAACTGATCTGTGAACATAACCGTTTCCAATGCTCACTGTGGCAATGGTTGCCAGTACTTCATACCGTCAGATCGAGTTACCGGCATTTAGCTCGTAGGCTGGCTTTATAAGCGCGTAGGAAATATGCGTTAAATCGCATTATGTGGTTTTAGTAAATTTATTAAGAGTATGTACTAAGAAAAATAAACGGTTTTAAAGATTAAAACTAACTTTTCCGCATCTGTAGCCCTGAACAATATTCTATCATAAAATTGTAACGTGTATACAGTTTGGGGGATGTATCATGCTAACAAACCAAAATTTCTCCAAAAATAACCAAAAATGTAGTATATCTGGATTTGTAGGACCCGCTGTACTCGCTCTAGTCAACTGAAAATCAATAGGGTACATCTGTGACACACCTTGAACAATATTCGATAATAAAATTGATCAATGGTATACTCTCTGGAGGCTGTATCGTGCTAACAAACTGAAAATTCTCTTAAAATCAGGGCCGATCCTAGGGTATTGGCCGCCCGCGTGCAAATACCAGATGTGCCGCCTCTCCAGAGATTTTTTTCTTATTTTGACTAATATTTAACGTTGACGTTATAAACTCTTAAACTCATCTACCTGTATAACGTCTATTTCACAGTTTCACACACAACGATTTTGGACATCCTTAGTGCGTATACAGCTTTGTTCCATGGGAGGGAGGGAGGGCGAGTAATTTGTGGCGCGAGAGTGACAGAAAAGGAAAGCACTGCTGGCGAAATTTTTTTTCTGTCCAAGGTCAAATGCCTTTAAATTGATAGTTAAACTGCAGTTTTGTCATTTTTCAGTTTTTAGGAAAAAATAGATTATATAGTTACGTATTTTTATCGTATTCGTACGTCACAATCGTTGTGTGTCAAATAAGTGTAAGAAGTGAATCATGAGTAAAAATGCAAATAAAATTTGAAAACTTTATTTTTTTGGCCACCTTATAAATAGGTTAATAGCAACAAAATACTTTATTACAATAAAAAACAAACAATAATATCACCATTGCATAAAAAAAGTACCAACTCAACGAAAAGTATATAAATCAGTTGTTCTACAGTCTACAGACTAGGTACCTAATCATTATAATTACCTAATTATAAAATATCCTTTCTGGCTTTCTGAGTGGCAAATTTATCAATAATTTCCGTAAAATCTATCTTTTCACAGATTTCGGATTCAATAGAGATGATGGCCAAATCTGAAAGCCTTTCTTGTGTCATATTATTTCTCAAGTAATTTTTAATTTGCTGAAACTTCTTTCTCCTGAAGCCACAGAAACAGGTAAGGTTAAAAACATTCTTATCGTTAGAGCAAAATTAGGAAAACAGGAAATGAAATCATTTTTGACTATGATTTCTAATACCCTAATTGGCTGTTTCTTACCTGGAAAAATATCTTTGAATGAAGTTATTTCATTAAACAGTTGAATACCGTCTATATCTTTCACGATACTTCCTTCCTCCTGTACCTGTAACTTAATATCTAAGTCCATGCAGGCTTTCATGAGATCATCACTAGAAATGTTATGAAACTCATACAGAAAGCAGAATATTGAAAAGCACTCAGATAATAATGTAAATCTTTCATTTACCGAAGAGATCGCGTGATCAAGAATTGCAAAATAGAAACAAGTCTTGAATTGCTGGAAGGGACTCAAAAGGGGTTCATCACTGCCCTCATAATCAAACAAACGGACCTTTTTCCTGAGCCTCGAACTTGGAAATTCGGGATCAATACTTAAATATCTAGCAAGTGTTGTGGCTGATTCGACAAATTTTTGAAATTATCGTCTGATCTTTCTGAAACAAAATATTTTTTTAAAATATCTAAGCCTTCAATGCATTCCGCGATGTTTAATTTAGGATTTTGAAGCATTTTACTCAGAACATTAATTCTTGATAATAAATCATGCCAAATCAAAATTGAACACAAAAATTTGAATGCTTCAAGATTTTTAATTATTGATTTTGCACCATTTTTGTTTTCGCGTCTCTTCAAATAAGGCATTTAATGCGGTAATAATGTTTTTGAGGTCTTGCTTTAGAGGTCTAATAGCATTGATAAGACTTTCCCACCTTGTTTCACTTAATGGTTTCAAAGTTAGACTTTTCACGTATTTTTTCAGTAAATCCCATCGATATGGGGACGCAGAAAAAATTATATACCTCTTGTACCATATCAAAAAATCCAGAAATTTCACCACTGGAGCTGGCAGCGTCATTAACGACGAGGTTTAAGGTGTGAGCTGCACACGGTACGTATAATGCTCTAGGATTGATATCGAGAATCCGTTTCTGAAGCCCTATATTTTCCCCCTTCATGTTCGATCCATTGTCGTAGCACTGACCACGTATATTTTTAACTTCGAGCTGCAGACTAGGTAATAGCTTCTCTAATAGAAAATTGCACAAACCTTCTCCAGTGGTATTAGTTACTGAAAAAAATCCTAGAAAAAATTCTAAAATATCTACTTTACTTTTACCATCAGTAGTGTTCACACATCTAATTACAAACGTTATTTATTCTGAATTACTAATATCGGGCGTAGAGTCGAGAATAATAGTGTAATATTTGGCTTTTTTGACAATGCGCGTTATCTCATTACGTGTAGATTCGGCTAAAATATGAATTACTTCATTTTGAAAATGCTGCCCAAAGTAGTGGGGAGTACGTGTTTTTTTATCTTTGTATTTACTGATATTATTAAGGTGTTCTGAAATAACTGGATCAAATTTGGCCAACATCTCTACTGCCTTTAAAAAATTACCATTATCTCTATGACACAACTCCTCCTTCTCTGAATGCTAAATTTTGACTGGCTAAAAATTGTACTACAGTAATAAATTTTTCAATGATAGCGCGCCATCGCTTTTTCTCTCTATTGTAAACATTTTGTCATTCCGCGTCAATAGTACAATTTTTTTCCATCCTCGTCTTTATTTCGCACCACGATTTTATAGAGTTAAGGTGTTTTAGAGTATTTTCATGCTTATTGAGGTAATCCGAACAATGACGCCAATCAGAAAAGCCTATACTTACAAGTTGTGTTGAACTATTTACATGCAAAACAAAAAATACAATTTAGTTTTATGGAATAGCAGAGCCACGCGCGATTTATTTTCTCCCCGTTCACTAAAGTTTTGTTATAATATGAACAGCTAAATTTTCTGCCACTCTCATCAATCGGAAATTTGAAATCTGCAACTTGTTTGGGACCGTGTTCTACCAATAAATCAATATATTTTTTTGTCAAAATGTTAGGCCAAGTAGCTGGATCATCTAGTGCTACTTGAGCAGAGCCTTCTTCCTCTTTGCTCTCATCTTCACATTCGGCATCACTGGGGATGGGACTGCTTGATGATGATCTTGCAGCTTTATCACCTCCATCGGGTGTGAAATCAATTTATTTATTGTTTGTTTCTCTAGTACTGGTGGATGTTGATGGTTGAGAATAATCAAACTCCGCGATTTGATTCAAGCCTTTTTGTTCGGGCTCACTTTTATCCGGTTTTCTAAAATACTTTTTCAATGCTCCCGCTTGTTTTGAGATTTCTTCTCTTTTCTCTAGAAGGCACCTGACTCTTTTTAAGTCTTTCTGTTTTTGCACGAGGACGACATCTAAAGGTAAAAGGTAAGAAGAACGCTAAGTATATCATAGCTCACAGATGCAGTTAAAATGAATACGAATTCTTCAGAAATTTTGAAATTTATCGAAATGACCTCTAAAAAGTACCTACCACTGTTAATACTTTTTTTACTTAAAGTCTAAGAATATGGGTTATTCATAACAAATCCCCATTCCTGTTGAAAAAGTTAGAGTAAATTATTTAAAATAAATAATGATTCGTAGCGCTCTTTCAAAATCTGGGTAAAAATTAAAATTTTCATAAACTTCCCCGGTTGGTAATCTATAATTTTGTAAGAAAGTTATATTTTGTGCTAACGAATTTTGAAAGAATTGAAAATAAATTTTGAATTTTCAAACATTCTGTACTTATTTTCAAAACGAATCATCGCGACAAAATTAGTTTAAAAATATGCCCACTTTTTTTATCTAATTAGAAAACACTCTGTACAACATTTCATTCGTTCATAAATCTAGTTAAGAGCTTTGGTACTTACCACAGTTCTGATTTAAACGATACTCAACAGCAACGCCTTGTCACTAATTTCCAATATTAACTTACACTTGCTTGCACTTGATTGTGTTTATGACCAGTCTTATTGTATGTTGATTCAAAGTTAAATGAACATTTTAAAATGAAAATGGTTTATATATAGTGCTGAAGTAGCAAATAAATTCCGATGCCGCATCCCTTCAACTTTGTCGAAACAATCCATTTATTATATATAAAGAAAACCCCTAAAATAAAGTTTCTTTTGACCATTGACCTGCGAGCCGACTGTGATATATATAGTCTTTAGGAAGTAAGTTGGCACGGCGAAAAGAAATTCAAAGGAGGCCGCAGCGGCGAAACCTTTGAAAAAAAGCCGCCCGGCGAATAGCAGCACGTTTTTTTCAAAAGTTTCGCCGCTGGTACCTCCTTTAAAATTTTCTTCGCCGTTCCAACTGACATTGACATCTATACGTACATAAATAAGCCGCCGCGCCGCACACAGGAACATACTTAGTCGTGTCAAAAATATGGCCCTTGGTTTTTTTTATAGAAATTTCAATTTTTTATGCTGCATTGCCGGCTCTGCCTTGAATTTTGCTCTCAAATGAAGAATGTGTGTAGATGAGAGTAGGAGAAGATACTAATTACTAATGGACAATAGACCAACACACAACACAACTGAGCACTAACGTTTCCTTTTTCTTCTTTCAAAAAATAGCTAATTGTTATAACTAAATGCGGCCTGCGGCCGCCCCTTAGTTTGGCCGCCCGCGTGCGGTGCACGCGCTGCACACCTACTAGGATCGGCCCTGCCTAACATGACAAAAATTTGGTACTTCAAGTACAATAGCACCCGTTGTACTGGCTATAGTGAGCTGAATATCAATAGGGTTCATCTTTAAGATACTCTGAATAAATTTCAATCATAAAATTGGTCACTTGTATATACTCCGGAGGCTGTATCGAGGTAACAAACTGAAATTTCTCCAAAAATTACAAAAATGTCGTACTTAAAGTACTATAGCACCTGTTGTACTGCATGTGGTGAGCAGAAAATCAATAGGGTTCATCTGTGAGATATTCTGAATAATATTCAATCATAAAATTAGTAACTTTTTGCACTCCGAAGGCTGTATCGTGCTAACAAACTGAAATTACTCAAAAAATTACAAAAATATCGTACTTAAAGTACTGTAGCACCTGTTGTATTGGCTCTGATGAGCTGAAAATCAATAGGGTTCATCTGTGAGATGGCATGAATAATATTCGATCATAAAATTGGTGACTTGTTGAACTCCGGAGGCTGTATCGTGCTAACAAACTTAAATTTCTCAAAAAAATGACCAAATGTCGTACTTCAAGTACCATACCACCCGCTGTACTGGCTCTAGTGAGCTGAAAATCAATAGGGTTCATCTGTGACATGTACTTAACAATATTCAATTATAAAATTGGTGACTTATTGCACTCCGGAGGCTGTATCGTGCTAACAAGACACACAAGATTTTTTTGTAAAAACCGTTTTTTCGTGTTGTTGTTGATGGAAAACGTAAAAATAACTCAAAAAAAAATTTCAAAACTTTTTTTAGGGTAAACCAATACTTTTCTCGCATATTAGATAGGTTGGGCGGAAAAGTAAAAACCGTAAAAACCTATATCTCTACTTATATTGTCTGTACAGTTCCAGTAGATGTACATCTTGCTAAAACCAGTTAAATAAAGTTATGTGGTGTTGTGCATTGTTAATTTTCATCATGATTAAAACTTAAGGAAAGCCAAAATCCTATAAGGCGTGATCGGAGTATCCGAACTCTGCCACAAAATGCAGGTAGTCATTACGGGTTGTTCGAACTCTGCCAGTGTTTAATATTTTGGAGATTAACTACCAAACCAGTAGGGGTCTAATAACCTAATCCGATTTAACAATTTACCTTGAACTTTAGGTACTCAAATTCAATATAAGAAAATATTAATAACATACATATATTTTCAACGTATATTTGCCACTTCTAAAAAATTACATCTACATTACAATAAAATATATTCAATATACATAAGTCTACTTACCGAATATATCGGGTTTGTCCAATACTGTTTGTAATATTAAGAACAGCGAAAATGGGATATCTGGGTATATCATTCGAAGGCATGTTTAACTCAATTTCGGAATTTTTAGACTTACTGGGTTTTGCCTCTATACCCACGATATATTCTATTAGTTGTATCATGATAATAACGGTATTTTGACTTTGCGAATCTGTTCAATGTCTCATTTTTAATACTTTTGCAATGTTGTATTTTTAATTTTGAAGAAAAATCAAACTGTATAATACGGTTATCCTTAAATTTAAATGGACAAGATTGTCAAAATGCTGTTTGGCGTTTTAAAATTGATCGCAAAATAATATTGGTACAATTTGCAAGCTTCTAAAAATATTACCTTCAATATTTAGACTGTTGCATGTAATCGTCCAACCTTCAAAATATGGTACAAAATAAATGATAATAGTAGAAAGGTGATGATAACATTTAGTAGGTCATATACCATATTTCTTTCGACAAAAAATGTATCATTTATAGGATATATCAAGAAATATGTATTATATCACACAATCACGACACTAGGATGGTTTGTTTTGATTAATTTGCGTAAAGTTCAAGTATGAGTTTAATAGAAATATTTGTGGATTATTTGAAATAATATAATGTTTAAAATACATCAATCAGAATTATCATTTGTGGAATTTTAAATTTTATCATGAATATAGTTAATTGCCAACAATTCACTTATTTAAGGATGTATTTAGGTACCCGATATTAGATTTAATTATTCAAATTAAAGTTTGTCGAAGAATAGGCGCTTTCTATTTCGATTACATGAACAAAAAACACACAATTAGGTTTTAGAGAAATGATTGAATTTAAAAGTATTACTTGACTGTGGTGTTCCGACAAACATAATGAAACGTTCACTTAGCAGTTAACATTTCTAATAGAGTTTTAAATAAATAATTCAGCGAAGAATGTTAAATTTATTGGTGGAATAGACCACACGTCCTTCCTTGCCAATGTTTTAAACAACTATTTAAATGTTGGTGGAATTAACTGTATAGATATCTCACAGAAAAAAATCCTGAATAGAAATTCGGAATGCGGCACTATACGAGAGTTTGTAATAAAGAATGGTAGTCGCAGAAATCCTGATAAAAGTTTTAAATATTCCGTATATTTATTAAAAAAACTTGTTCTAAGAACAAATTCGCAGGGATTACTGGTATGTTTTATTTTTTTTCTGTGTAAGATTTTCTTAAATTGATAAAGATTTTTGTCCAGGACAAATCATTAAACTAGATTGTATTTCTGTAAAAAAATGATAAGTATAGTTTTATATATGTCGCTGGACAGATATCTAAATATCGTGTTAATTAAAAAAAGGTCTATCTGTAACACACTTGGTGTTCTTGTAGCGATACCGCCAGGAATAATTTAATTATATCAGTAAATTTAACTAAAATCACCCGACCGAAGAACTTAGATGAAGATTTGTCGGCAATTTGTATTGACTCACAAGAAATGGTGTTTCCATAAGAGCCAATTCATGATCTAGATACTCAACTGTGTATCATACTGATAATTATTTAACCTAAGAAGATTTTATGGAGAATCGACTTCGACTTTCTACTTCAAGATAAGTAAAATTATATTGTATGGCTTCACCATTCATATTTGTACAGCTCGTTTCAGTTTTAATTTATACTTTCTTTTTCTTCACACATACACACTTTTACTAACCTATTACTGTCAAACTATGTAACACGTTTAAATATTTTTTTCATTCATTATATTCATACATATTAGTAGTCTGTTGTTTTATTTATTATACAGGAAGACCTGAGAAATAGCCTTCAGCACATTTTTTTTTCATAAGTATTGTCAAAAAACTAGCAGAGCACAGCAGGTAAGAGTTGACTGATTAAGGAGGTTGATTTTTTCTAATTTTGTTTAGGAACAAAGTTAGTGGCGTCCTTACTATTGATGTAACTTTACTGTTTTTTAGTTTTTCTCTCTCTCTCTTTCTCTTTCTTTTTCACATTTTTTTTCTTAAATTAACTTCTTTCAGATAACAGAGCCCTGAGAACTGGCTCCGTTATCTCCAATCTCTTTGTCAGTTTGGAAAGAACCTACTCTCTTTTAATTGTTTCAATTATTTAAATAATTTTTACCCTGAGAGTAAGAGTATTTGTTTCAATAACCAAACTATCAAACAACAATCATAAGATCAATATAATCTTTGCATAACATGGAAAGGGGAAGAGGGCGGAATTTTAGCAAAAAAGAAAAAACGAATTAACACGAATTGTGGGAAAGCATTGAAAATTTTTATTCCAGTTTTTTAATCACAATTTTCGCAGATACGCTAGAATTGTGGAAAATAAGAAAATAGATGGGACCACAATACGGCAAAAGATGGAGGCTTGGCAAGGTGTTGCCAACGAATTTAATGCTAATTCAGTTGGGGACCGGTCACACACTGATATCTAACTGAAAATATAATCAGAATTTGAAGAGGAAACCAAGATTAGATCTTGTGGAAAGCATGTACAGAAAGAGGTTTGAATTACATTTTATAGATAAGAAAATATCAGCATTAAAATGCTAGTGATGGGGATAAATTAAAAAACAGGCTTCAGCTGACAGAGTGAACATGTATTTTGATTAAAATTTCTACTAGATAAATAATTTCTTGTTTTTTATTATTTTAGAAATAGTTATTTAAAACTGGCGGGGGAACTTTGGTTCCTCAAATAACGGAGGCAAGGGAGCAGGTTCTTGCTATTATAGGGCAGCCAGTGGAGTATGTGCCTAACTCATTTGACGATTACTTCCAATATCTACTAATTTTGCACTAACATTCCACGGGAGTTTCTCGACACTCTAATTATATTTTGTTCCATACTTTTTTTCTCATTTTACATGCTCAATCTTGCAATATATTTGCCAGTTCTACTTTTGTTCTATCGTTTGACAATGTGTATTTGCGGCGCACAAAATTCCATAAACTGACTACAGATGTAACTTTCCGCCCTCACAGTATACGGAGGTTTGTTATTCCTTGTGGATCCTTCTGTAATAAATGCGAAAAAACACATGAATATATTATTGTACAAAAATTCGGAACACTCGGTAAATACAAAATCTAATGTAATTAATATAAAACTAGAATACGACCCACATATTGTTTAACAAAATTTTTACGAAGTCAAAACAGAATTAAAAAAATAAAACATTTACTGGGTCAAACCAAAACAAAGTTGTTTAAAAAAATATCATTATTTCGATAACAAAAAGTTTGCACGCTTCAAAAACAAAGAAAAACTGCAACTCAAAAAACAAAAACATCTCACACCCAAAGTCGGGTGATGGAAAAAAACAAAAAGGAAGAACGGCTCAGGACTCGAGAGAGTACGGGTCGTACACGCGAAGGGAAAGGCTTTCCCCGAGTACGAGAGTATAGTGTTTTAGTGTTGGTGATACCCGAGGTAAAAATTTCCCCGTTGTGTCAGGGCGTAATAGGAATACTTGGTGATTCCTTGACAGTGAAGTCTGTCCCCCAGTATCAGAGCACAAACCGGTGGAATTTCCCTCGACGCTATCACCAAATCATCCTAACACGTCTCGGCAAATTTCGCATTTTCGGGGCAGCGGCCCAGTTAGAGATACAGACGCAGTTCCTGCAGAATATAAAAAGGGAAGTTATTCTACCGTAAGTTTTTGAACAAAAGTATTATTTTATTTAATAACGTATATTTTTGCGAATAAGACCAGATTTACCGCGTGTCTCGAGGGTTTAGAGAATTTAAGGATTTAAACGGGCATGTTAAAGCTTGATTTGAGGATCGTAGAATTTTTCTTACGTTATTATTGTCTCATTTTTTTTTTTACACAGAGTATCTTTTGGTTCGTGTGGTAGATAAGAGGAGAGCGAGAGCAATCGAGAAATAACAGAGTTGAATTTAGTTTTAAGCCAGAGCGAATTGATTTTTCCGTTTTAATCAGGGACCATTTGATATATAACAAAAGAAAACCATATTTTGGTTAAATTCCATTTTACATTTATTTCCAGGTGATAGACAACCTTGGGGCTTATAAAAGCTGACACCGAAAAATTTGTACTATTTTGTAATGTTATAACGTAAGAATCTTGTTTCACTACGGAAATATCCACTTTAAATGCCGTCATACTCCAAGGCCGTTGGTGATAAAGCACACGTAAACTAAAAATTCGCTTGGGGGTCACAAGGTAATTGGCCTATGTTTATTTGTTTACTGAATCGAATGCGACCCAGCTAACTGGAAATTCTAGACAGAAAAATATAAAAAGGAAAGCACTTGGCCCCTCGGGCTTCTTTCTATTTTTCCTTTCTCTCTCTTTTCTCATTTACCATCCTACTAATATTATACGCGGAATCCGAAATTTATTATTTTGTGAGTAATTCCGGCGTATACCGGAGAACCGGATAAATATCCTATAATTACTAGTTGAGAGATTTATATCAGGGTACGTCTAATGTTTATTTTATATATATTATAGTTGCTACTTCAGTGCGTAGACAGATTTCGTTAAGTTGTAAATTTAATTTTGACGCACGCATTATTATAAGTATAGTATTTTGACAAATGTATATATGATTGGTCTGATTTTTTTTTCATATAGCTATTATATACGTTTAGTTACATACGCTGTGTGGTGTTTACCATAAGTTTTATTTTATCACCCTATCCCTCATCCCGTTCTTCCCCGGGAGGGTGTACATACGTTGGAAAAAGGGGGCCGATTGCCGAGAACAAACCCTATCCTGGCAAGGAGATTATTCCGCTTTAAGCCCAGGCGTACCTAGCTCAGAAGTCGGACTGGATGTGCCTTACCCGCTCGGATTGCACAGAATTTCATTGGAGAGGAGGTATTACACAGTGACAAAAATAAGAAGGGTAACGAGGATTTATTAGAATAGCCCTTAGGTGCCCCAGAAGTTATTAGACTTCAATATTTTCCAGAGAAAATCTTCCAAAACGTGACATTATTACAAAAGTAATGACTGTTTTTGTTTGTTTGTAAGAAAACAAAAAGTAACTATAGTAACTGCTGGAATGACAGCACGAGTGATTTCCACTTATTGCTAGCTAAGTATCAATAATAATAGGGAATTAATATATTATGAGTTGTATTATCAATATTATTTAAAATGTGGGTCACGAAAAAAAATTCAGAATGTTGATGGATTCCTAGACAAAAAGTTTGGGTACCGCTGTTATACAAACTTTAGACGGTAATGGACAATAAATTTACGAGGTCTTCTTTTTCGTGTACACTTTAGAAGCAATACAAGTAACGCTTCTTCTGAGAAATTCATGCTGCTAGTGACTACATTTTGTCATCGAGGTAACTAGAAAAAGTCGGTGGGTTGAACTGACTAGCGTCTAGCGAGCTGCAAGTCACAGATGATCCTGACCAATTAAAAACTACCGAGGTTAGGATCCGTTGGCGCGGAAGTTTAAAAATAATATCTGCTTTCTTAAATTATTTCAATTAAAACGCATCGTAATTGGTTGTTCCTAGGCCATTAACTGATATTATTTGATATCCGGCCGCATTTACTAAATCATAACGACATTGCTACACTGAGATAAAAGAAAAGGTGAGAAAACTGTTTTCCAGTTATTTCAACTTAAGAAAATCTGTTAAATTTGAATAAAAAAAAACTGTTTAACGGTTAAACGAACTTTTTTGGAATGTGAATTTACTGATTTATGTTTAAGTTATCAAAAAACTTAAGCTAATATAGTTATTTCATTTTTCAAATTAAAATATAAATCGTTTAGTAGGAGAGCCAAAATAATTTAACTTTTCTATTTTCTCATTGAATCGATCAATTTGCTATTATAGCAATATTAACAATAATTGTTGATATAGCAACAACAAAAAATCGTTTAACAGCAATGTCGTTATGACTTAGTGAATTGTGCAGATTAACTGAGATTTAAAAAAATGGAATGGTTAAGAAAATTCTAATTCTTACTTTGATCAAAGTTGAAACGAGAAAAATACTGTTTTATTTTGACCTATATCTGTTGTCATAAGGAAATATGAATATTTAACAGGGCAAAAAAACTAACAAGGTTATTGGATTGTCTTATAAATTATAATTTATTTATACATTCTTAGATACCAAATTTAAAGCTATTTTTTCTTCTTTGTCGTACAGAACAACCTCCTCTGAGTATTTATTTTTTTATTGTGTGGAATATTAATATTTTGCGAAGAAGCAGAATTAACAAGGTGGTGTTTAGACACTAGTGCTGCAATTGTTGGTGGTATGGGGGCAATATCTGTTGGTTTAGTACGTTTTTGTGGGATGTAGAAAAACAGAAATAAACTTTAACATTTATTACTTCTGTAATAACAAATCAATCTACGTTCGTCTATATTCAACAAAACCTTCTAATTAAACATTTTTTGTAACTGTCACCTGTCCATGTCAAAATCATAATATAATCTACTAAAGGTGGCTTCACAATAACTACCACATTAAGGTGAAGTCGTAAAAATATTTTAAATATATTCCAACATCCCCTCTATTTAAAATAACTCAAACCCTGACTTCTGGCACACGATAAATGTTTCTTCTTTTCAACTGCTTTTGTGAGGGAATCTGCAACTTGCCTATCCGTGGAAACATATTTCAAATCCAATAATTTTTCAGCAATTTTTTCTTTCAAGAAATGATGCCTTACATCTATATGCTTTGTTCTAGCATGGTATGATCCATTTTGTGCTAGATGTTGAGCTCCCTGATTGTCCACATGTATAACAGTTGCATTTGTACATTGTTGGAACTCCTCGCTCAATCTTCTCAGCCAAAGAGCTTCTTGTGCTGCCATGCTCATAGCCATATATTCACTCTCGGTTGTAGAAAGAGCAACTGTTGCTTGTCTCTTAGTTGCCCACGATATGGCTGTGCCATTTTTCAGAAAAACATATCCAGTAACTGATCTACGGTCATCTGGGTTGCTGGCCCAATCAGCATCTGCGTAGCCAACAATCTCACTGGTTTTGTTTTCTGAACAATCAAATTTTAATCTGTACTTCAATGTACCTTTCAGGTATCTAATGATGCGTTTCACCGCAGTCCAGTGTAGTGGACCTGGATTTTGAGTAAATCTACTCACATTGTTGACAGCGTAGGATATGTCAGGTCTTGATACTTGTGCTGCAAATAAAAGACTTCCTACTACTTCTTGGTAAGGTACATTTGCCATTTTTTCAATGTCGGCTTCTGTTTTTGGTGACATATCCTTAGATAATTTTTCACCAAGTAAAACTGGGGTATCAATTGGGTTGCAATCCCACATATTATATTTTTTTATAATATTTTCTATATACAACTCTTGGTCTAACCATATTTTCTTATTCTTTCTGTCACGTGTAATCTGCATCCCAAGTACAAATCTGGCTTCTCCTATGTCCTTCATCTTGAACTGAGACATCAACTGATTCTTGAGACTGACTTTAGCTTCTTTGTCATTAGACATAATTATCATATCATCCACATATACTGCTAGTATGATAATTATTGAATCAGTAAACTTGTAATAGATACATGGGTCTATTTTTGATTGGGATAGATCACATTTTGTCTTGAGACATTCATCGAGCTTCAAATTCCAAACTCTGCTGGCTTGTTTGAGACCATACAGAGATTTTTTTAACCTGCATAGTTTGTTAGACTGTGAAAAACCTTCAGGTTGTATCATGAATATCTTTTCGGTAAGATCTCCCTGCAAAAATGCTGTAACTGCATCTAACTGATCAATATCCAAGTCGAATTCTGCAGCTAAGGCAAGTAAGTATCTTGTAGATGTATATCTAACAACGGGAGAATAGGTCTCCTCATAGTCTATTCCTTTCTTTTGACTGCAGCCTTTTATCACTAACCTTGCCTTGTGTTTGACAACTGTACTTTTTTTGTTTTAAAAACCCATTTACATTTTAGTGGTTTTTCATCTCCTGTGTAGTCTACTAAGTCCCACGTTTTGTTTTCAATTAAGGTTGAATACTCTTCTTTCATCGCTGCTCGCCACTTGTCACTATCTGGTCTGCTAAGTGCTTCTTCAATTGTCTGAGGATCAGAAAAATCAACCATTGTTGCATAGCTAACTTCATAATCATCAAGACTTTTTGGTAATTTCCTGTCTCTTTCACTTCTTCTTGTTGTGTCAGCTGGAACCTGTGCAACTTGGTCTGGAACAAAATCTGGATCCGAATGATATTCAGAGTCATTTTCCTGCTGTTCTTCACTATCAGATGGAAGTGAAGAAAATATTGACTCATTTTCATTGCTCTCAGAAACTAGGTCACCCTGATCAAAGTCATTAACCTCTGGAACTATACCTTGATCTTCGGACAGTGCAGATTCGTCAGGAAAAACAAAAAATTGTTTATCTTGCTTTTTCTGAACCTGTTCAAGCAATAAACTGCCTCTTTCTTCTTCAAAAAATACAACATCTCTAGCCACGAAAACTTTGCCTGTAGAAGGATTATATAACCTATATGCCTTACTTTCAGTACTATAGCCAACCATTATACTGGCAATAGTTTTTCTATCTAACTTTTTGCGTATTTCTTTGGCTATATGTGCATGAACTTTGCATCCAAAAATCCGAAGCCCTTCTAGATTTGGTTTTTTATTACTCCATGCTTCTTCTGGGGTTTTTCCTTCAAGGCATTTTGTAGGTGATTGATTCAAAAGATATATTGCTGTAGGAGCAGCCTCAGCCCAGAAACTGTTGGGTAATTTGCAATCAATCAACATACATCTAACTTTTTCCACAATTGTACGATTGAGCCGTTCTGCTTTGCCATTCTGCTCAGCTGTCCTTGGCACAGTCAGCTGATGTACAATACCAGAGTCTTTCAAAAATTGTTCAAACGCAGTACTTAAGTATTCACCCCCGTTATCAGTGCGAAGTGTTTTTATTGTTTTACCAGTCTGGTTTTCCACTAAATTTTTGAAAGTCTTGAAACAGCTAAAAACTTCATCTTTTGCTTTCAGAAAGTACACAAATACTTTGTGTGTATAATCATCTAAGAAAGTGAGCATATAACGTGAACCTGCAATACTCTTGACCTCAATCGGTCCGCATAGGTCTGAATGCACTAACTGGAGAACTTCAGTTGTACATGTTTCGCTATCCTTAAACGGTAGTCTTTGACATTTGCCCATTACACAAATTTCACATTTACCATTTGTATCTGCATTGGGAAAATTTAGCCCTGATGCCATACCATTTTTAAGTTTATTCAAACTTCCAAAACTTATATGTCCGAGCCTACGGTGCCATAACATAGAATTTACTGATGCATGACATGCTACAAGCTGATTTTTCAGATCAAGTTTGAATAGGTCTTTATCAAATATCCCTGTGGCAATAACATTTTGTTGAGAATCATAAATTTCACAACCAGTGGTTTTAAAGACTACAGAATAATTCTTCTTCACTATCTGGCTCACTGACAACAGATTGACTTTCAAGTCTGGCACATACAGGATATTTTCGATATTTGCATTGAGCGAGTCTGACAAAGGTAAGGTGATGCTACCTACTTTGTTTGCACACATTATTTGATCATTTGCAGTGGTAATGGAGCACTCGGTGGTATTTTTCACATTTTCAAGTAAGTCCAAATTATTTGTCATGTGAATTGTAGCAGCTGAGTCCAAATACCAATCACTTTTGTTATAATCACAATTTGGTGCTACTGATAATGCAGAATATAGTGCCACACTATTTTTGTCTTTATCTTTGTCTTTGATTTTCTTTGGTTTATCACAGTTCTTAGCAAAATGTCCGTATTTGTTGCATTGAAAACATCTAACTGTTTTGTTTCTATTCACTGAGTTATAACCGTCACTCGTACCATTACAATTTCTGTTCCTATTTGGAAATTTTTTACTAAACATGGCAGTTTCTCCTTTATTCGACTTAATATCCTGCAGTAACTTTGTTTTAATGGAGTCTCCAGTTACTGATACTCCGGAACTTTCAATCCCCATAATCATAGGCTCATACTCAATGGGTAAACCAGCTAAAAGTATAGTACCGACCCATTCATCACTAACACTGAGACCAACACCAGACAACTTGTGGGCCGTGCTAACAATCTTGTTCACATAGTCTTCAACTGACTTGCTGTCCTCCAATCTGGTTGTGATCAATGTTCTTAGAAGCCCTACTCTTCGGGTGAGCCCCGTGTCCTCAAAAGCTTTGTTCAAAGCTTCCCATACACCTTTGGCGGTTTTCTGACTTTGTACATGTACATAGTTGATGGGATCTATCAGAAGAATGATTTTACTCCTAGCTTTTGTATCCTTTTGTTTGTCTTTATCAGTTCCTACAACGCAGTCCCACAATTCTTCTAGCTCCAGATACGTTTGAACTGCAAATTTCCCACTGTCGAAATTCTCACGTCCTAGCAACTTTTCAATTGGCGGCAACACAGTCGACATTCTGAATGGAAATTTGGCGACGAAAAACTTTTACACTCAACGGGAACCTGGGCCCATAACCTGTTGGTTTAGTACGTTTTTGTGGGATGTAGAAAAACAGAAATAAACTATAACATTTATTACTTCTGTAATAACAAATCAATCTACGTTCGTCTATATTCAACAAAACCTTCTAATTAAACATTTTTTGTAACTACAATCTCAAGTTCCTCCAATGAAGTTGTAGCCTCAAGAATTTGCAAAAACTTTATTTTAATTTCATTTTTTTTCTCTTCAAATTCAAATAATTTGAACTATTCTTTTTACATAATTCTTTGAGAATGCAGTCCTCTTCAATGAAATTTTCTTGGACTACGTGCATATGAAGACTATTTTCGTCATCTGAAAAAATAACATGAAAAGTCATAAAAACTATGAAAAAGGAATAATTCGTGGATTAAATTGCACTCTGCAGAAAAGTTCCAATAAGCGGCGTAGATATTTTTTTCTGGGTGTAGAGATTTCCTAATAAATTTTTAGTCAATGTATCACTATTTATAATTTTTTAAGTTAAACTCCCATCTCTGTATGGGGGAAATGTCATAATTTTGAATTGTCTAAAGATTTATAATTGGAGAGGTAGCGATTTCTTGCACTCCTTGCATTCAGAATTCATAATCAATAGAGAAAATAGTTCTGCAACAAAAACTAAATAAAAAATGATCAAGGAACGTAAATCAAATTTACATATAATCTTGCACAATGATACTTAACTATTTCTATATTCTACATTCCGCAAAACCTTACAAAATTATTTAAAAGTCCGATACCATTGTTGCCAATGCCAGTATACTAAAACTTAAAATACATCAGAATAGAAAATTTTTTACAAATCAAAAATATTCGGAGATATTTGAAAAAGTATAAAATGAATAAATTAGAGAATCGAGTAGGGGAAGGTGGGGATCCTTGGGCAGGTGGGAGGTCTGGGCATTTGTGAATAAAATCAAGCGCAAACTTTTAGGCACGCCGCTGTCGTGGTAACCGAAAAGCAGTTGATTTGTTACTTCTAACGAACACCATGGTGCAGCTGTATCAGTATTGTAGACACGACAAAATCGAGTTTTATGTTTCTATCCTTGGAAACAAACAATTTTATGATTATTTTTCTTCTACTGTTCTAAAATCACTGTAAGTGATTTTTATTAATTCGTATATATTGGTTCCTTGTGCATGGAATATCGTATCAATTAATGGGTAAAATTATTTGTTTAGTGTAGTATTTTGCAATTGAATTTTAATGGCGCCGGGCGGGATGCATGAACACCCAACGGTGCGGGAACATTGGGCATGCCCATCTGTCCCTACCTTACGTTTTTTTTATTTTTAGGAGAATATGCCGTTTTGCTACAAGAAAAAAACAAGCCACATTTGAAATACCACGCGATATAATCGAAAGAGCTATCGATGAAGTCCGTGCGGGAGCAAAAATTCAACCAACTGCGAAGAAGTATGAGATTCCCAGATCTTCTCTTCAACGATACTTGAAGTTAGAGCGACCTTTGAAAATCACAGAAAATAAATATATAACGAGACAGATATTCACTACTGATGAAGAAAAGGCACTCAGTGAATATTTAATTAGATGTTCCCAATTACATTACGGCTTGACTAAACTTAATTGTAGAAAGTTTGCATACGAATATGCAGTTGCTAATGGAAAAGTTATTCCAGAAAATTGGAAGCAACGTAAATATGCATTAAAGGACTGGATCAGAGGGTTTATGATTCGAAACAAAAATTTGTCTTTGCGTACTACTGAGGCGACTAGTTTATCACGAGGCACCAGTTTCAATCGGAAAAATGTAACGGAATTTTTCGACAATTACAGAAGCGTTATGGATCCGTATAAATTTGGACCAGAAGCAATCTACAATACAGACGAAACTGAATTAACAACCGTGCAGTCTACGCAGAAAGTTTGAGCAGTGAAGGGTTGCAAACAAGTAGGACAAATGACGTCTGCCGAAAGGGGCACTTTGATAACCCTTTGTTGCACGATTAATGCTATCGGAAACTCTATACCGCAATTTTACATATTCTCTCGAGTAAATTTTAGACCGTATATGCTAAATGGTGCCCCGATTGGATCCGATGGTGCAGCTTACACGTCTGGGTGGATGACTGCACAAAATTTCGTTTTATACCTGAAACATTTCATTAAATATGTTAAGCCTTCAAATACTTCACCTGTAGCCATTCTACTTGATAATCATGAAAGCCACATATCAATAGAAGCTTTAGAAATGTGCAAAACAAACGGCATAGTGATGCTAACCTTCCCGCCACACTATAGCCACAAGCTCCAGCCTTTAGATTTAACAGAATTGGGACGGCTCAAGAGATATTATAACGTTGCGTTAACAGACTGGCTCTCTATGAATCCATCAAAAACTTGCACTATTTATAAAATAGCGAAATTATCAGCACTGGCCATACCTCAGGCTTTTACTCCCAAAAATATTCAACACGGATTCGAGAAAAGTGGTATTTGGCCCTTGAATTCTGAAGTTTTTACAGACGTGGATTTTTTAAGTTCCTATGTCACAGACAGACCTATGTTAATAGAACAAGAGAATGACCTTGTCGCGAATTCAGTCCAAGAACAGCCAGCGACTAGTCCTTCTGATTAGTATTTTCACGTAACCGGTAGTGAAGTAAATGAGCCTTCTGCATCTGCCTTATTACAGCCAGCTAAGGAACGGCAAACGAATACACCAACAAATGAACCCTTTTTGACTTCCAAAACTGTGAGACCTTATCCTAAAGCACAGCCAAGGAAAAATATTAAGACTAAAAGGAAAAAAGCGAAATCTAGGATCATGACAGACACACCAGAAAAACTTTTAATAGAAAAAGCTGAGAAAAAACGTAAATTACCAGTGAAAAAAATTCCAAAATTGTAAAAGGAATTGCAGACCTCTAAGAAAGAAAGAAATTTTAAGAAGCGAAAGGAAAGTACATCGAGCGAAAGTTTAAAGGGCGAAAGTTTCTCGTCGGGCTCCTCATCAGAATGGAGTGAATTTGAAGAAGAAAGTGACAAGGAGGTAGATGTAGATGACGTCATATGTCCTGATCGTATTTTCCAGATAGGAGACTACGTTATAGTTAAGTTTCAGATGAAGAAAACCTGTGCCCATTATGTAGGAAATATCGAGGAAATAGAATACAACGATTTTACAATAAATTTTATGAGACTCACAAAATTGAAAAACACTTTCTGCTACCCTGATATAAAAGGTGTATCATCGGTTACCCGAAATGACATAATCACAAAGTTACCCGCCCCCACTATTTTGACAAGAAGAGGGAGCCATAAGTATCTATTTGATAAACCACTATGGGTTATTGAAACTTTGAAATAGGCAATTCTCACGAAAATATCAAAGTTAGTTGGTTTTCTTATATATGTGTGCCGAACAGTATCAATAAATATAGTTTGTAAAATGATTTCTTAATGTTGGTTATTTCATGCCCAAGGCTCCCGACTACAGTGCCCACAGATCCCTCTGGTAGGGATGCTTGGGCACTATTGCAAGGTTTTAAAAAAGTTAAATTTCACCAAAAACTTTGAACAATAGAATTTATAACATAATGCCTAAAGCTTAAGATAAGTCAAATATAACTGGCAGTGAAAACAAAATAGGGCTAGATTGGGCTGAATTTACTGTACAGGCAATATACTGAAAAAGTGCCCAAGGATCCCCACCATCCCCTATAGCTAGAAAAGTTTTAAAATTGCCCATAACTTTTTTATTATTGTAAAAATTATTTTGTCAGTCATTATCTGATGGAAGATTATTTTAAGAATCTTCCATCAGATAATGATTTCGATTTGGCAACGCTGCTTCAATCGTCGACAAGGTTGTTCTTGTTAATTTCCATTGGTTAGGATCATCCGTGACCCTACAACTCACTAGACGCTAGTGTTGAACTGCAGGTGGCAGCGGCAGATAGCGAGAGTCGACCACAAAGGCCGGCCGCACACATAATCGAACGATACAGAACACGACAAGACATTTTAACTGACAGTGTCTGTTGCTAAGAGTTTAGAATGGACGGATATGGAGTGCCAGCACACTACATCGAACAAGACAAGCCAAGGCAAAAAACACGATCGAACGGTTTTTTCATGACTGGCGCTGTCTGCCGAAGTTTCGTCTTTAGTCAAAACAACAGCACCACCATCGCACATCGCCTAGCTATTGCATCCGCCAGGATTTGAGGCGAATTGGAGTTGTATTGTGTCTTGTGCTTCAATGGCGTCACTGTCCGAGATTGAGGACGACCCTACATATTTTGTAGATGTAGATAAACTTTTGTCATTAGTACAATGTAACCCGGCAATATATAACACCTCTTTGAAAGAGCACCATAATAATAATGTTATCGGCAAGATCTGGAGTGATATTGGAAACGAATTGGGCGTATCAGGTACGATGTAATAACAACATTATAATATATTAATAGAAAAGGTGATATTTGGTTATTTATTTTAAGCATACTAGCAAACTAAGTTAATATAACTTATTGTAAAGAAACATATCACAATGTAACCATTTTGAATACCACAGTTCTTAATGATGATTGTAGGTGTAAAAAATGAGTTAACATTTTTGCTTGAATATATATTGTAAATTTACATATTACTGTAAATTTTAGTGTCTATGTACATTAATTACACTTACACAAACGCCATTTTTTCTTGCCATGGTACTGAGCCTGCGGGAGAATTGAAGTCATGAAATTGTCTCTAACTTTCTACGCAGCCTCCGCTGCTCTGGCGATCACAGTTTCTTTTTCTCTGTCACAATCTTCTTCCATGACCATAATTTCATTATAGACATCTACTACTTTTCCCTCCTTAACTCTTATGACGTTGTGTAAAACACAACATGCTAGCACAATATTTTTTGTTATGTCTGGATGACATAATATGGCAACTTGATGAACACGGAATTTTTTGAACATCATTCCGAAGTCACATTCCACAATTCTGCGTGCGTCTATAATTAAAAATTCTTCTTTCACGTTTAAGTGAAGTTTTAGCATAGGGTTTCATCATATGTTTGTGCAGAGCGTAAGCGTCATCTGCAACAAATACGTAAGGAAATTTGGTTGGGTTGCCATTATAGAGTTGTCTTGGTTTTGGTAAATTCAGGCTTTGGCTGTTGAACATACGTTCAAAGGTTGACGAAATGAAAACGCTACCGTCACTATTTCTGCCTGCCTCTCCCACATCGACAACAACAAATTTCCCTTCAGTACCAACAACAGCTTGTAATATTATGGAATTGTGCGTTTTATAGTTATAAAACAACGAACCACTATTCCACGGAGCTTCAATACGGATATGCTTTCCGTCAACCGCTCCACAACAGTTAGGGAAATTCCACAGTTCTTCAAACTTTTCTGCAATCTTCTTCCATTCATTAGTTGTACACGTTGTCATCAAGTACATTGGAGATAACACTTCCCATATGACAGCACAAGTTTCAGCAACAATCTTCCCTGCTGTCGTAGCCCCTACTCGGTGATTGAAATGCATGTACTGAAATCTTTCCCCCGTTGCTAGGAATATAAAACAAATTAACCCAATTAGCCCACGCAACTTTTTTTCTCCATACAACATGAATTTTTTTTTGTTTTAGGTGCAATATGCAAGACTAAATGGAGCAATTTGAGAAATTCTTACGCAAAATACTTGAAGAAAATGCCAAGTGGATCAGCAAAGAAAAAGAAAAAATAGCATTTGGCAGAAGCCATGGATTTTTTACAACCATGGACTGGTTCTTGTAGGAAGATTTCTAGCAGCTTATCATCGTCAGATACTCAAGATTCTGCAGTCCCCCCAGCCCCAACCGGCAACGATGACCAGGTTGTAGCACAGACACCTACTGCACAGTCACCTTCTGCACAGACACCTACTGAGTCTGCAATTGGATCTGACGTCAGTGTAGGTAGCGTTGGAGAAAAATACGTACCGAAGAAAAGGAATAAAAAAACTCCGTCCGAAATGGTAGCTGCTCCGATGATAGACTTCCTTAAAGTAGCTACAGAGAGTCGAAAATTGGACGCCAACATAACTACTGAAAACCCTATGCTTAGCTATTTCAAAAGTTTGCTACCAGACAAAGACGACCTCACAGATAGTAAAAACGTCGTTTCAAAATACAAGTGATGGAAGTTTTAAATAAGCTTATTGAGGTGCAAGAAAATGAGCAATTCGTTTGTTCTCGACCTACATCTACATCAAGTTCAAGTTACGGTCATACTCCACATGTTCAAGGAAACTTGTTCCCCGGTGCACAGACTTTCACTCCATTCAACCATTCTATTGAAGGGCCACAGCTTCAAGGAAACTTCTTATTCGGTGTACAAACTTTAACTCCAGTCAACCAAACTAATGAACATAATAAACGAAAATCACGGAAACAGTTATCTTAATCTGAACTAAATTTATCTAATTTGAATTACTCATACATCTATAGTTCATAACAATTACGTTTCACAGTTTTCTCAAAATAATATAAGAAACATGTATTAATAATTGTGTGGATTTTATGTACTTTTGTAAGTACATTCAACTCTAATACATGTTGATATGTAAAATGGTAGTTTTTTTTAATCCTTACCTTAATGTTAGCAGAAGTTTCTCCTCCGGCGTTATGGCTTATCTCCATTTTGTGTTTTGCTTCAGGATCTTTCTTTGAATTTCACTCAATATGTAGTCAAAAGTTGACATTGTCATACGACAATAGTTATAAAACTTTGCGGGTCTAACCTCAGTTCAGCAATGAAGCCAGTTAAATTTCTTTTTTGGTTTATGGGGTGAACCCAAATCTCTCTATTCCTCTTGAAGTCTAACAATTGTAGAAAAATCCACAACATCAGTACCATCTCCTCCTCGTCGTCCATTGTAACAACATATAAAATTGTAATAAAATTAACTATCTCGACCCTTACTTCGTGGAATCTACTCATATTAGTGTTTTAAATGAAACTCACGGTTTCTAGTTAATACCACAATACAGTAGAACCCCGATTATCCGTGCGCGCTTTATCCGGGCGGCGGATTCTCCGTGCGGCTTGTTAAATTGGTCATCCGTGTCTGTTGGCCAGAGGTTGGCGCCTGGCGCGTGAACATTGAATGCACCGCGCAGACGCTCGTCTCGGGGAATCCCGAATTTACATATGTGTTTACTTATTATTTTCGTCAACTATTAACAGTATCAACCCGACTCGTTAAACACGCACAAAATGCAGCATACCGGTGCTAACGAAAAGCGTAAACGCAATGTATTATCTTTAGAACAAAAAATGGAAATTTTAAAACAATTTGAAAAAAGAAAGATGTTGCTCTATTGGCGAAAACATATAAAATTGGAAAACAAGCGGTTCGCGACATTGTGAAGAATAAAGCCAAGTTACAGAGCTTTGTAGCTAAAGCTGATAGTGCAAAAGCTATTTCTGATAGGAAGTCTCTAAAAGGATCTACTTTTCCTAAACTTGATGATGCTATGACCATGTGGTTCTTACAAAAAAGATCGGAAGCGGTTCCAATATCAGGATCGATGTGTGGTAGGCAAGCACAAAAGTTTCACGAGCAATTGAAAATTAAAGGAAACTTCTCTGCTTCTACCGGTTGGCTATACAGATTTAAAAAACGTAATGGAATACGACAATTAGCTATTCAAGGGAAGAAACTAAGTGCCGATTCTACTGTATAATAAAAATTGTCAATTTTTTAGAATTTTCAACAATTTTTATTATATTGTGGTATTAACTAGAAACCGTGAGTTTCATTTAAAACACTAATATAAAATTGTAATAACTTAAATTACTTAACAACCAACACTGTTAAAAGATTGTAGGTCACTGCACGAGGAGTGGAATACAACTGCCCGGATTTCTGTTCTGTCTTGTTCGATAGCGTTCGATACGAAGAAAACATCATCAACGCTATCGAACAAGACAGAACAGAACCCGAAACGTCTTGTTCTGTTCGATTATGTGTGCGGCCGGCCAAACGCTTTGCTGCCAACTTTGACTGCAAAAAGTCACCCGTCTGAAAGTGCCCTAAGTCAAGGCTTGTAGCCCCCCGGGCATTCTTCCATACTGTGGTGAGAATGCATTTCTAGCTTTTATACTTTACTCTGTGATTCCCAAAATGGTACAGGTGGATCCCCAGGGGTCCACGGGTAACTCGACAGGGGTCTATATTGCCGTGACAAAAAAAATTATCGTTAGATACGTTCTTCACATTTTTGACGAGTTTTGGAAATATAGCAGCAGAGGATGACAGAAACCAGTAAAATGTTGAAAGTAGTCTACAAGGAAAAATATTTGCGAACCTCTGCTTTAACGTGTCTGGCAGTCCCTTGGTGTTAATCTAAAACGAGTTGAGTACTTTTCATTGTCAATCGGAGAAGTACGAGTACTTTATAAATTAACATCGCAAAGAACTTCCTTTTTATCGTTGTAAAATTTCGTCCTAACTTGAGTATAATACCAATTACCTGGAAAGTTTTTTTTAAACGCAAGTCATATAAAATGTAACAGATATTGTCGTTACATTGTACAATTATACTATTTTAAAAATAATTTGGCATTATTTATGCTGCAATTTGCAATTCAAACATATTTGAGTTTAATCAAAAACAGTAGAATAATAAAATAGCCACGTGTTCATTTATATTACAAAATAGTTCAAGAGATATTAAAATAAAAAGTATGTGTCCTTTCAGTGACCGAACGGGTGGTTTGGGTACCCCAGATGCGGTTTTACTTACATAACTTTCTAACTTTTTTCCCTTCAGCTAAGTAATCTAAAAAATATATTAGCATGCCATTTTATAATGAAAATAATCAATGTAATAAAAAATTCTCCAGCAAAAACTGGAATTAATTTGTGGGGTACTTCTGTTACCCCGCACGGTCAGCAGTGAAGTTCGTGAAATTAGCCCCCAAAGTTTTCACGATTTAACTAAATTTAGAGTCATCGGTTAGTGCATTGGTTCCCAACGGGGGCGATACCGCCCCCCTGCGGGCGCTGCAGCCTTTTAGGGGGGCGGTAACGGATTCAGAAGCAAATAATAAGCAGTCAAGAGGAATGGTGAAATAAAAATGATTTAATAAGGGTTAATAAGCAGTTTTAAATTAGCAATAATAATAATACATCTTCTTCTTTTTTCTATAAACATATATTAAGCCAATCACAAGTTAGGTTACTTCTTGGTCTAGCCAAAAATAACTACTAAACATCAGGTAGGTATCAAATGAAATGTAACTTCTGTCATTCTGACGATGATATTGATTTATCGAAACAATTGTCATTTTTTTAGAATTTTCAATAACTTGTATTATATTGTGGAATTAACTAGAGACCGTGAGTTTCATTTAAAAACACTAATATGAGCATATTCCACGAAGTAAGGGTCGAGACAGTCAATTTCATTTAATAATACTAATAATTATAATAATTTCTTTTAGTTCAGAATAGAAGTATATGACTTGTCCTCGCACGTTGATAAGCGAACGCGCGATGTTCATACAAAATAACATGTTTCGACATGTTCGCACACAGACAAGTTGAATCATGCACGAAATGAAACGTATAAAAGCAACAGCTCTACGAATTTTTTGTTAGTTAGTTGTATGTGCTTGGCCGCGATATATAGTCGTGAATCATAAGCTCTGCCGTAGTAAATAATCGTGAGTGGTATGTCATTTTATAAACATTACTATCTATAAATCTATTGCGAATTTAATTTTTGTATGAAAATGGCTGAATCTTTTTCTAAATTAAAAAAGAAATGCCGGCAATACAGTATTGAATATTTAAAATATGGATTTGCGGAATCTTCTACAAACAAATCATTACCTATGTGTTTAATTTGCCGAAAAGTTTTTTCAAATGAAGCTATGAAACCTTCTAGGCTACAAGAGCATTTACATAAAATGCATCCTGATAAGAAGAACAAAGATATATTCTATTTTCAAGAACTCGAAAAACAATATTTAAAACAGCCAACTATATCAAACCTTTTTGCACCGTCTTCTAAACGAGACAATGATGGGCTACGAGCCTCATATAACGTTTCATTGTTAATCGCAAAGTCAGGAAAACCACACACCATTGGCGAGGAATTAATTTTGCCGGCAGTCGAAGAGATATTAAAAACTGTTCTCCATCATAAGACACCATTTGATATCATTAAAAAAATTCCTCTCAGTAATAATTCAGTGCAAAGAAGAATAGATGAAAAGGCAAATGAAGTTGAAATATCATTATGCGATTACCTAAAGACTTGCAAATTTTCCATTCAACTCGATGAATCAACTCTACCAAGTAACGAAGCTCTACTCATATTATACGTACGATTTATAAAAGAAGAAAAAATTCATCAAGAGTTATTATTTGTTAAGAGTTTGGAATCTGATACAAAGGGACATTCTATATTTAATATCATGCAAGAATTTTTTCAAGAGAAAGAAATTCCTATTAGCAATATTTTGTCTGCTGCTACTGATGGTGCTCCAGCAATGACCGGGCGTCATAAGGGTTTTATAGCACATTTGAGAAAAGCAGTGCCAAATGTACTCGCTGTACATTGTATTATTCACAGTCAGCATTTGGTTGCAAAAAAATTAAATGAACGTCTGCATGCGTCCCTCAATAAAGTTATTAAAGCAATCAACATCATTAGAAGCAATTCATTGAATGACGTTTGTTTCATAAGCTTTGCAATGAAAATGATGAAGACTACAATCGCTTGCTGCTGCACACAGAAGTACGTTGGCTCTCTAAAGGTGTTTGTCTGAATCGTTTTTTCAATCTATTTGACTCAGTGTTGGAATTTCTTGAAGAAAACGAACAATTGCGCAAAAACCTGATTACGTCAAAAAATGACATCGCTTATTTGACGGACCTGTTTAAAGTATTTAATCAAGTTAATCTACAATTGCAAGGTGATGATTTAAATTTAATTAAAACTAAAAACGTCATAGCTGCTTTTGCAGGAAAACTTCTTATATTCAAAAGGAATCTTGGTAGAGGTGAGTACAACCATTTTCCCACATTATCAACAGTGTCTGCAAAACCTGAAGATTTACTTACTTACTGCCACCACTTGGAAGTTCTTCATGTTGATTTTACAGAGCGTTTCCAACATATTTTAAACATGGAAATACCAAGTTGGGTTATAGATCCTTTCGCAAACACAGATAGTGAAGGCTCATCAAATTTGGAAGAGGAGCTATTAGAACTCACAACTAACGAAGAACTGAAAGTAAAATTCAAACGTGGATATCAAGAGTTCTGGCTTCAAAAACCAATACCAGTTCTCTATCCTGGATTGTGGACAATAGTACAGAAGTTGTTAATTGCATTTCCTTCGTCCTATATGGCTGAGCGTGCATTCAGTGCAGTAACCGATTTTCTGTCAAAGAAGAGGAACAGACTACACATCACTGAACGTGGCGATCTGCGATTGATGTTAACGAAATTGGAACCCGATATTAACAACCTGGTAACACTCCACCAGCCTCAACCGTCTCATTGATTTTTTCTTTATTATTAATTTTGTATTTCTTATTGTATTGCATTTCTTATTTCTATTGTGATTGTATTTCTTATTGATTCTGTGTTTATATTTAAAAGTTTATTAAACACTTTTATTGTACATTTGGTAATCGTTTAATAAATTTCTACTTCATCATTCCTCTAAAATAAAATTTAGACATTAACTAAAATTAAAGCTAAATACAGATCAATTGGGACGGTACAGATGATATTCAAATAAAATTAACTACTTTGGACTAACCAGCGACTGGGGGGGGGGGGCGGTGAAATTTTTGTTCTCTTCTATAGGGGGCGGTGGCCCAGAAAAGCTTGGGAACCACTGGGTTAGTGCATCATTAGTGCCCCTTAGTGCTTTTTTAAAGTTCGTTAGTACTTCCGTGGTTTGGTAGATATGGAATATTCATTTAAGATCAGCCCCCAAAGTGTTTAGGATTAATTCCAAATTGGTGTCATTCGTTGGGGCTTCGTTAGTGCACTATAGTGCTTCAATTATTTTCGTTGGTGCTTTATTGGTTTTCGAGATATTTCATGTTCTTTTTTGAGGTAAGCCCCCAAAGTATTCACGATTCGATTACATTTAGTGTCGTCTTACACTACGAATGAGTAAGTGTCGTTTTCTCCAAACTAAAATAGAGTATCTAGGTCATGAAATAAACGGTGAAGTTATTTAGCCTGGTAAAGATAAGATTAATGTAGTTTCGAATTTTCCACGTCCAAAGAATGTACATGAGTTCCGAAGATTCCTTGTACTTGCAAGTTATTTCAGGAAATACGTTAAAAACTTTGCCAGTATTTCGAAAGTCATAACTAACTTAACTCACAAAAACACAAGTTTTGTTTGGAGTGATGGTTGGGCAGAAAAGTAATACAGAAGGAAAAAATCGAAACAATTTTCGAAAAACCAGCAAATTTTCGGAGTGCAAGCGTATGGACAATAATACTCTATTATTACCTTGCTATTGGTATGACGAGCCTCTAGAAAAACTACGAAGACAACTTCCGATGGAAGGAAGTTTATTTAAGATAATAACTGCAGAATACATCTCTGATTTTCTAGGAATTGTGAACGCTGCATTTTGCATTCTTGATAACAACATTTTATATATTCACTTTTTTATTCAGATATTTTTGTACTTTAGGAAATAAAGTATCAAAAGTTCACCGTTCGTATTTTTATTTCAAAATAAAGTTTTTAAAAACTCATTTGAAACATCAGGGAAATTAAATCGCGAATGATTTTTTGACGTAAAATCAAATTTTTCGGCAGTGTTTGAGTGGCAATACGTTTAATAGCCCGACAATCGTGAGCCAGAAACTTTTTTCAGACTATTTTTCAATGAAATATTTTGAAAAAAGCGATTGGTTAAAATTGAATATTATGTATATACATTTCTATAATAAAAGTGGTTAATATATTCAAAAATGTGGACTGCACGAGTTCCATTTGCGAAATATTTTATTGTTGATAACCACAACTGAGTACCCTACACGCGTCATTGAAGAAAGCACCTTCATAGCACGTAACCTTCATGCAAGCATTTAAACGTTTATCGATCTAAAACATTCCGAGTTTTAAGAGTATATATGGAACAATCACTAGGTCAAGATTAAAAGGTCAACGACTCGTTACGGAATTTCGAATGGTTAATTTTTTATAGATTATGTAGGTAATTTTAGGAAACGAATGACATGGACAAAAATACAGGAGATTAACTATATATTATAATTTGTAATTCTTGAAATCTTATTATATTATGGAGGTAAATTTAGTTTTCTTTCAATGTTTTAGGAGCTGAATTAAGCAGCAAAGATCACTGACTTTTGGTATGGTACGAAAATTAGTTTTCCTTGTGTTTTTGGTGTTCGATAAAAACATTCATTGAGAGGGAGATAAAAAAGAAAAGGATACAGGCTAACATTTTTGCTCTTCATTATGAATGAATTTGTGGCCAAAAATTAAACAAACCTTAACGAACAACCAACAAGTTCGCTGATATCACGATTTGTTATTTTTTACTCTTTTTCTAAATTTGAATTGCCACTTCGATTTTCAATCGGTAGGAGATATAAAAAAGAATTAGAGCCATTCTTGAAATCGCATTCGAAAAAACGTTTTAACAAATGAAAGGTGGTTACTGTTTTGAATGCGATTTACCTAACAAATTTTGATGAATAAAACATATTTTATATTTCAAGATTTTGACCAAGTAGTAATTATTTAGTTTTATTCTTAGCTATTGCGCCGTTAAGTGAAAGTGCGTATTGTCTGGAGAAATGGTTTTACAGAAATAGATTGTTGGCTTTCTAATTTTAAATTAATAAAATAAGATGTGTTAATCGATAAAATTTTTTTTTGATACAAACATATCGCTGTATGCTGTTTTTTTTAATTTATGGAATAATAGGCATGATGATAGATTTTAAAATGTAGGTAATAGAAAAAATGAGCAGATATGACATTGCAAATATTATAATAGTGGCGTTCGATTTGCAGGCTCTGGCTGAGTACTTGATAGCAGTGTTGCCAGTGTCATTTATTAAAATGTACCAAATATTATTGGAAAATGTACCAGAATTCAGTATTTTGTACTGAAAAATTAAAACCAAAATAAATATTCGTTCGCGCGAAAACATGACACCTGACTGCCGAACGTTGTCTAAAAGTTCTGGGAACCGGTGAATGATTTACTGTTTTTTATTTCTTTAAGTATATATATCCTGTTATTACACAAAATATTTCGGGTAAGTATTTTATCATCTGAAATATCTGAAAATGTAATTGGTCAAAAATGTACCAAAAATAGTGAAATTGTATTTTTGTACAAGAAGTGTGAAAATGTACCAAATTGATACAATTGTACCAGCTCTGGCAACGCTGCTTGATAGTGACACGACAAAAATTTAGATAGAACGCTTGCGTGTTCCCCGTATAACCTCAAAAAATAGTTTCTATGGTTAGTTTTTGAAATTTGTGATTTTTGGATTCTTGTTTATAATGCCTCTGACATGAATGAAATTATTGAAAAAATTATTATGATCAATACTGCTATAATAACACAAATCACAAACAAATGCATATATGCATGAAACACGAATTAAATTGTTGGTGCTCGCGGGGAAAGAGTGACACGACAAAGAAGAGAAGAAAGTTTGTGTGTCTGCGCGCGCCTGAGGGCGTTTGGTTTAAATATATAGTACATAAACTGGAAGAACCGGGCGGCATAGACGACCCACAAAGAAAGGACCTCAGTAGAGCAGGAGTGAGGAAATACCTGCGACTCCTCAATTAGGGAATTTCCCCTGAATAGGCAAGGAAGCAGGTTATTCAGCGCTCCGAACCACCAGCGGGAAAGTGCCTACCCGAAAAGAAAACTCCAACCAGGAAGGCAAAGCATAGAAGAGGCCTGGAGCACATCACTCCTCCGTGGCGACCTCTTAGTAAAAAACCAAAAACCGCTGCAACGGTAACCGGGTAATTACTGGTTACGCAGCAGCTGTTAAAACAGAGAAGGCTTTCAGGGTACGAATGATGCCCAAGGATTACCCTAGGGTCATTCTGAAAGCAGAGCAGCTCTCCACCCTGGAAGATACTCTGATGGAAGAGTAAGGAGAAGGGATCTCCTTCCGTTGTGGAATGATACTGATGGACTGTGGATTCCAAGAATCAGCAGATTCGTTCATGAGATCAGGGGTCAACTTTCGTTTAGCTGAAATCAGTTATGGAAAAACTGTTACCATGGTAATGGGTACACAAAAACCTAAATAATATGGTGAGGAAATGCGCGGTTGCCAAGTTGATCCCACTTTCGTTTAGCTGAAATCAGTTATGGAAAAACTGTTGCCATGGCAGCCATTACCATGGTAACGGGTACACAAAACCCTAAATACTATGGTGAGGAAATGCGCGGTTGCCAAGTTGATCCCACTCAGTTATGGAAAAACTGTTGTTATGGCAACGATTGTAGTAATTAGTAGTAAACAAAAACCCAAATTCTATGGTGAACTGCGAAACGTCGACCCGGCGCGCATTTTTCACAGTCTGTTGATAACTGTTCATAAACATTTTCCATTTGGTTATTGTGTATGTACGTATTCCTGATAGTATTGAATAATGTGGATAATCATGTGTAATGTGTAATGATTCAAAATATTTCAACTAACTTCGATGTAAACAACTCTTTAATATCAACAATAAAAAGAAATTATTTTGAACTAAAATCTCCATACTCTATTTTTATAGAATTCAGGAGTTCTAGCATTGGATCGAGTTTGTTTTTTTACAATACCTTCTCCACAAATATTCACAAAGTTTGTCTGCAAACTCGTTCTCCGGAATATGCTGACCCCTCAAAAACTTTTTGGCAGCACTCCATTGGGACTCTATTCTTTGAGTGTGCGTACCATCAGCAGCAACAAACTCAACACTATAGTTGACAGTCTTATGATGATATCCACACTCTGAAAGTTTAGAGTAGCCCTTCCACATACCTCTGTGAAGGTGGCAGAACCATTTCGGCAGAATCAAATAAAATATATTACGACTTTTAGTACTAATTTGTACCACAAAAAATAATTTTGTACCTTTACCCATTAACGAAAAAAACATGGCGCTGCTAGCTTCATGTTAACTTAGAAAGCCCAAATTAAGAAAATTTGAAAAAAATTAAAATTATTACAGGAAATTAAAGAACTGAATTTGTACTAATTTGTACCACAAAAAAAATTAACATAACCCCCTCAAACAACCCCTATTGCGATAAATTGAACAGTAAGCCCATACTTCTCCGATCTTTTTAATATATCTTGGAAAACGAAACATTAAAGTCGATTCTATTAGTACTAAATTTGTACTAATTTGTACCACGAAGAATACTTCAAAATATTAAAGTCAACTCACTTAAACAACCCCTGCGTTTATAAATTGAATAGCAAGCCCCATACTTCTCCGATCTTTTCAATATTTCTTGGAAAACGAAATATTGAAATCGATTCTATTAGTACTCAATTTGTACTAATTTGTACCATAAAGAATATTTCAAAATATTTAAGTCAACCCACTTAAACAACCCCTGCTTTTATAAATTGAATAGCAAGCCCATTATCCCCGAACTTTTCAAAATTTCCATAAAACCGAAATATAAAAGTCGACTCCATTAAAACTGAATTTGTACTAATTGGTACCACAAAAAAAATTAACGTCAACCCCCTCAAACAACCCCTGTTGCGATAAATTTAATAGCAAGCCAATTATCCTCCGAACTTTTCAAAATTTATTGAATAACGAAATATAAAAGTCGACTCCATTAAAACTGAATATGTACTCATTTGTTCCACAAGAAAAATTAACGTCAACCCCCTCAAACAACCCCTGATCGATATATTGAATAGTAAGCCCATTCTTCTCCGATCTTTCCAATATTTTCTGAATAATAAAATAATAAAGTCGATTCTATTAGTACTAAATGTGTACTAAGTACCATGAAAAATATTCCAAATTATTATAGTATACTCACTTAAACAACCCCTGCTTTGATAAATTGAATAGCAAGCCCATTATCCTCCGAACTTAATTTTTTCAAAACGAAATATAAGAGTCGACTCTAATAATACTGAATTTGTACTAATTTGTACCACAAAAAATATTAACGAACGTCAACCCCTTCAAACAATGCCTGATCGATAAATTAAATAGCAAGCCCATTATCCTCCCATATTTTCAGAATTTCTTGAAAAAGGAAATAATAAATTCGATTCTATTAAAACTGAATTTGTACCACAAAAAATATTTCAAAATATTAAAGTTAAACAACCCCTGCTTCAATAAGTTGTATGGCAAGCCCCATTATCCACCGATCTTTTCATAATTTCTTGAAAAACAAAATATAAAAGTAGATTCCATTAAAACTGAATTTGTACCACAAAATATTTTATACACAGATTTAGACTGAAGTATCAAAAATTAAAATAAGCCCTTTTGGCGTTTTGTGCACTGCTTAATTACTCCAAAAAATCCATGCTGAAATTTTTCCAAGATCTGGAAAAATTATTAAGAATTATTAAATAAAGGCATCAATCAGCAAAAGGTCAATAGGAGCGGTAGATCAGACATCAGACTTGTAATATCAAAAAAACAAAAAAATCGCGGTTTTTACTACCGTGTAATATAAAAATTTTGTTCAATCTTTATTAAGCCGCCAAGTATTCAAAAAAAGTGATAACACCCGAGTATGATGCCATTCTTATCTTCTAACTGCCTAGAACTATTTGCGCCTTATCACGCACCTGCAGAAGGGAAAGAAAACTTATTTGTCTCCTCAAAGAATTGCTGCGATTACCTCAAAAGACTTCATTGAAAATAAGAGTATGTATCTATGACAAAAAATATGGATTTCTAATTGTAATTATAACAATATATTTATTATTAGAGGCAAAACAATACATAATATCAAAACAAAAATGATTGGGAAGTAGGTAGGCGACAAGGTTTCATGAAACACTTTATGTAACAGTTTATTCAGATTTTGGTCCATTTTGAACTTACATCAGAACGACTGCTGTGAGGTGAAGACACTAGGTACTTTAAACAGCCTTTTTCAGGGAAAATTGTATGGGTACAAATTAGTCCTATAATCTCAAATTAACATTATTTACTTGGAAATTAATAAAACACGTGGTCTAATTTATTTTATTTTATAAACAAAATAACATAATAATTAAAAAACGTTTTTGGGTACAAATTAGTCCCAAATTCAAAGTTTAAAGCCATACTGTTTGTTTTTGATTATATTTCTAGCTGAACTGGCGTAGACATTCAACTAGATAAATAATCTTAATTTGACAAAATTAGTGTCGAAATTAATAATTCATTATATACAAATTTACAAAGTGGTACAAAGTTGTGAATGCTGAACTTCGGTGGTTTCAGATCGGAAGACACTTTATGTTTCGATTTGATGAATATTAAAACTAACTTTGTTATTGAGTGTTGAACTCGTTTCGATCAGTATAAGAACTTGTTATTGAGCGTTGAGCTCGATTAGATGAGTGTGTAAAACTCGCGTCGATGAGTGTAAAACTTTGTTATCGAGAGTATTGAACTCGCTTCGATGAGTGTAAAACTTTGTTATCGAGAGTATTGAACTCGCTTCGATGAGTGTAAAAAATTAACTTTGATGTTGAGCGTTGAGCTCGATTCGATGAGTGTAAAACTCGCGTCGGGTGAGAAACCTAATTTCTTCACGTTCTGAGACGTCTTGAATAGAAATCTGCAAGGGGCGTGTTTACACGTGGATTGGGTTGACCAAACGAGAATAAATATTTCCTATTGGCCAGTATCATTGGACTCGTCGGGTTCATTGACAAGAATCAACAATGGGTGCCTACAATAGATATTTCTATTGAATACTCCAATAGCAATTGTAAACTTTTTACTCAGAAAGGTTATTCAAACATGTCTTTTAAAATCTTCCGATCGTCGACCATAAAATTCACGCAGAAGTGACACTAAATTTAGGGTTTTTACAATACAATAGATAATAGAGTGACACGTGACATTTTCCTAACTTCTCAACTATAGGATTCCAAACACAATGCGACAAGATGACTACTTTCAAAAATGTGCTATTTCAATGCACAAACAAAACTATCTACAATTATTGTTGCAAAACGGGATATTTTAAAGGTATTTAACAAAAGTTGAAAATAAAATGAAACTATCCTTTGAATTTACAACAATATAAAATATCTTATCAATTCTGAAACATATTTTTACATCGCTAGCAACTAAAATGAATTTACGCTTTAAATATATACAATGACGAAAAGAAGCATACAAATATCTTACATATTTTAAAAGTATCGTAAACAATAAAATTCAAGATTTTATAATCTTGAACACTGTTATTTGTTTTTATAAAAGCCTTTTACAGGGAAAACTGTGTGGGTAAAAATTCTATTTTTTGGGTACAAATTAGTCCTAAATTCAAAGTTTCAATGTATGCTATTAAAATTTGATTGTGTAATGGTGGGGTGCTAGCTTGAGCTCAAACTATCATCCCCACATTAAATAGCGGGATTTCAGAAGAACTGAGGAGGTACAAATTCTAATTTTTGGGGTACAAATTCAAATTTTTGCGTTAAAAATTAGTCCTAAAATATACATCAATTTATTTTTAATTTCAAATAGGGGGGGTGCTAGCAATAATAACATGACAAGGACTACACAATCAATGGGACATTATACGGCAATGTGTTTGAGAGTCAGTGATTGGATTGAATATAACGAATACAAATTTAGTACTAATAGAATCGACTTTAATATTTCGTTTTTCAAGAAATATTGAAAAGATCGGAGAAGTATGGGCTTGCTGTTCTATTTATCGCAATAGGGGTTGTTTGAGGGGGTTGATGTTAATTTTTTTATGGTACAAATTAGTACAAATTCAGTTTCAATCAAGTCGACTTTTAAATTTCGTTTTTCAGGAAATTTTGAAAAGTTCGGGAATAATAGGCTTGCTATTCAATTTATAAAAGCAGGGGTTGTTTAAGTGGGTTGACTTTAATATTTTGAAATATTCTTCGAGGTACAAATTAGTACACATTTAGTACTAATAGAATCGACTTTAATATTTCTTTTTTCAAGAAATATTGAAAAGATTGGAGAAGTATGGGCTTGCTGTTCAAATTATCGCATTAGGGTTGTTTGAGGGGGTTGATGTTAATTTTTTTTGTGGTACAAATTAGTACAAATTCAGTTCTTCAATTTCCTGTATTAATTTTCATTTTTTTCAAATTTTTTTAATTTGGGCTTTCTAGGTTAACATGAAGCTAGCAGCGCCATGTTTTTTCTTTAATGGGTAAAGGTACAAAATTATTTTTTGTGGTACAAATTAGTACAAAGTGAGTACTAAAAGTCGTAATAGGTTTTATTTGATTCTGCCGGAATGGTTCTGCCACCTTCACAGAGGTCTTCCACATGTCCGTGTGGATAATAGAACCTCTCTGAACATGCTGCTTAATAAGTGGTATTAGGCTGTGTGCATTCCTCTTATTGTCGGGACATACAATTAATCTCAAATCGTCTGAATCTTGAGCAATCAAACCCAAAACCCAGTGTCCTTCTACAATTCGTCCTCGATTGTATTTCCTTTGTCCAAATTTGGATTCATCAATCTGAAAAGTCAGTATGTTTATGAATGAAAAATCTGGATAAGATAGCATTTCCGTTTGAGATACTGAAACAGATTGATACCGCGAGCGAAGCGAGCGCGCCAGTTCGACCCGGTGCGCATTTCACTTTATATTGATAGTTGTTCATAATAATTATTCATTTGGAAATTGTATATGTATACCTGATAGTATATCCATTTAAGCCCATTTTTCAGAATAATATGGATAATAATGTGAATTATTTTTTTACCTGTACTACAATTTTCCTTTGTGTCCACCATTTCAACAGTTACCACTACAACAGTGTTCCATAACTACTTTCAGATGAGCACAAGTGGTTAACTTGGTAAACGCGCGTATCAGCATTGTAAAATTAAGGTTTTCACCCTTTCTTCACCATCAAAAAGGTTGCCAGGACAGCGGATTTTACGCAAAACTAGTTTCAGCCATGCTGAGGTTGTTGATTTGGTAACCGCGCATTTCTTCACCATATTATTTAGGTTTTTGTGTACCCGTTGCCATGGTGGTTTTACAATAACTGATTTCAGCTAAACGATAGTGGTCAACTTGGCAACCATGCATTTACTCACCATATGATTTGGGTTTTTGTTTACTACTATTCTCAACAATCGTTGTCATGAAAACAGTATTTCCATAACTGATTTCAGCTAAATGAAAGTGGGGTCAACTTGGCAACCGCGCATTTCCTCACCATATTATTTAGGTTCTTGTGTACGAGTTACCATTTCAATGGCTGCCATGGCAACAGTATTTCCATAACTGATTTCAGCTAAAAGAAAGTGGGGTCAACTTGGCAACCGCGCATTTCCTCACCATATGATTTGGGTTTTTGTTTACTACTAATCACCACAATCGTTGCCATGGCAACAGTTTTTCCATAACTGATTTCAGCTAAACGAAAGTTGAGCCGAGATCAGCGCCAAAACTAAACTCTTGGGAAGGACCCGAATTGGTGACCAATCCAATATATTTGCATCACAAACGGTTGAGGTTAAATACAACTTTAACTGGTCATTTAAAAATCTCTGAACTTCATCATAAAGTAAATAAAAGAAATATGTATGTTACATTGTGGATAAAAGATTAAACGCGTTGCATGTGTGTTTTAACCTCTGTGAAGCTGGCAGAACCATTTCGGCAGAATCAAATAAAACCTATTACGATTTTTAGTACTCATTTTGTACTAATTTGTCCACAAAAAATAATTTCGTACCTTTACCCATTAAAGAAAAAAACATGGCGCTGCCAGCTTCATGTTAACCTGGAAATCCCAAATTGAAAATAATTTTAAAAAATGAAAATTAATACAGGAAATTGAAGAACTGAATTATTAGTAATATGTACCACAAAAAATATTAACGTCGACCCCCTTAAACAACCCCTGTTTCGATAAATTGAATAGCAAGCCCATTCTTCTCCGATCTGTTCAATATTTCTTGAAAAACGAAATATTAAAGTCGATTCTATTAGTACTAAATGTGTACTAATTTGTACCATGAAAAATATTAAAGTCAACCCACTTAAACAACCCCTGCTTGGATAAATTGAATAGCAAGCCCATTCTTCTACGATATTTTCAAAATTTCTTGAAAAACGAAATATAAAAATCGATTCCATTAAAACTGAATTATTTGTACTAATTTATAGCGCAAAAAAATTTCAAAATATTAAAGCCAGCCCACTTAAATAACCAGTTTCAATAAATTGAATAGCAAGCCCATTCTTCTCCGTTTTTTTTCAATATTTCTTGAAAAACGAAATAGTGAAGTCGATTCTGGTATTATTTTAGATGTTTCCTTAACCACTTTTTCCTTTTTTTCAAGATCGTTATATTCAATCCAAACACTACACCGAGGCCTGCCCCGAAACAGTCAGAACGATCAACAGAAATGCACGTTGGTTAGGTGAGGACGGAATCCCCTGTTTGGTATTGAGAGAATGCGTAGACACCATATCTTGTCAACTAGCCCATATGGTAAATCTATCTATGGTGCAAGGGAAATTCCCTACTATACTCAAAAGAAACAAAATCGTATCGGTATTCAAAAAAGATGACCCCCAATGTGTCGATTTCTTTGCTTAGCTCGTTCTCTAAAATAATTGAGAAAATGGTATGCAATCAGCTAATTGGTTACCTAGATCAAAATAGAATTATAACCCCATCACAGCATGGTTTTCGAGAAAATTATTAAATAGAAACTGCATCAACTGAACTGGTAGAATACAAGGGCGGATGACTTTAAGAAGACTTGTTATGTCATAAAAAGTCAAACATCGCTATAAATACTAATAACAAATACAGTAATTATATATTATGTTTACCAAAAGCTTTATTTGAGAATATAAATAATAAAATAAATATCATTTTATTAAAATAATCATTTAATTTTATTTATTTTACGTCCACAAAACCAGCCGCGTCGAGTGCGTCTGAATTTAGGTAGTCGGCAAAATGCTCAAACGCGGCGCTTCCCGATTGAAGATAAAGACAATCGCCGGCCGTGTCTTTGGTTTGCATAACATTGAAATAAAAACGTGTTTTTATGCATTTTTTCTCTGTGAAATGGCTTTAAATAATAAATCTATATTTCTGGAAGATAAGAAGAAATTTATTTTATTATTCAGATTGTGTTTGATGTTCATAGCGAATACAAGTTATTTTTTGTCTCATTTGGACCTGCGTAAAATGAAGCGATCACAAACGACATTAACATCTTTTTTTACAAAAAAGCCAAAAAATAATACGGTTGTGGAGGTGGGACATTGTGGTAGTAGTGTTATAGAAGAAAACATCGTTATAGTAGCATCAACAAGTAGTGGCAGTACTGGCAGTGGCTGCAAGAATTTGAGGCAAGTAGTAGTAGTCAACCTAGCCGTTTTCCTGAGGAGCCCTCACAGCAAAGCGTAAGTATATAATTATAATATGCCTTTTCATATTTCGTAATAAATGATAAAAAGGAATAAGGGATAAAAATAAACAATATTTTTTTGTAGGTTCAAAGAATTACAGGATGTGACGTACAGTTAGATCTAAAACAAAATATTTTAACATTTTGTATTTTAGTTTTGCTTTACCGTAATTTTCAAATATGTGAAAACTGTTGATTTGGGTTAGAAGCTTCTTAGAGCGAAAAAAAGGAATTCATATTGATTTTGGTTTATTTAAGCATTTTATAGGATGGTAATGGTATTTTGTCTTTGCGTTTGAGTTTAAAATCTTAATTACATAGGCAAAAAAGGGATTTTATTGAATTCGTACTATTCGTTCTATTTTTTTTCTGTCATATTTGTAAAGTTCAAATTTGGTATATAATTCTAACTTAATTTAAATAAAATTATAAATTATATACTTTTTTGAATTCAATACCTGCTTTATTTGTTAAATAATGTATAGGTCAACCAAAAGTCAAAGAAATTTGCTTTTAAATATTGTAACGTCAATACAATACGTCAAAAATATCGTATAAAAATAAAAAAAAACTTTACAATACAACTATGAAATTAAATTTGTTCATTTTTGTTTAAGAATGGCAGCCAGCTATATGATATTGGGAATGCAGTCGGACAATCTTTAAGTGTCCATGAAAAAATAAATTTTCTAAGCAATACTTGGATCCCTGACTCAAAATTTTTTTCCATTGCAACAAGCAGGGAAATAGCAAATGCGTAAATTCGGTGTTCATTGGCTACAACAGTATAACTGGCTTGCGTATAGCGAAAGTAAAACTGGAGGATTTTGTAAATTTTGTGTGCTATTTGCACCAGATGGCGGAGGAATGGGTAGCCAAGTAAGAATAAAATAGTTATATAATAGGCTCATTTAGTCATATTTCCAAAGTTACTCTTTTTATACGATTATTGTAGTTTACCTTTTATTTTAAGCTTTAAAAAAAGAATTAGCCCAATTGGACGAAAATAACCAAAAATTTTAGAGCTAGAATAATCTAAGGCTATTTTAAAATGTGACGTCATACAATCTTTTTTACATACAAATTGCGATCTTGGACACCTGCGCTACCTGCTTCGAAAAACATTGTCGTTACTTTTTCTGACATTTGTCACAAAAAGTGTTAATATTTTTCCGTCAGGCTGACAGACGCAAAGCAAAGGTAATGAGTTGTGGCAACGAATTACCTGGTGAAAAAAGATGGTCTGACGTCATAGTTTTAATTAATTTTATAAACTTTAATAATTTTTTTAGGTGGTTAAAAATCATTAAAAAAATTTGATATTTTGCATACTTACTAAATTTATTATGTTATTTCAGAATTTACAATAATAAAATTGGTAAATGAGCCTATTGTTTTAATGAAATAAGTTTTTGAAAAACTAACTGAAACTAATTAAACTATATCGTAACCTAAGCTTATTATTTTTCAGATTCTTAAAATGCTTGTAAGGGAACCGCTAACTAAGTTTAAAAAAGCCCGGGAAATGCTTACGCAGCATGAAAACATCAACTACCATAAATTTTCAGTTAAAAAAGCAAATGATTTTTTAAACATACAAATGTCTGAAAAGTCTGTCAGTATTATAATACATTTTTTTGTCAAATTAAAAAACTTAAAAAAAATTATTCAAGCCCCCCCCCCCTTTGTTAAATGCTAGATCCGCCCCTGGTACAATATACTCATGAAAACATTGACCAAAACAAATACTTGGTGGGTATATTTTTTGATCTGACTCGTGCGTTTGACACTATCAATCCCCACTACTTATCCCTGAAAATAGAAGCCATGGGCATTCGAGGTCCAATCCAATCGTGAATTAATTTCTACATGTCTGGTAGAACACTCAGGGTGCAGATCGGGGATGACTTTAGCACCTCCCAAGGTGGTGTCCTGGGACCACTTTTGTTTCTTCTTTACATAAACGACCTACCCTTATACATCTCCCAGGGACGTATTTTTATATATGCAGATGATACCTCAGTTATAATTGCGGCCGACAGTTTAGATGAGTTACTCAAAAAAATAAGGAAAATCATGAAAGAGTTCACCTCTTGGTATCAAAGAAATCACCTTATTATGAATGAGGGCAAAACTGTTTTTGTTCAATTTACATCACCACTCAAGGAAGGCAATGAATGCCCTTGTTTTTGATTTTAATAATTGAACGTTCAACACTTCTGAAAATAAAAAATTTCTGGGAATGGAATTGGATGGTAAATTGAATTTTAAAAATCACGTTGACTACGTATGTAAAAGGTTGAGCAGATTATATTTTGCTTTTGATAGTTTAAAATCATATTTATATCAAGATTATTTACTAAATTTGTGTTACGCACTAATATATTCTGCAATCGGCTGCAATGTAATTGTGTGGGGCAGGGCATGCGAGGTTGGGCGAGTATTTATTCTCCAAAAGAGATTTATTCGTTTGATCTTTGGCTTAGGCTACAAGGAGTCCTGTAGGAGCACCTTTAAGAGCAATAACATCCTGACATTCACAGGTATATATCTCTACAAACTTCTGATTTACACCTTTATTAACAAAAACAACCTTCAGAAAAATAGTGACATACATGATCACGATACTGGATCTAAGAGTGATATTCACTTGAACAAATTTAATCGTTCTCGATTGAAGAAGTCGCCAACATATGCCGGGGGTGAATTTTTTAATCGGTTACCAGATGATTTTAAGCAAATAAACCATCTCAAAAAATTTAAAACTAGTCTAAAAAGGTTTCTAATACAATATTGTTTTTACTCGTTGGATGAATTTAGTGGGTGGCGTAGCATCTCTCAATCCTAATTACTTACCTAATTTTTTGGATCTTTTAATATTTAAAGTTTTAAAAATGTAACCTTTTAATTATTTTATTTGTTTCATTTTCTTCATATTCTTGTTTATACCAAATTATTGTTATACGCTGTTGCCTGTATACATTTAAATTCTAATTTTAATTGTTTTAACTATTGTTTTATACTGTATCTGACTTGTCTTATGTCATATGTATGATGGTAAAGACTAATAAATTATCTATCTATCTATCTACATATAATAATGTGACTGTAACTAACTGTATCTAAATTAGGACTGTCGTAACTCTATCCACGGCCATTATTTATTTTTGTGGTACAAATTAGTACAAAATGAGTACTAAAAATCTTAATAGGTTTGATTTGATTTTGCCGAAATGGTTTCTGCCAGCTTCACAGACGTTGCGTTTTAGATGCACTTTATTCACTTAAGAAAATTAGAGGCTCTCGTGTTTAAACATTATTGCGTGAATAAAACACTATCTAAAACACCTATTCAATAAATAACTATTATTAACACATCTGTATGACTATGTAAAATTAATTATAGTATAAAAGGGTACTTGGGTAAATGGTAATATAAATACATATATATATGCATATTATTAGTACATTGTTCTGTTTTACAGTCTAAATTTGTAATTTTCAAGGTTAATATTTGAATACAGTAGTAGTCTATCAGGAAATATACAAAGTATTATGTATTTCACATAGCTGATGCCGACAAATGAATCAGGTTCATATTTGCACATAATAAAATGTACATGCTCATACTTCGTGATTGACATTATACATAATAAGCTTCGACAATTTCCAGATCTAACAAAGCCATATGTAGGTAAGTGTAACATTTCAATACCTCTCTAAATGACATGATACATTTTCAAATTCTAGTTTAATCAATATTTATAGCATTCCTATTCAGGTAGCTGACGAGTTTGTTAAAACTAAATACCAAAATGTGAACATTATAAACCAATTAGTGACCGTTTTGTTTTTCGATTCGTGATATTATCATCAAGAAATATTCCAGTGTCGTAGCAGTATAACAGGTAACTGCTATTTTCCTACTATTTAATTCACAGGGTCCTTTTGGACTCCTGTTCCTCTTTCAATTTTAAACGTCGTGGTTTTGGCATCCAGGACCACTCGCAAAATGGCAACTACCACCAAACAACCTTATCTCAACAAAATTCACTTCATATCACAAAATCATACGATGATGCAACTTTATATTAACAGTATCAACCCGACTCGTTAAACACGCACAAAATGCAGCGTACCGGTGCTAACGAAAAGCGTAAACGCAATGTATTATCTTTAGAACAAAAAATGGGAATTTTAAAACAATTTGAAAAAAAGAAAGATGTTGCTCTATTGGCTGAAACATATAACATTGGAAAACAAGCGGTTCGCGACATTGTGAAGAATAAAGCCAAGTTACAGAGCTTTGTAGCTAAAGCTGATAGTGCAAAAGCTATTTCTGACAGGAAGTCTCTAAAAGGATCTACTTTTCCTAAACTTGATGATGCTATGACCAAGTGGTTCTTACAAAAAAGATCGGAAGGGGTTCCAATAGCCAATAGCAATGCCGAAGAGAACACTTGCTGCAGGTTCAGAAACTAGTGCACCAGGTTAGCTTTATTTTTGTACTGTACTGATTGTTTTTTTTTTAAGTTATTTTTTTATTTAGGTTTCAAGGTCAGCAAAGACCGTTTAACAGTGTTATGCTGTGCTAATGCATCAGGAAGCCATAAGCTTAGGCTAGCTGTCATAGGAAAATCAAAAAATCTGAGGGCTTTTAAAAATGTAAAAACACTGCCAGTTGATTATTATAATCAAAAGGCTGCTTGGATGAATCGAGTGATTTTTAAAAAGAGGTTTTTTGAAAAATTTATACCACTAGTTAAAACTTATTTGCAAGAAAATAATCTTCCTCCCAAGGCTGTACTGTTACTGAATAATGCTCTATCGCATCCTGATGTAGAGCAACTAAAATCAGCAGATGGGAACATATTCGTAGCATATTTTCCTCCTAATATGACATCTATTGCCCAGTCCATGGACCAAGGTGTTATAGAGACCATGGAGAGGCTTTATAGGAAAGACCTTATGCTCCAATTGTTGGGAGAATGCGACTCTATGGGATTTTGGAAACGTCTGAATTTGAAAGAACCAATTTATGCTGTAGCTCGCGCTTGGAGTGAAGTGAAAGAGACTAACATTAAAAGAGCATTTGATAAAATTATGACCTTAAGGGGATTCTCGAATAATATCTGAAACTACTAAAATCTTCTGTAAATTTGGTGGGCTTAATTTTCAACCGATTCCAAAAATTGAAACATTTTTGAATTCAAAAAAATAATATCTATGCCTTGATGGCGTTCGATTTTTAAAATTCGAATTAGTTATAGTTAAAACCACAAACTTAAAAATATGAATTTAAAAAAAAATTAAAATTAAAAAATTCAATCCCATCAAAGCATAGAGATTATTTTTCAGAATTTAAAACTGTTTACATTTTTAAAATCAGTTAAGTAATAAGCCCAAAAAATTGACAAAAAGTTTTATTGTTTCCTCAAAAATTACAGAAACTTAAAACTGAAATATGGTATACACGCACGTGTCTACTTCATTATCGGCAGTGAGATGAGGCTTTTAGGGGAAACGTGGGTCGACAAGAAACTATCTTTTTTATCAAATCAATATAGTTGGTATATTTATTAATTATAGTAATACACATTTATGATGATGATGATATTGTATCTGCAACCATATTTCAAACCGCAAATACTGCTTTGGAAGAAGCCGGTCAAGAAGAACTTCGTTTAGCCAAAGAATTAGAATGTGTTGGATAAAGAAGGAAACTGTCTTACTGCGGTAATAACTGATGGTGCTTGGTCGAAACGGTCATACAAAGTGAACTAAAATGCTCTATCGGGAGTGGCTTGTATTTTTGGCGCTAAAACTTGAAAACTTCTCTATCTGGATTCACGAAATTAATACTGTCCAACATGTACTATAAAAAAGTGGATATTCCCCATCAAAAATGCTTCAAAAATTGGAATGCATTTTCTACTTCTATGGAAACTAGCATTACCCTTGAAGGATTCCGACGGAGTGTTGAAATGCATGAACTAAAATATATGAAGTTGATAGGAAACAGCAGTGTATATGAAAAATTGTGTGTAGAAAGGTCGTATGGATATCAGTTTCCGATTAGTAAAATTGAATGTACAAACCATCTATTACGGCAGTGCTCCACAACCAGTGTGCCGCGGCACACTGGTGTGCCGTAAGCCGACTTGAGGTGTGCCGCTCTTTCAGACAATACGAATCAGATTCGTATTGTAGCGAGACCCGCGAAAAATAAAGCAATCTGACAACAGCGCCGATGGTAAACGTCTATCCGTCTATCGGCGCGGCGGCTTGATTCTCGAAGGCGACTAAACTAGAAAGATCCGTGCCGTTCGAGGCGCGACTCGATGTTTTCCTGAACATCGCCGCTGCCTATATAAGCGCACCTGTCGTCGCTCAGAGACTCAGAGAGAGTCGAATAGTCAAGTGAATCAGATAAATACGCGGGCAAACAAATAAATCGTAGAGTGAAATAAATAGTGAATTGCTATATAAATAAATTCTTGTGCCTTATAAATAAGTGAATATAAATTAGTTAAGTGTTATTTTTAGAGTTCCTGTTTTCTTTTTTACGTTGTTGGCCATATTGTGTCTAAATAAATTAAATTAAACTGGACTAAGTTTTGTTGCAGTATCTACTTTTATAAATAACTATAGTGCTTCAAATATGGATAAATTTTTGCTGAAATCACGAGCAGATGACGAAGAACCTAGCACAAGCTCCAGCATAAGTGCTGCAAAAAGAGCAAAAAAGGTGCTGAAAAGGAAGTACAATCAAGACTACCTTCGATATGGTTTCACTTGGTGTGGCGACGAAGCAGCTCCAAAGCCTGAATGCGTCATTTGCGGTGAACAGTTGTCAAATGAAGCAATGGTACCCAGCAAACTAAACCGTCATTTGATCACAAATCATCCCAGTTGCGTCAAAAAAGACATTCAATTTTTCCAACGGCGCTTGGATCAAAATAAGAAACAAAAGCAGTTTATGAAATCGGCGGTTACGGTTTCTGAAAAGGCATTAGAAGCAAGCTACCTTGTTGCAAAATTAATTGCACAACAAAAAAAACCGCACACTATCGGTGAAACGCTTATTAAACCAGCATGCATGGAAATTGTTAGACTTATGCTTGGGCCAAACGAAGTTAAGGACGTGAGTAAAGTTTCTTTGTCGGCCGATACTGTTAAAAGACGTATCCAAGATATATCATGTGATATTTTGGGAACACTAATTAAAAAAATCATTTCGGCTGGAATTTTTGCGCTTCAAATCGACGAATCAACCGATGTTAAAAATAAAGCACAACTGATGGCTATTGTACGTTTCGTTGACGAGGACTCTATTAAAGAACATTATTTATTTTGTAAGGAGGTTCCAGAGAGAACTACCGGTGAACAAATTTTCCAAGTAACTGATAATTTTTTTAAAATACATAATATTCAGTGGACCAATTGCGTTGCTATTTGTACAGATGGTGCTGCTGCAATGATGGGCAGTAAGAAAGGTTTTGTATCTTGTGTAAAACAAAAAAATCCGTCAATACAAATTACAAATTGCTGCATACATCGAGAAGCATTGATGGTCAAAAATTTTCCCGAACAGCTTTCGATCACAATGAATGAATGTATTAAGATCATAAACATAATTAAATCGAGAGCCTTAAATTCGCGAATCTTTGGAATACTCTGTGAAGAAATGGGAAGCGAACATGAATCCTTACTGTTTTATACAGAAGTTCGTTGGTTATCCCGGGGAAAAGTTTTAGCTCGACTGTTTGAACTTCGCTACGAAGTGCGTGAGTTTCTTTCAAGTCAAGATATGTACGATCTATGCCAGCACCTTCATGATGAATACTGGATAGCCAAACTTGCATACATGGCTGATATATTCGAACATCTGAATGAACTTAATAAAAAAATGCAAGGACGGAATGAAAATATATTGACGTGCTCCGATAAATTACAAGGGTTCAAAAAGAAACTTGAACTTTGGCAGGAACAGTTGCAAAAAGGATGTCTAGAAATGTATCACAGGACCAACCACAGTACGATCGAAAACAAGCAGTTGATTGTGGATTTGGCCCAACAACATTTAAGTATGCTTCAACAAAAATTTGAATACTATTTCCATTCTATCAACACGGAACAATACAATTGGATTCGAAATCATTTCGCAACCAATGCAATAAGTTCCACGGAAGCACTGCCATTGCAAACTCGAGAGGAGTTCACAGAATTAAGTAATGATATGACCCTAAAACTTAAATTCGACGAAGTTCCGTTAGATGTTTTCTGGATTTCCATCAAGACAGAATATCCACGCATCTCCGACAAGGCCATCTTCACACTACTTCCGTTTTCCACAACATATTTATGTGAGCAAAGTTTTTCAACGCTTGTATTAATTAAAAATGATAAACGGTCATGCTTAAAAGATCTTGACCAAGAAATAAGAGTTGCGCTGTCTAAAATTGAGCCGAATATAAAACTTTTGTGTTCAACGAAGCAAGCGCAGGTATCACATTAATCAGTCATCATCATGTCAAAATATTTATTACTATTGACGTGTCAACAGAAGTAAATTTAGTATACCTACCTGTCCTACCTAGTATTTAGTATAGTTCTCATGTATGTACCTATTTGTATTTTTCATTCTATCTGAATAATAAAAAAAAATAAAAAAAAAATATGTATTATGTCCTGAGTGAAAATTTTGATGCCCCAAATCTGAAAGGGGCATCTTCACATTTTAAAACAATAAAAAAAACTAAGGTAGTTTGGACATCCATAAATAATTAGTATACATGGAGTGAACTGACCCCCGACCTAGCTACGCCACTGCTATAAATATATTTTAGATTTTGGTGTGCCACGAAATTCTAGGGAGCAGTTTGGTGTGCCTCAGATGAGGAAAGGTTGCGGATCACTGTATTACGGAACTACTGCACTCAGCTGAGGAAGGTTGCAAAAAAAAGAATAAGTTCCAAGAAATTGATAGTTGGCGTTTCACTGCGAAAACGCCTAGAATCCAATATAATGAAAGTGCGAGTTGGAATGAAAACTGCCGTAAACCATCATCGAAAAGAGAACAAACTCATGGATGAGCAAATTAAATTATTGAAAGCAGACATAAGCAACTGCCATAGCTCGTTTTTGGTAATCATACTAAATGCAGTGCTTATTTTTGCAAAGTGCCCAAAGAAGGCGAACATAATTTAATTCCTGAAATGGAAAAAGGTGGTCTTTTAGATAATATTTTGGTTTGTGGAAATCGGTTGCAGCATGTTCATAGTTTATTATTGAATATGAATAATAATGCCGCAGAGTCATATAACTCCATAATAGCAAAATTTGTTGAGGTAAACGAATGAATTTTTCAGTAAAAAATAGTTACGATACAAGGTGTAGAGCCGCTGCTCTACAATACAATTTGAAGGAGGAGTTTTATAATTTGGTTAATAAGCAATTAACAGGACAGGGCATTGGAATTCATACTATGAAATTTGCTATCAACAAAACAAAAAAGAGGTTGCGTTACCTTAAGCGTAGACAGCTGTTTCCAAGATAGAAAATTAAACTTTCATCAGCAACCGCTGATACTGATTACGGTATCCAGGAATTAGAGGTAGAGGATGAAGAAATTATGAAGAAACGAAAACAAGAATTTTTAACCCATATGACGAAAACTACTGAAGAAATTGTCGAGTTAGAAATTAAAACAAGAGGACAATCCACAAATCCAATTTGGAAAGAAGAAAGGGCATATCGATTAACAGCGTCTCGATTTGGCGAAGTATGCAAATAACGAAAAACAACAAACCCAAAAAAATTGGTTACGAATATCTTGAGTAGTTAGTTTAAAGGTAGCGCAGCAACAAAATGGAAAAATGACCACGAGGACATAGTTAAAAGGAAGTTTGAAAACGAATTTCAAGTAACTATGAATGAATGTGGCTTATTTATTTTGGCAGAATACCCATATTTAGCAGCTAGTCCCGATGGTATAACTGACCAAGGGGATATAATAGAAATTAAGTTCCTGATCTCTGCAAATAAATATACACCAAAAGAAGCTATTACGGAAAAAAATACTCAAATATTTGGATATTGATGACAACGACGAAATTAAATAGTAATTACTATTATCAAATACAAGGCCAGCTTGCAATAGCCAAAGCTAAGTATTGTTATTTTATTGTTTGGATACTGCTGGATATGTCTGTCAGGAAGGGATGAACAATTCTGGCTAAACATGCTTTCTAAGTTGCAGAAATTTTATCTGGACAATATTCTTCCCGATATTTTTAAAAAATAAGAGATATAATAAAACGACATCGTGTCATCGTGTATATTTTTATCATGTTGTGTAACTAATTTTGTAATTTCGTTCATTTCTTCTTCTTGCTCTGTTACTTAACATAACAAATTTCGTTTCTATTGACTAGCCAGTATTTTATGTTTTAAACAGATTGTGCTAAGTAACTTCCCGTGTCAATGTACAATTTCTTGCGTATTGTTTAATTAAGAATTCGTAACTTCTAATAAGCAGCCTGCATAATTTTTATATATCCTATATAAAATAATGTCACGCTATAATTTTTATAAATATTCTGCGGAAAATAATACCTATATAAATAAGAATTTGTATCTTGTTTTATCACTTTTGAATCATGCAGAAAATAATATGTAATTCAGAATTCTTAACTTCTTGCATCGCTTTGTATAATTTTTGTATATTGTGGAGAGAAGGATAGATAAATGTAGAGATGTTGGAATATCTCATGAACAGTGACCCCACCATGCGCAGACGACGATTATACGACTCCGAGATACCTACACTCTTTACAGAAAATATCGTCATTTATTTTCTTTCATCGCATTGAAACGATCGTTTCTTCGAGGTGTTAGTGAACTTATTATTTTCTGTGTTTATTTTAAGGGTAACGCGTTTTAATACTTAGTGTTTGATATAGACAGTATAGTTAATAGTTAAAAGGAGTTTACGATTGTTATAGACTTATAAATTTAGTTATGTACGTATATATTATTATTTATTATTATTATTTTGGTTGCAAAGTTGGATTTTTGAATTTTGTTTTGAGTTTTTCAGCGATTAATACACGCCTATCCTAACAGTCAATGAGATTTCTTCAATTTCTTAAAATCAACCAATTAACTATCATTTTAAATGATGGAAAAGCTACCTAAATTTCTCAATAAATGATAAATATGCGCCTTGCTGTTAATCAACTATGCCGTGAATGTCACTGTCAGATTATTTTTGAGTTTTCCTAATACAACGTATTTTCAAAATGGCAATATTTAGCAAAGAATCTCTAGAAAATATTGAAAAAACTGTACAGAGTGTTACTCCGAGAAGTACAGTTAATAAATTGTCTGCATTCATGTACTTGTGTATTTATCTCCCTAAAATACATTCGAGATAATTTTCGTAATCGAGAAATACATTACAAATTGTATTCAAATTTTAATGTCACGGCAAAAATTATAGAATCAAGAGAATTAAAAAAATCACTCGAGCAAGCTCTCGTGATTTTTTCACTCTCTTGATTCTCGATTTATTGCCATGACTATAAAACTTTCATACAATCAAACATGTATTTATCGATAAAAAAATGATCTCTCTGGGCCCTATAAAATTATAATTTTTTTACAGACAAATCTTCAATCATGAGCAATTCTAAACGAGTGGTTCACAGCCAGAGTCGTGAAATAATTTATAACGTATATAAATTCATGAAAGAGGAAAAGGAACAAGGCAAACTTAAACTTCCCCTAAATCGGTTACAAGAAAGAGTAGCGTTAGCCACTGGTGTTGGGCTGAGCACCGCAAGAAGAATAATTAAAGAAGCTGATTTAAGAAAAAGTGGTGAAAAGTTTAAGTCACCAAGAAAAAATATTATCAAACCATGCACCTCAAGAGGATCAGTAGATGAGTTTGAAGAGGAAATTATTAGGAGAATATTTTATTCATATGCAGCTATTCACAGACGAAGACCAACGATAAAAGTTGTGTTTGAAGAAGTTAAAAAGAAAGAAGGGATTAATTTTACAGGGAAAATCGATTCATTTCGAAAATTGGTGCGAAAAATGGGATTCCGTTGGAAAAAAACCGAAGACAACCGAAAGGTCTTAGTCGAAAAATTTGATATCAAATCCAAACGAGTCGAATATTTAAGAAAATTGAAAAAATACAAAAAAGAAGGGCGGGAGATTTTATACTGCGATGAAACATATATTCATGGTTCACATACTGTACCAATGGCATGGGACGATGGAACAAATAATTGTCTAAAGTCACCTGTGTCCAAAGGACAACGACTAATAATTTTACACGCCGGGGGCGTATCAGGCTTTGTACCCGGAGCTCTAACCATATTTAAATCGGGTCTTAAAACAGGCGACTATCATGATGAAATGAATCATAATAATTTCAACAAGTGGCTTAAAGAAAAATTCATGGTGAACGTCACAAAGAAATCTGTCCTTGTGATAGATAATGCCTCTTACCATAATGTTTTGGTCGAACCAATTCCTAATTTTTCATGAAAGAAAGCATCTATGCAAAAGTGGTTAAGGGAAAAAAGCATTTTTTTCGAGGAAAATGAAACGAAGGCTGAACTGTATGCAAAAATTCAATTAAACAAGCCAATTCACAAACAATATGCCGTCGATAAAATTTTAGCAGAACGGGACATTCCAGTTCTACGTTTACCACCATATCATCCTGAGCTTAATCCTATCGAAAAAATATGGGCACTGGTGAAAAATCACGTCGCTGCATGTAATACGACGTTTAAACTTGATGACGTGTTGAAAATGACCGAAGAAAAATTTAACCAAGTTGGGAAAGAACAATGGGAAAGAATTTGTGCTCACGTTGAAAAAGTCGAAAAAGAATATATGCGGAAAGAATATATAATGGATGAAGTGGAAGATTTCGTAATTTCACTAGAAGACGACAGTGAATCTGATTCCTTCTTATTTTCGGATGAAGACGACCCTGAGAATGAGGAGGAACTGGACGATTTAGGTTGCCAACCATTAATGTAAACTTTCATGTTTGGCTATTTTCACAATATTCTGGAATTATCCTGTGTGTGTATTTTCTTTTTGTTTTTTCACATTAAAATTTTGTGCTAATTAAATTTGTCACGAAAACTCTATGGCCTCTTAGTATGTTTTTTATCAAACCCCATATAAACAGATTTTGAAACCTTTGTTTCTTTTCTTTCTCTAAGTAACTATTTATCTTTTATTAAAATTATAACGTGTAATATGACAACATTGTTATGATTTTTTATTCATCAGGTATATAATTCTTTTTTGTAATACATTTCAAAGACAACAAAGCTTGTTTGTTTTTTACGTCCGTAACTATTATACTGTAAATGCAGTTAAATAAATGAGCTGAAACGCGCTACCCGTTTTATACTTTCAATTACAATACTGAAGTACCTAGACCCAAGCCAATATTTTTGGGTTTCACTTACAGAGTGTTAGCCGACTTCTCACTATCGCTTCGCGCAGGAATGGTCAAGGTCACTGTTCACGAGATAATCCAATACCTTTTACTTATCTATGTAATTTTGAATATGTAATTTCTTGTATCAAGCTGTGTAATTCTTGTAGAGTCAATCGGAAATCCTACCGCTATTGAAAATACCTTTGTACACGAATATACCATCTAACAAATTCAACAAGAAATTTTTGCCTCACTCTACCAAAGATAATACCGTACTGACCATCTTAGAAACCATCGATTCGCTCTCTATCTCTTTTGGTTGCGCACGGTATATGGGAGTAAGTACCTCCTTGTCTGACACCGAGCTTGCAGTGAGTTTCGAATAAATTTCGAGCTTCCCCTTAACAGCAGATGAAGAAGATTGTACTGAAGATGAAGATGAAAATGAGTTATCAATCGAAGACATCGCATCTATAGCCTCACAAATCAAAGGCTTAGAAGAAATAGATAACGCAAAAATACAGGAATAGATAGAATGTGATCACGACGAAAAAGGGTATCAGAATATTATTGACGCATGATACTATTACTTGAGAAGATAAACCCACTTGGCGATCCAATTTCGTACGACGTTGCGCATGACGTCACTCCGAGACAACAATAATCTTGTCGGTTGAAGAAGTATCGTTTTTGTGCGGTTTTTATTAATTTTTAGTGTATTTTCTTATTGTGTATTATAATATTGATCTGTTCAATTTTTTATGATTATTATAATAGTGTATAAGATATTTTCTTTATGATTTAATGTAGGATTTATACTAGGATAATAAACCTTTAAATGAAGTAGGTAGGTACACGTATCTCGATAATGTGACTAATGTCAAATCTATGTTAAAAAATATTATATCCAGTCCATCTTATACAGGGTATTTGAAAAGTACAAAAATTTAGGATCAGAAATGGAAAAATCTAGGAAGGAGTATAAAAACTTACTACAGCAAAAATTAAGTTCTTAGTCAAACAAAAAGAAAAGTCCAATAATATTTTTCCGAAAGTTTGACGTTTCAACCGAGGGCGAAAATAAGCAAATGCAAAAAACTGATTCAATTTCTAAATTTCCACTCAATTTTCTCTGAAACAGAAAACTTTCCGAAAAAATGTTTGTTTTTGGCTAATTAGAAACTTTATTTTTGCTATGATAAATTTTTTGATAATCCTATATTTTTTGGTTTTCTAAGCCTTCATTTTTTTGTATATTTCGAACATCATCATCATCATCATCATCAAACAGCCTGTCTCGTCCACCGCTGAACATAGGCCTCCGTTAACGATCTCCATTTATTTCGATCCTGGACATCCTGGATCGAATTTGGTGTTACTCTTTTTATGTCATCCGTCCACCGGGTCGGCGGACGACCTCTGTTCCTGAACGCATTTTGCCTAGGTCTCCACTCTATGATCTTTTTGGTCCATCTTTCGTTGGTCATTCTTGCGACATGTCCAGCCCAGTTCCACTTTAGATATGTTATTCGCTGGATTGCATCGGTAACCCCTGTTCTCTGACGTATTCGATCATTCGGAATCCTGTCTCTCAGCGTGACTCCCAACATGGAGCGTTCCATGGCTCGCTGGGCCACTCTTACTTTATTTACCGATTTTCGTGTTAGAGTTAAGGTTAGTCCTATCCTTCTTTTGATTTCGCAGGTTTGATTGTCCCTGCCAATCGTAATATCATGGCCCAGATATCTGTAGGATGTAACTTGGAAAATTTCTTTTCCTTCTACTAAGTAGTTTCGGCTTGGGACTAGATTTGTCATGAAATTTGTTTTCGATGGATTGATTTTAAGCCCAACTTTATGTGAAGCAGATGTTAGTCTCATAAGCAGTTTCTCTGCCTTATCCAAGCTATCTGAAATCAGTACAATATCGTCAGCGAACCGAAGGTGACTGAAATTTTCACCGTTAATATTTATACCCATATTCTCCAACTCGACACTCTTGAACATATACTCCAACAAAGTGGTAAATAGTTTAGGGGAGATTGTGTCGCCTTGTCGTACACCGCGCTGCACTCTGAATCTATCTGTCTCTTCATGGAATCTTACGCTCGCTGTGCATTTTCGTATATATGTTGCAGTATAGCAGAGTATCTGTGGTCTACTCGGCAGTCGGCAAGTGCTTTAAACATCTCGCTGTGCTTGATGGAATCAAACGCCTTTTCGTAGTCCACAAATATTAACACGATCGGATCGGAAACCTGCCTGTTCTGTCGGCTGGTAGAAGTCCAATTTCGATGTTAGACGCTTAGTTAGAATTTTGGTAAACAATTTATAGAGATGAGAAAGCAGGCTAATTGGTCTATAGTTCTTCAGATCGGCAATGTTGCCCTTCTTATGCATGATGATTATGATTGCATTGTGCCAGTTCGTAGGTGTTGTGGTTTCCATAAGACATTTATTGAATAATTTTGTTATGGCCTTTAACAGTTGTTCTCCACCTTCCCTAACTGCCTCAATCACGATGTCGTCATCACCTGGAGCCTTATTGTTTTTCATTTCCGACATTGATTTTAGGACTTCCTCCTCTGTTATGTATTTCGAACACCCTGTATAAAAAGAAACAAATTTAATATTTTCGAAATTGGTTTCGCATTATCGCAGTCTTTATCAATAAGAAAATTTTCTGATAAAATATTAATAGATTTTTTTCAAAAAAAAAGCGAAAACTGAGATTAAAAATTTTTGGATTATTATTAAAAAAGTATATTTTAATTATTTGTAAGCGTATAGTAATAACTTGTCTACTTTCTTTTACAAATAAAAACAAAAATGGAGATTAAAAATTTTACACGTAGTGCGAGGATTTTGAATTTTTTTTAAAAAAATTGTTTTATTTTACTTTTATGCAAGAAGTAATAACTAGTCTACAATTTTGTTTAATCTATTCTATTCAATAGATATATATTATTCATAAAATTTACTATACTTAAATTAACAGATTCTGCTAAATCCGTTTTTAAAAATTTAGTCGAGTTCATTACATTTAGTTAGAAAATCTGGATTTGGTTTTAGTAGATCGCCTTCGGAAAGATGGGTTACCCAGAAAAATGACATTTCATTGCTGTTTGGAATATAACCAAATTTATTTTCTGTAACTCAAATGCAATAAACCCTGTCAAATTTTCTATACCATCCCATTCAAGTTCTTGTGTGATTTGGTTTTCCTTGGCTGTCCATTCGCCAGCTCAACTTTTGCTCAAGGATGTATATCTTTTTTAAACGCAAATGTTTACCCTACTCTACTACGATTAATCTTTTTTTTAATTATCTATATATTCAAGTTGTTGAACATGCACTTTGATATCTTTTTCCTCAACATCAGCAGAATCTTTTCGTCCAGCATGTTCAATATTGTTAGGTAAATTTAAAGCCCCAAACATTTGTCCAGTAAATATTTCAGAATGATCCACATCGTTGTCGTATGTATCAAGGTTTTTAATTATACTTTAATAAGCTTTACGCACATTCTTCTGTAAAGAAACTAAATAAAAAATAAAACACACACCAACACCGTTAAACGCCATTATAAAACTGACCATTGCTGCGAAATTTGTCTCCGAGTGACGTCAGGCGTGCGAGAGAGATGGGCTTATACATGCGCGTGGGTTTATCTTCTCAGTTATAGTATCATGTTATTGACGAAGATTATCTAAATAACTAGACCTCTGCAGAAAGTTCTGACAAAAGTAGTGATGACGATGAAAATAATGTCATCATCAAAACAAGTCATAGAGAAGCAGGAGATGCAGTTAATGTACTTATCCATTATTTTGAAGAACAACCTGAAACTGATGACATTCATCTACTACAACTTAGAAAAATGAAGGAAATTATAAGGGATAGAATTTACGAAGCCCAGAAAAAAAAAATTACTGATTTTTTTGTAAGTGATTTTATTAACGTTTTTAGTTATTACTGTTCATATACGTTGTATTATGTTTAAATATTAAAACTTTTGTTTTTTGTTACATGTATGTATAACGTTTCTTTTATTCTTTTGATATGCATTTGTGTAAATAAATTATTAAAGAAATAAAAATGAAGTTTTTGGATTATCCGTGTTTTCGATTATCCGGCAAAGGTCCGGTACCGGCAGGCCCGGATAATCGAGGTTCTACTGTATATCTATCTTCAACAGCAATTCTAGATGATCTTCTTAAAACTCAATAGAAGAACATTTTTGCATCAATTCCAAAATAATTCCTATACTAATTTAATCGACAACTATAGACATCATGGTTGTTCTTTACATTAGCTAAACTGAAAATTGCTGCATTAATAAAGTAAATATTTATTTTTACAGTTTTGTTCCTCCAACCCAGGAAGATAAAATTAATATGGCTGAAAAGCAGTGGTAATAAATCATTAAATTTGTCGACGAAGAAACGATGGAGGATATGATCCCTTCATTTTCAAAAACAGTGTTTCTTTAGATTTGAGAAAGACGAAGAGAGGTTATTAAGACAGTTTGATTTGCCCTCCCATATGAGTGGAAATTAACAAAAATTGATGGTAAGTTTTATTGTATTCAATATAATAATTTTGGACATTTTAAAATGTGAATTGAGTGAACGAAAAGACGAGTACTGAGTGTGTAATTTTATTAAAATTCCAGGTAAGCGCTTTCATCCATTAGACAATTCTGAAAGCTCTCATCAAGAAAAAAATATACAGAAAGTGTCAAAAAACATCAAACCCTGTAGCTGCTACATACAATGAAATAAAATGTTTGATGTTACATCATTATTTAACTAAAATTTGTTAAAATTACTCTATAAAGAGTGTGTACAATTGTAATTCACATAACGAAACGTCTAATTTGATTACCAACTAAATGATATGTGTGCACACCCTCTTTATGGGGTAATTTTAACAAATTTTACTTAAATAATGATGTAGCATCAAACCTTTTATTTCATTGTGTGTACATTGTACCTGTTGTATGTTTTTCTCTTGTCGACAGCTTTGAGAATGACCTAATGGCTGAAAGCGCTTAGCTGGAATTTTAATCAAATGACATACTCAGTACTCGTCTTTTCATTCACTCAATTTATATCTAGTGTGTACACCATACTCAGACAATTCCACTTTAAAATGTTTCCATTGAAAAAATAATAATCTGGGTTTTATTTTATGTTATAGCTATGGGATGGAAGGTAATGATCCCTTGCCGATTTTCATATAGAGCCCATGGTGTGACAATTTATGGGAAATGAAAGTGAGTATTAACTTTTGTTGAGGCATTACGTCCAAGTATTTGGTCTAGCGTACAGTGACTATATACAAGACAGTGGCGACAATTGGGTATAAGCTCCGCCCATCCGCCATTAGTTTGCTAACTTTGATCTATTTACATTTGACTACATGCAACTAAATAACTCTTTTTAAAAGGGTTTTACCACTTTTAAACTAGTTTTGAATGTGCAATTTTAAATAAAACCTCTTTTATTAGGTGAATTATAAAATATTTTTGGAAAAAGTGGACCGATTTTAACCTTTATGTGACTGAATAGGTACCCGGGTACCTATTCAGATTTTAGATATAAATACTTTTTTTGTTTAAATTCTTTGAAGTGTGTGATTTCGTGACATTTCTAATCTAGGTTTTTTCTACACAATGTTACAATAGAAATAATATTTTTACGCTATTTTAGAAATAAATAAGGTCCAAAGTTTTTTCACCCAGAAATAACGGTGTAGGTACCTGGGTACCTCTATCAGTTTTAAATGCAAATAGATATTTTTTATAGCCAGAATGAAAACGCGAAGTTTATCTGCATATATTTATTTATATAAATGGTAACAAAAAAACAAAAAAATCTTACATATAAGGTCAGTTGGTTTTTTGGCAACATTTTTTACATATAGTTTGATCTACAGAGTGTTCATTACAAACTGGCTTACAGCAGGATTTACACGCTTTACGAGTCTTCCTTTGTTTGAGCTTTAATTCTCGACAAATTTGGCAGCTACCAACAACCATAACACGCCCAGAAGCATCCCGTCTTGGTTGTTCTCCGGCTGGAGTAACAATGGGCTCGATTATTTGTCGACCAAGAACCATTTCTAGCGACTGACGTGTGAAATAATTACCAACAACTTTTGGAATAAGGGATCGCATTTGTATAGCGGGCAAGCACATTTCATGAGCAAGATCTTTTAGAAATCTTCGACGTTGATCAGTTGCTCTAAAATTTGGATTGTGTTCCTTGTAAATACAATAAGAAGCCAAGCCACCAACATCTATTGTGTTGAAAAAAAATGCCAATGGCCAACGATTTGTTCTACGTTTTACTGTATACTCGCCTAGCATCTTATCCATGGTGTCAACGCCTCCTTTTGTTTGATTATAATATTTTATTATTTCAGGCTTCGCCACGGTAGTATCATCTACTTGGCCTGTAGAGTGCATCGTTGATAAAAGAATAACAGATTTGTTTTTCTTTGGAACATAGGAACATATTGTTGCATCTTTGTTGAATGCGAAAATGGTTGAGTATATAGGCCTGTCTTTAGATGCCTGCATATTTGGTGGTAAAAATGCCTTATTTTTCCTGAGAGTCCCTACCAAAGTCATCTTCCATGAATTCAAAGTACGGGCCAATTGCAGACTTGTAAAAAAATTATCCGTTGTTACATTTCTTCCCGAACCCTTATACTTTGCCACTAGATCCAAAACTGTACGCTCACCGACATTTACCTGTCGTTCACCATCTAATGGTTTTCCAGTGTATAGTTGACCTTGTAAAGGACAAGCATTTGCCGCATCGCAAGCCCAAAAAATTTTTATTCCATATTTTGCGGGTTTCGATGGAATGTATTGGGTAAATTTAGTATGTCCCCAGTAAGGAAACAATTGTTCGTCTACTGTTATACATTCTTTTGGCTTGTAGTTCTTTGCCAAATTTGAATTTAGCATAGTCCAAATATCTCGAATTGGGGCAGCTTTATCATTTTTGGCACGTTCGGCACGTGTGTTCTGATCATCAAAGCGAATAAATATGAGAAACATTTTGAACCGATCTCGAGACATGGCCGCTCGAAATAGAGGTAAGGACTCTAGTTTCCACATTTCAGATACGTGTTCCCTATTAGACCTGTGTACGCCAGCAGCAATAAGAACTCCTAAAAATGCATCTAATTCTACTTCAGTAAATGGAATGAATACTTTCGGGCTTGGTGTGTTGGGAGGTGGATATTTATCTGCCAATTTTCGGTTCCATTCGTCCGTTACTTTTCTACCTTTTTTGTTAGAATGCCTTAGAATTAAGGTACACATTTCTGGAGATATAATAGACTTGAAAATTTCTCGAGCCGTGTATGAACGACTAAAGGATGATGCGCCACTTTTTTCGTGCAGAATATTACGACCTATTGTTTGCCTTTGTATTGATGATGTGTCACTCCACTGAGTGCCATCCTTGCCAGCCCAAGTTGTTTTTGTAGGCGCTTCTTCTTCGTCAACGTTTTCATCGGAATCAGTATATTCTTGCTCCACTACAGGCTCCTTTTCTATATCAGATTCCTCGGATTCTCCACCTGATAACAATTGTGGAATATATTCGTCTTCATCGGACGCAACAAATGGCTCTTCATCAGACAAATGTTCTACTGCTTCTCGTAATTCTGCAGAGGTCAGCCTGAAATAACATATTTCGAATTACCTTTATTAGTATAATTATTGTTCTTGTTTCTTTGTAAGATAAAAAAAAACTTCCACTCAACTGCGGCTCCTACACACATAGACCACAGGTAAGCAAAATAACATGACAGTTTTCATTATTCATACACTACTAAAATCAAAGAATCGTCTTATTTCTTACCTTTTATTTCGCCATCTTGGTTTCGCAATATTGGCTTGGCTTGAACCAGCCTTACTATCAGACATTCTAAAACAAAATTTAACAAATACGCTTAATCACCCGCAGTTGTTTATTCGACAAACTCAAACATGCAACTGACCTGTAACTAGGAATAAATTCAGTTGATGTCGCTGCGCTGTTGCCATTTAAACAAAGTCTTATTTTGTCAAATACAGATAAGTTAGAAATTCATAAATCACGTATTGTGTACCTATAAATACATATATGGAGTTTTTTGATAAAAACAGGTATTTTGCGTTTATATTCCAAATTATTATACAGTAGGTACCCAGGTACCTACGCCGTCGTAAGAAGGTGTTTTTCTTCCCAGTCACATAAAGGTTAATAAAAATCTTTAGGATGTAATGTTGTAGCATACAAAATTATGGATGTATCTCTATTTACCATCTGATAAAGATATAAGGTAAGTTCTTAAATTCTGGATTATAATGTTAAATGTCATGCTAAACAAATAGCTACTACAATAAATTGTAATGTGTAGTGTAGGAATATGTACTAGGGAGTCTTTCTTTAATCTATGATTGCCGCAAATATAATCTAATCGGAGCGGAAATAATGCGCCTCTTAACAAAAGCAGGTAGTGAATTAGATAGAAATATGCCACAGAGGGATGTTAATCCCTATTCTTGTATGAATAGGAAAAATTAAAATAATTAATAAAATATTTTAATTTGACTTGTTATTGGGATACAATAAATTTGGACTATTATGGTTTTAGCCAGAGTTATATCCAATTTCCGTACATAATTAGGAAATAATTACCCTATGTTTATTTTTTCATCTAATCTCTGAAATTAGTCAATAAATGTTTTTATATGATACAGACTGTACCTGCAATTCTAACATTGAAACTCCAGCAGAAAAAATGAAACACATACCTATTTAATATTTATGTAATTAAATGTTTTACACTATTAAATAAAGAAGATAATATGAAGCTTATATCTAATATTTTTGAATTTGTCTCAGAGATTTTAGGTTTAATTAAAAAACCATCAAGCAAATAAATAATAAAATAAAAAATGTTCTACTACAATTATTTATTGAATATTCAATATTCATAACAAATGACCTGCAACGGACTAACTAGCTAATTTTTTAGAAGCACTCTTATTCTTTTTTGAACTTGTTTTTAATCTGAATACAATAATGTAGCGTTTAATAATTTTATTTTTCAATTTATGACCATCGGTATTATATTTAGAACTAAATTTTCTTCACACATTTTTTTGACATAAAAATGTTGCCAATTGTCCCTTCTGGTCTTAATGAGCCACTGCCTCCTTACAGGATCTTTTGAAAAGTGTTTCATAATAAACCCGTTTTTGCAGAATTACTGCAATTTACATCATCACAGCCAGGCATTGTCCTATCACAAATAATAACAAAATAATTTTAAGACTTTAATTTTTATGCAACGTTTTAGGGACAGGGTTTAGAAATAACAAGAAAAAACTGGTAAAACTCGAGAATACATTTATGTTTTAATTTAATCGATGAATTCAATGTCTAAAACTATGCTCAAATCCACTGTGAGAACCAAGGACATTTGGTTATAAAAAGGCCAAAATAGATATTTATTTGAATAATATATGTATTAATCACTAATTTTGTTACTCTAAACTCTAAACCATAAATAACAATACAAGTACAGTAATATTAAACTTATCTACTATACTTATAGCTTAACCAAAAACCTCAAGTCAAAATGGTGTATGAAATGATAATTATAGTTCCAAAGCAATTAATAATACACTAATAAATAAGTCTTCAATCCATAATGTTTATAAATAGCACTTAAACACCAAATTTTGCACGAAAACTTTCAAAAACCAAAAACCATGGTAAGTACACAATAGAACCAAATGGTAAATAAACAAACATTTAGCAAACTAATGGCGGCCGATACCACGTGACATAGATAACCAATCACTAGGACGACCATAATTGTCGCCACTGTCTTGTATATAGTCACTGTAGTCTAGCGGTAACCAATAATCCAAAATATCCAATAAAGACAAAAAATAAAAAATAGTTAAAATTCAAGGATTCCTAAAAAAAATCGAAAGCTTCAAAAAAGGGAATCAAAAAAACCAAACAAATGTATACATTCAAACATTTTTTGATATTTTTTTGGCTTAGTACAAAAACATGTGTAAACTTATTATTTCGATAGTAAGCGCATTTTGTTTTCTTTTGTTGACATAAATTTTCAAACATATTTGTGTGTTTACTTATTTATTGTTGTTATTTTGTGTGTTTACTTGTAGAACTTCAACCAGAAACGAGAAAGGACTCCATGAGACGGTGGGATTTTTAAGAGCCCTTAGGAAACATTTTAACAATCATAGACTGCTAGGAGCTGCAGAGTAACTTAAACTGCCTTATGCAATGGTTTCATAAGAACGGAAGGCTTTTAAATGTAGAAATATACAAATATGCAACATACTAGGTTTAAGCTTGTGTTATAAACCTATTTAATACTTACAGTAAAGAAATAAAGATGTGTTTTAAGTGGAAATGAAATGTTAGATGTATTATTTTAAATGTTGTACAGTCACAAGTGCTGTTTAGTACTTTTATATGTAATGACTTGGCACCTTGCATTTACAGAGCTGGGCAGTATTTAAAAACTTTTCCTTTAAACGTATTTTAATTACTTTTGTTCACACATTCACAGTAATTATACTCAAATGTTTTCTTTCACAGAAAGTTGCCAAAAATAGTAGTTAACAACTTATTGCTTACACTTTTTTTGATTAGGTAAGTAGCAGTTATACTCCTGCAGTTTGTCCAGCTCTGTGTGTTTATACGAGTGTAATAATAAATTAATATAAACTTATACATCATTTTCTACTTTTATCTTGATTTAACATCATTTGAAAATCTAATGATACTCCAATCTAGAATGTATGTTACTCAAAATATTTTTTAATTATTGCATGGTTTTTACACTATAATATATTTGTTGTCATTATGTTTGTTACGAAAAGTACTTTGTGAAAGAAATTATTTGTTGTGTATTTTTATACCAAAATAAATAAATTGTTTATATGATTATTGTTTTATTTTTTCCAATTTAATTAACCATTTATGGTCCATCATTTGATATTTCATTTAATTTAACTCAACATCTAATCATTATTTAGTTAATGGAGTTAAATTGAATGAAATGTCAAATGATGGACTATGAATGGCTATTTTGAAATAAAATAATTAAAATACAGTATATTTGAATATACCACCAATCCGTCAAAACCTAAAATTACAGAAATCTGTCCAACATCACTCAGTTGTTTACTCGACGGGCTCTTTAGATGGCGCCACAATCAGTGTCTCATCTATCTGTGGGTTATCTGTGGTATTTACCACTGTCTTTATCTACTTTCTGTATGGTCTAGAGGATTTATTTAGTTAGATTTTCACTAATTGAATAGATGAGGCTTTTACTTGATGAAGATCCATACTGAACGATGAAATAAAACAATATAATTTATTTAAATCTTCATTTATTTGAACTAATGTTCAATTTAAACTTGCTGACGCGTTTCACTAACACAGTAGCTTTGTCAAAAAGAATGAAGGTAAAATATAAATATGTCTTAATATATACAGTGCTAAATACAGAATTCTATTTACTAAGAATAGCAATGGTATTGAAAGAAATTACCTGGAAATTGATTCACTACAAACATTCCTAAGCTATCTTCTAGGTAAAGAGGTTCAATAAAGGAGACTGATTGATATCTATTTGGTTGTTAAGGAGATTACCTGAATATTTATTTTTGTTAATTTCTAGGGCCTCTAAATAAATTTAAACTAAAGGATTTACCGACTACATGGAGAATTTCAAAATTTGGGTCGAAAATGTGTTGGTTTTCTAATAAATGATTTGAATAGTTAGAATCTAATTTTTTGTTGTCATAGCTACGTTTGTGTTCCGAAATTCTAGTTTTAAAATTTCTAAAAGTTCTACCACATTTTAATTTATAAACTCCTGATTTGTTTAATTTTGAAGATTTAGATTTATTATTTTTAGTGAATTTGGATAAATTGTGATCAGTTTTAAAGGAAATATTCATGTCTAAAGTTTCTAAAAATGATTTAATTTTTTTTATCATGTATTCCTTAGATACATGAAATTAAAAACAGACAACAAGAGCAGTCCAGCCAACAAAGCCAGTATCTATGGCCGAGAAAAATGGTGAAAAGAAGAAAAGAACATTCAGTGTAGTAAGAGATATATTTTTGGTATTTATGTTAAGGTATTCATTCACAACTATCACTTATACTACATCCTATAGAATTTGACATTTTAGATAGGGACATAAGAGATAACGTTAAAGTAATTATTCACAAAAAGTACCAAGGACAAAAAAGTAAATTAAAATCATTATTAGACCAACAAACCAGTAACAAAAAACCCACAAACCATATTCTCAGAACATAATTTTTTTAATAGATTCGTCAATCTTTCAAATACAATTTTTTCAGATAAAGAAATTCAATTATTACAAAAAGGTTTTAAACGTAATATTCATCCCACATGTTCATTGGATAACTTCAACAAACTAGGTATAGAAACAGAAATTAATTTGTATAATTTTCCAAATAATTCTAATATAAAACATAAAGCTTCAGAAATTATTAAAAAAGAATTTGTCGAGTTTAACAAACCCAATTTTGAATTATCAGTCGCCAAATCAATTCAACAAAAATCAAAGTCAAATAGTCTTATTTTCACAAAAGCAGATAAAGGAAATACGTAACCATTACTTAAAGAAGATTATATATTAAAAACCAACAATTTTATTCAGGCAAGCAATTTTGAGACCCTTAAAAAAGACCCAACTAATAAATTTAAGAAAGAAATAAAAGTAGCAGTAGATAACGCTAAATCAATAATTAACGATAAAGAAAAATATAAATTATTTTTACCCAATCCAAAACACTCTGAACTTTATTCATTAATTAAACTCCATAAAGAGGGGTACCCAATTAGGCCAGCTTTTTCTTATTTCACAGCAATTCAAAATTTCAAAGATTCTCATAGAAGTCATCTCTAAATATTGTTCATTCATACCTCTATATCGTTCGATGTAACAAATCTATTCCCTAGTATACCTCCTAAAGAAACTATAACTCTTGTTGATAACTTGCTCACATACAATAATATTAATCCTATAATTCACTCTGATATCATTACTTTATTAAAAGTGTGTGTTGAATCAAAATTATTTTCATTTCAATGGAGAGGTTTATAGCAGTAAAGATGGTTTGATTATGGGCAACCCTCTCAGCCCCCTACTAGAACTTGAACAAAATAAGTCTATAAACTTCCTAGACCTTACAATTTCAAATATAAATAATAAACATGATTTTTTTATATTTCACAAACCATCACATACAGATATTACAATTCATAATAGTTCGGTCCACCCTTTCAGTCATAAACTAGCAGCTTTCAATAGTATGATACACAGACTATTAACAGTCCCATTAAATATTAATAATTATAACAAAGAAATAAATCTCATAAAACAAATAGCAGTTAATAATAATTACGATCCAAATTTAATTGACAATATCATAAATAAAAAGATAAAAAAACAGACTTCAGAACAAGTTTTCCCTTCAGATAAAAATAATAAACAATTTAAAAGGTTAACATACTTTGGAACACCATCCTTAAAAATTAAATCATTTTTAGAAACTTTAGACATGAATATTTCCTTTAAAACTGATCACAATTTATCCAAATTCATTAAAAATAATAAATCTAAATCTTCAAAATTAAACAAATCAGGAGTTTATAAATTAAAATGTGGTAATGACAATTGTGATAAAATTTATATCGGTAGAACTTTTAGAAATTTTAAAAATAAAATTTCGGAACACAAACGTAGCTATGACAACAACAAAATTAGATTCTAACTATTCAAATCATTTATTAGAAAACCAACACATTTTCGACCCAAATTTTGAAATTCTCCATGTAGTCGATAAATCCTTTAGTTTAAATTTATTAGAGGCCCTAGAGATTAACAAAAATAAATATTCAGGTAATCTCCTTAACGACCAAATAGATATCAATCAGTCTCCTTTATTGAGCCTCTTTACCTAGAAGATAGCTTAGGAATGTTTGTAGTGAATGAATTTGCAGGTAATTTCTTTCAATACCATTGTTAACCTTAGTAAATAGAATTCTGTATTTAGCACTGTATATATTAAGACATTTTTATATTTTAGCTTCATTCGTTTTGACAAAGCTACTGTGTTAGTGAAACGTGTCAACAAGTTTAAATTGAACATTAGTTCAAATAAATGAAGATTTAAACAAATTATATTGTTTTATTTCATCGTTAAATTTTCACTGTTTTGATTTGTTTTTCAGTGTTTATTTATTTATTCATTTACAGGCAAGCCCAAGACAGCTAAAATTACAGTGCTATAAAAATACTACGACAACACAACAACATCAATGAAGAAATAAGATAAAATAGTTAAAGACAATAACAATAAATTAAATGGTAAAAAGAGAGATAACACTACAGTATAAATGAAAGCTAAAAACCAAAAACTGCAAGTAATCAGAGAGCACGGTCCAACATATGGTTTTTGAATCATTTTCCCATTTCAAAACTTAAGAACTTCATTTTTAATGAATACACCATAAACAAATTTGAAATTTCACATCTGTCAACCGCTATAACTCCACTCCCGACAGGGTTACTGGTGGTTTTAACCGTGACGTAATTTGACATCAAATGATGACGTAACGGTTAATACCAATTCTCGCTAAGACGCTACGGTATTTACTTTTGGTATTAACCAACCCTCACTTGGACAGGCTAAATGATAACTTTAGCATACAAACTTCAATTCTGCTGGCAAATTGAGCACCGGTTGTGTTTAATATCAGCTCCGTTAATTAATAAAATTAGTTAAATTCAGTGCGAAATAATTTAGTTACAATGTCTAGTATTCAAGATCTAAGCATATTCTGTATTACTACGGAATCTGTGAGTTTTTAATTAATTCTCTATATTAAAATAAACATACTTTTTAACATCGAGTTATATTGACATTCACAATCCAGTATAATCAAAAACTCATTAGTAGTTTATATTTCCACACATTAGACAGGGCCGTAATTAGAACACCAATGAAACACAGCTATCAAAATGGATGAATCGGTGAATGAGAGTGTCCCTGATAGACGGGGCACTCAACCTCAAATTAAATCTTACGCAACAGTAACAAACTCACCAAAATTTCCAAGCAAAAAACAAGCAATAGTTTCCCTTCACAACATAAAATTGGAGGAATACCTCATTTCTTTAGGGAATATCATTGAACCAAAAAATATAATCTTCTCTTCCAGAATCTCCAATAACCGCATTTGCATTTATTTGGCAAATGAAAATTTGGTTGATTCATTTATGAATAGCAATGATGGCTCAATAAGTCTTGGACAAACTACGATTAAGGCTCGGCGATTAATAACACCTGCGGAAAGATTACTACTGTCAAATGTATGTCCATCTATACCAAATATACTATTAGAAAATGAATTAACACGAATTGGCATTGACCTAATGTCGCAGATTACGTTTCTTCGCATCGGTACTTCACACCCAGAATTCAAGCACATTCTAAGTTTTCGTAGACAAACTTATATTTCACCTGTAGACCAGAACCAGATTTTATTACTGTGAATCACGAAGACACCTCTTATCGAATATTTCTCTCCCTCGACGACTATACATGTTATAACTGTAAGCAGAAAGGGCATGTTGCAACAAAATGTACGCTCCCTAATACACAGTCACAAGTACTATAGTCTGTTTCTTATTGTCTGACAGCACGCGAAAAGGTCACAGATGCTAGTCAGGTAGTAAACCATAAGCGTCACAGTTCATCTAAGGAATTTATTTACTATTTAATTTTATACCCGATCTGATATATAAAGGTAATATAAATGTAAATAAGGTTAGTTAAAACAACTAACTGACCTTCATACATTTGTAGAGTACATACAGTTAAAACAATAAATTATGTTTGAAATAATCTTGTAACGCAACTATTCTGACTGAATATTTCATCAATTAACTTGAGAATTTGAAGCAGGTCAATTCTTGGGAGACATATTAACAAACCATTTATCAATTCATTCTCCAGATAATTACTTTCTGATTTTCGAAATGTTGATAATAACATTTCCAAGAAACATTACAATAGGGTCCTACTAGGGACCCAGACAGCACACAATATCCACTAGATATCCAGTGGATAGCCCAATATCCACTGAATATCCAGTCCATGTAAGATATCTAATGGATATCCACTGAATGTATTTCATAGATATGGAAAAAAATTATTTTCTATTTTACTGATAATATATTGAATAATCACATAAAAAATGGTTGAGAAGGAAGTTCTAATACATAATACCTTCAATGCATAAATGTCTTAATCTCCTGATATTATATCCATTGTATATCCAAGGATATCTATTATTATTTTCTGTCGCATTTTCTGTCTGTGTTCAATGTATTTTTAGTTCTATTCAAGTGGAATTGAAAAAAGATAGATATACCTAAGTTGTATCAGACTGAGTTTAGTCAACAATATGAATGCGGTATAATACGTGATGTTCTTAACACACAACAAAAATATTTCATGTCTTAACGTTTAATGCTATAATAGAAAATAATGCATACATCAGTGGATTTCCATATTACATACCCGCAAAACCATGCTACCAACTATACACTGTTCTCTCATTGGTCGATGCCGCGTTTGACTGTTTGATGTAACCTCGTCCCCTCGTCATTTTGGTTGTTAGGTTATCATAGTTTTAGAAACGTGCAAAAGTGGTCGGTTATTTTTTATCGGTAGTTTGGATTTGGTAAAAAATAAGGTATGTATATGTTTCTCACCTCAATTCTAAATATCGTTACGTCTCCTATAGTTTATTTATATTTATGATTGATTATCTACATTAAAAGCGTTTTGTATATTTATACAATGTAAAATAGCATGGTGTAGAAATGTAAAATGAGTTTTACCTCGGCTTTAACTTTGTTTCATTATAAACTGAGCTGGTGGATCGTCTGATTTGAGTAAAAATTCTTTTGAGCTCAATAATAATGATGGAGTTCAGGTGATAAGAAATGTTCTTATTACGGGTATGTGTTCGAATACAAGACCTGGGCCAATTTTCAAAATGTTATTTTGCAAAAAAGGTGTATCTTATATTCGGGCGTATACAGTATATAGTTGACCTTGAAAATCGACAATCTTTCTTTTCTCGTTCTTACAGAAATAACCGTGCAGAGTAGATGAGCTGGGTAAAGAAGAAGAATAATTATTGATGTATATGCAAATATGTATTATAAAATAAAGTATTTTCTATCATTCTATTCCATAGTATATCATTTCATTATATGTCAAATAATACTACTATTATGAAGAATTTAATTCCATTTGTACCTTCTTACTCACAGATGAATATCTAACTAGTACCTGCTGGTGGAAATACAAGATGGCCAACAAAAACAATGCTTACCAAAAGTTGTATACATACACAGATCCGTAATAAAATTAACTGGAAATAATAGTTCTGGTCAATCAGTACAAAATATAACAGACATACGCGATGAGTATTTGAATATTTTTCACTGGACCACAATATTCTACAGTCGTCCACTTAAATACTATTATATTTTGTACTAGTTGACTGGATAAACTATTTTCTCTTAATTTTATTCCAGATCTGTAGACATAAAAAACTTTTGATTTACATTTTTTTGTTGGACCGCCTTGTATTTCCATCAGTAGATACTAGTTATATATTCTCAGATTTTCAGGTTCAAGGATATACCAAATGTGAATATGAAATATCCTAATAATATCCATAGGACGTTAATTGGATATACCAAATGTGAACATAGGATATCCATGGGAAAATAACGGGATATCCAGTAGATATCTCCAAAGACATCCATAAGATATTACATATATCCTAGATATAGGCGGACATATGGATATCCATTGTATGTCTATAGGCTATCCATCTATATCCAGTGGGTATACTGGATATCCATAAAGGATATCTTGTGGATGTCTAATGGATATTGTGTGCTGTCTGGGGATTGTCCCAATGACTACTTAGAAATTTTGCAGGTATATACGGTGAAACTTGGTCTCGCCCAAATTTGTATAATTTGTTTTGCTTAGAGTCGCTTATGTTCCATAAGTGTTAACTGTGTTGTGGAAAATGTCTTCAAGTTTTACCACAGTAAAGTGTAAGAGCGTGCTTAGCTTACAAACGAAGACTGTAGTGTTGAATGTGCATGATGCTGTTATACATCAAATGCCGGCTGCTATGACAGGAGTTAGTGAATCTACTATTTACAGGCTTCTAAGAGGAAAAATGGAAATATATCTCCACCTAAAAAGTCAAATGGAAGAAAACCATTTGACCTTGATGAACATATGCAAAATACAATAAGACGAAAAGTACATGAATTATATTTTAGAAAAGAGATCCCAACCCTTGACAGAATTCTAAGAATGGTGAAGGAGGACGAGAATTTGCTTGACATAGGGCGAAAAACTTTGTGGAGAATATTACACAGATTAAATTTTACTTGGGAGAAGCAAAGTCGCAAATCAGTGCTAATCGACAACGAAGAAATAATATGTTGGAGACGCCAGTATTTACGAGATATCCGAAAATACAGACAGGAGGGAAGACAAATCTATTATCTAGATGAGTCATGGCTCAATGAAGGACATTCAGTGAAAAAAATATGGCAGGACAAAAGTATTCAAACCAGTCGTCAAGCTTTTATAGAAGGTTTATCTACTGGACTGAAAACTCCTATCGGTAAAGGTCGCCGACTAATAATAACGCATATTGGATGCAATCAAGGGTTCGTTGAAGGTGGTTTACTGGAGTTTCAGTCAACATCAACCAAAGACTATCATGAAGAAATGACTGCAGATATATTTTACACAAATGGTCGAATTATTTCCAAATAATGCTGTAATCGTTATGGACAATGCCACTTATCATTCGCGATTAACAGAAAATCTTCCATCTTCCTCTTGGAGAAAAGCTGATATTAGAAACTGGTTAATCGTAAAAGATATACCATTTGAAGATGATATGTTGAAAAAAGAACTTTTAAAGGTGGCTTCAGATCACAAGCTACAATTTAAAAAGTTTGTTATTGATGAAATAGCCAAGAATCGTGGGATAACAGAGCTTCGTTTGCCATCATAACATTGTGAATTAAATGCAATAGAGTTAATATGGGCCCAAATGAAAGGTTATGTAGCTAGACATAATAAAACATTTAAAATGAAAGATGTTCGTGAACTCATGAAGTACTCATTGACAACAATAACTGAAGAGAACTGGAGAGATGCTGTGAATCATGTAATTAGAGGAAGAGAAAATATGGGTTTTAGATAACCTCATAGAACAAACTATAGAACCGATAGTGATCTCTCTCGACGAGTCTTCGGATGATTCTTGTATGGCCAGCGAAGAGGATGATACTATAGATTGAATTTTATATTTCCTATAAATGGTATGTATACTTTACTTAATATACATTAATTCATGGTCAATAAATTTGAATTATGAGAATTAAACTATATTTTCTTTAATTAATTTAATTTAATAATAATGAAAATGTAAGTTGTTAATAGACCTAAACGAATGAATTTTATTTCAACTGTAATGTTGACCGAATCTAATTAAATAAGCAAAATGGACTAATATCGTAATCTCCGCCACTGCCGCACTGTTTATCCTTTTTCTGTCATTGCTCAGTTTTATTACCGTATTGTATTTTGAGCTGAAACAGGGATGTACAGACACCTACTTGATTTGCATTAGAATTTTAGTATTTACTTGTAAAATTCTTAGGATTACTCTGTAAGAGATAATTTGAATATTTAATGAGGCTACTGTGCTGTCAGACATTAAGAAATAGACTATACCAACAAACCTAACAACAACCACATCAACAGATTTACCACCTGCTCATATAGCCGCACCAACACCACAACAATCAACGGTTTCAGAAACACATATACCAGCAGTAACTCCCTATCCCATTTCTTCTACACCAACATCAATACAGCAGTTCGAAAACCTGACATCTGATTCATCTCAAGAAGAAACCAATAAAAACTCAACTAACACAACTTCTAAAACTGAACCACAGTTTACATTCTATTAAAATAAACACAGCTACATCCTTATCCTATAACAAAACCAAAGGATCCCTGTCTGAAACTCCTTCTCATGTTGAACAAACCATCGACATGAATTTCACGGAGCCCTAAATAACAAAACTCCCAAAAAAAGCAAAAATTAACGTTCAAACACTAACTACAGTATATATCAAAAAACAAATGGAATCAACAAAGACATTTTTTGAAACGACAAACATGTACTTACCTACCAACAATTGTGCGATTTTTTCGAAAATGTGTATGGTGCACCGGACCCACTAAGCGTAGCCAAGTTATAAACAGAAGATATTAATGGCCTCATTGATCAATTACACAGTATGTATCCCTACTTCACAGATAAAAAAATGAAAAGTAAATGTACCAGGATTTCTAAAAAAATGATATCTCAATTAAGTCAAGAATCTAGTAATCAAGAGGATAGCGATTCGTCTGTATCATCAATACCTCTGTGCTCGACCTCAAAAATTTCAAATACCCATTAAATTCACGACTATATTACAATGGAATCTAAACGGGTTATATGCCCATTTAGAAATGTTAAAAATGTTACTAGCTGAACAGTCGAAAATATGTCTTCAGGAGACATGTTTCTCTAATAAGATCTACCACATGAATAATTACTCTTGCTTTTATAAAAATAGAATAAACCAGTCTATTGCAAGCGGAGGCTTGGCATTTTATGTGAAAAATTCTATAGACGCAGTACCCATAAAATTAAAAACGAATCTCAAGACGGTCGCCGTCTGCATCGATGGACCAACGAAATTATCTTTATGTAATATTTATTGTCCTCCAAACACTTTACCCAGTATGCACGAGATTGAAGATTTACTAACTCAACTCCCAATTCCAAGACATAGTTGGGGACTTCAATGCCCATAATAATATTTGGGGCTCAAAAAGCAACTCCCAATTTGGAAATACACTGGAACAAATACTTAACCAAAAAAATATAAATCTTATGAATTATTGTCGACCAACCAGATTTAATACGGCCATTGGCGCAGAATCGGCGATAGATCTCTCCCTACTTTATCACTGATATTCAACTGGGATGTCCTGCAAGATCTTTACGATAGCAATCATTACCCTATTATTATTTATGGCAGCTCAGCAAATGAAGTCCCACCTCCGGAAAAATGGAACTTCATAGCCAATTGGGACTACTTTAATAATCTAATACTGAACGAACTCAGTGACAATTGTATCAGTGATATTCTGAGCTCAGATGTAGATGAGATGGTAGAAAAGCTCCCCGACATTATCATAACTGTTGCAGAACTTGCTATCGGAAGAACTAGAATTATCAAAAACATCCAGCTGTTCCTTGGCGGAATAATCAATGTGCAGAAGCAACAAAGAACTACAAAAAAGCATTTAACAAATACAAGAAAATGAAGTCTCAGGAAAATGTAATCCAATTTAAAAAAAAGCAAACGGGATTCTTGGAAACAGTTTATATCCAGTATTAACAATTCTACTCCATCCAAAATAGCGTGGAACAATATTAAAAAGATTTCTGGAGTGAACCACCAGTCCCACATAAATGTCCTAAAATATCAAAATAACACCGTCACTACTCCTGAACAAATCTGTGAAACCTTCGCAAGATCATTTGAGAAATATTCTAGCGATAGCAACTACACAAACAAGTTTTTAAACTTCAAACTTATACAGGAACAAACCTTCGTAGAGCTAGAAGAAAATTCTCATGAACCAGTCAACGAACTAATAACAATGCAGGAATTAAATCACGCAATACACTAATCAAAATAAACAGCAGCTGGACCAGATAAGATTCCAATAACATTCCTCAAAAGACTCCCAAGTCTAGCCAAGGAACTGCTTCTACATATTTACAATAGGATATGGACAAACAATACCTTTCCTCAGATTTGGCTTAAATATATTGTTATTCCAATGCATAAACATGGTAAACCCAAAGCATTCACAAGCTCTTACAGACCAATCACGCTCACATGTGCAATGGGTAAGATATTAGATAAAATCATCAATAACTGATTAATGTGGACTTTGGAAAGTTGAAATCTTCTTATTCCTGAACAAAACGGTTTCAGAAAACGAAGATCAGCAATTGATAACTTAGTGGATCTAGAATCAGAAATACATGAAGTCTTTGCTAATAAACAATGTGTTAGCAATTTTCCTTGATATATCGAAAGCCTATGATACCGTTTGGCGTCACAAAATCATAAAAACATTAGAAAGCTGGTCCATAAGAGAAAATATGTTAAAATTTGTTGGCAACTTTATGAAAAATCGCGTTTTTACGGTCAGAGCCAATGGCACATATTCGCCTTTAAAAACCCAAATTAATGGAATACCACAGGGATGCTCCTTAAGTGTAACTTCAACCAACTACAATATTTTCTAGCTCACTTAGAAAATTGGTCAGAAACTTCAGGACTACAATTTTCGGTACAAAAAACCAAAAGTTTGTTATTCACTAAACGCAACCCGGATATAGTACTTCCAAATCTTAAATTGTTTGAGAAATCTATTTCATATGTGGATGGAATTGAGTTCCTGGGAATGTGTTTCGATCAAAGTCTCAGCTGGAAGAAACACATCCAAAATTTGCAACTTAAATGCCAAATAGAGAAATAATATCACAGCGAACCGACGGTATCAAGTGATCTTAATCAGATTAAGAATTGGACATACATTCCCACTCATTCACACATCATCACAAGAACAAACCAATCAAAACTTGGCGGCAATTCAAATATGGCGATATTCTCTCATTCGTTTTTTCAAAAACCCAACCATAAATTCATGGGGATCCATGATGAATTAAATTTTACACCGGCCTATACGAAATCTTTACACCAAACTGCACCAAAATTATTATATTTATTATTATACACACAAACTGCACGTTTTCACGCCATATTGTGAGCCTACTCCGCTAAAATGTGCATTCCACTTACAACTTTCGCCTACCCTACAACGACTGTGGTCTTTTTACGTAAGTGGAACGGGTATTTGAGCGATCGGGGTCGTGGGCGTTGTGGGCATTAAGTGGAACGTACCCTATGTGAATCGTGTCAAAAGAATATATCGGTAAAACATTTTCTTGTGGAGTGTCCGTTACTCAAGCCCGCAAGAACACAGTGGTCAATAGAATCTAACCTAAAAGTGGTCTTAGGGGAACACTGTAACTTTGAAAACTTGTGTGTATACCTTAAAACGATTAACTTAGTTGACAAAATTTAAGAAATGATTAGAAATGTACTTAAATTGTGCATAACTGTATTGTATATGTATCTATATATTTGTATATTTGAATAAATACAGCAGTCGCTAATAAACTGATGAAGAACTCAATTATCCTCTCTCGCAATGGATCTTAACAACTAACTTCTGAAGCCATTCAAAATTATTCTTCAATGGAATTGTGATGGATTCTTTCTCTTGCTTGGAAAGAATTCAACAAATAAAATCAGACGAACGACCTAAAATCCTGTGTTTACAAGAAACCACCTCTAAAAAAGATAGACTTCCTAAACTAAAAAACTACGAAGGTTACCATTATGTTCGCACAGGGTGTTCACTACTGGAACAATAAAAATATAAGTATTCCTATATTAAACATGAGTGTCCACTTTTAGAATTTGACTTAACTTGTTACTTGTATGTAAGTCCTATAAAGCTACAGCCAAAATGTTTGGTGTTCCCAGAGTAACATTAATGAGCAAGCATAAAGATATAATACCCCTAAAAAGAAAAGTCGGACCGGAAGGCACCTTCATGTCAGACCAGGAGGCAGAACTTGTTGAATGGGTAAAAATGATGGCAACCGCTGGATTTCCACTTACAAAGGGTACTTTTTTAGGAAGTGTAACTAAATTAGCCCAAGAATTAACAGTTACGTTTATAGGAAATGCATCACCTGGTAAAAATGGATGAAGTTATTCCTTAAAAGACCTCCTGATATAAGCTTTAGGGTATGCCAGAATCTAACTGCTATAAAAAAGGACGTATCACAAGAAAACATAAACAAACGGTTAACAAAAGTAGAAACGTATCTCAAAGACAAGGAGTTATTAAAAGGGTGTTCATGCGGATAAAACTGCATTTTATAAATCGAAAACTGGGAAAAATCCTGGCTATTACATGCGAAATTCAATGATTTTTATTCATTTATTTACGGACAAGCCCTTTTAAATTATATAAAATACAAAAGTGAGCAAAATACACAATGCAGACAAATCTAAACATATATAAAATAGGGTCAAGTGGGGTAAATGTAAATTAAAATCTGCCGCGTTTCGCTTGTCAACCACCGTTACGCGATATTTACTTCCTCCACAATACCGTGCTGGCGTAATTGAAAGCTTAGCACATGTGTTTCAGTCCGTCACACGTCTGAGAACAGCCACGTGTTAAAATTTGTAAGGTAAGTAATAATATATGTCACTAAATGGCACATAATTGTATTTACCCAATGGTTAGTTTAATAAAAAAAGATATGTTTACATTGAATATTCTTATCACAAATTCGGCACAATTTTAGATAAGTAAACCCCATTATGTTTCAGATGGTAAGAGGTTACCAAAAAAAGTGTACTGGTCCCTCATACCCACACCAGGCCGTAATGAGGGCGGTGGACGATGTTTAAAATAAAAACAAAACATATAGAGAAGCTGCGTCATTTTATGACGTTCCTATTTCCGTCATCTGTCAAATGTTGTTAGGCAAGAGAAAAATCTATTCGAGTTCCACTACCAGGGGTCGGAAACTAGCCCTGTCAGCAGAAGTCGAATCAAATTTAGAGGCATGTTTATTGGCTCGGGCAACCTATGGGTTTCCATGCGATAAAAACGAACTACAAGAACTCATCAAAACTTACGTTGAGAGTAAAAACATTGAAACGCCATTCAAAAATAATAAGCCCGGAGATGACTGGTACTACGATTTCTTAAAGCGCCATCCTAGGCTATCAGTGAAGAAACCAGAACATCTTCAAAAACTGTGCGAGGATGCTAGAAAACCTGAAGTCATCTATGATTTCTACAACACATGTTAAAAAGCCAGAATTACCTGATGTTGAATTCAGATTTGATGCGTATACAAACCTTCTAGTTGAATTTCAATCCATTCAGATAGATATAGAGGAAAAATGTTTAGATTCAGAGGTAGAAGACCATTATCAGTTTAGACATAATTTTGAAATTGATTATTTTGATATTATTGGAGCTTTAAAAAATTATATCAAAGCAAACAGCACAATTACCGCTCAAAATAATAACTCTAACAATACACGTAGTATAGACAATTCAAGTAATTTCTTACCAAAAATTAAACTTCCTACATTTAAAGGAGACTATGAAAATTGGTTAACTTTCAAAACAAACTATTTATCGATTGTACATAACAATGAATCAATAAATTTAGCAAACAAATACAATTTCTTACTGTAGACACTAGCGTTTATAATTTTAAACTTCGCGCCGATTCTACTCTTCTTTCACTTACTTTCCGGTGGCCAGCTGAACGAGGCCATATTTGCTATCTGAGGCCATCAGCGGCAGTTTTACAACGTCGTTGCTGTGGTTAACAGGTGTTTTTTTCTCAAGTTAATAAAATGTTCAAAAATCAAAGTTGTGTTTAAATATTATTGAAATTACGTGCCCAAGACTATACTTTCAGAAGTGGGATTACTAACGAATCAAAATTACTGAAGATTACGTTAATTTATACAGATTTAATTATTATTTATAACAAGCTAACCTAAAATATTCCGGAATACGATGATCTACAGCCCCAAGCCGATGGATCAATTCAACTCCACGATGTTGACGACATTATTCAGTCTACAGTAAGAGCAATATTAAGATATGAAAAGGAACGAAGAACTGTTACCGAAGAAAACAGGGTACAAAACCTCGACAATCGAACGAACAACTCCAACATTAGTAATAAAGAATTATCAGCCCTTCTACCAGAGTTTTCAGGATCTGAAAAGTGTTCGAATGTGTCTACGTGGCTAGATCGTATTGAGAAAGTTGAGGAAGTGTATTCAGTAACAGAAGATATCATACAGTTGATAGCTGTAGGTAAATTAACTGGCAGAGCCAGAGAATGGTACTTAAGCAGGTCTGATTTAATTAGTAAGAATTGGAATGAGTTTAAAAGCGAAATTAAGAAGATGTATGGCACCGGATTCGACCCAGTCACGCTAAGAAGAAAAATGGAGAATAGACGGTGGAAAAAAAAACAGAAAGTTTTTCAGTATATTTTCATGATAAGTTAATATTAGGCAATAATGCTGAGGTGAGTGACCATGATATGATTCACTATATTATAGACGGATTTGATGACAAAATGCTGCAAAGCCAGGCTCGTATGATGTTATCAACTATTAATAGTACTGGAGAACTTTTCAAGTTAATGAGTAATGTAGCAAAAGAAGATCAGACTACCTCTATACCAAAGCATCCAGCAAGGGTAAATAACGGCAGCAACAGTTCAGCTACTCAAGGTTCATCACCCGCAGCAGTGAAGTGTTTTAATAAAGTAAGTGAGTGTAGGCAACCGAAAAGAGAGCGCGGTTCTTGCTTCAAGTGCGGGAGTGTATCCCATAGAATCAGTGAGTGTCCAGCCAGGCATCAGTTAAATCAGCAAGCTGCAGATTCTACTACACGCAACCCTAATAGATCAATGGCACTAATTGGAGAACAGGTCAGATCTAATGAACCATATTTTATTAATGTGCATTTCATTGAAAACAATTTTAACCACCAAGCCATAGTTGATACAGGGAGTCCCATCTCCTTAATTAGTAAGCATTTATTAAATTTAACGGATATTTGTATTCAAGAAGACAGTTCTGGTTATACTGGTATTAATCAGACTCATTTGCATATATTGGGACTATTTACATGTCAAATTGAAGTACTTGGCAATAAAATTGAACTTTCATGTTATTGATAAAAATACAATTAATTTTGATGTTTTACTTTGTAAAAACTTTTTAAATCATAAGGATATTGGACCGGTAATAATTAGTAAGGGGAAAATTGAGATTACAGGCAAAACCGAATCTGTTGATGAGTACCAATTTCCCTTTTCAGAAAATTTAATATATTGACAATTCACATGACAATAAAAGCATTAATATAAATCCCTCTTTATAATTTAATGAAACTGTTAAAGTGAAAGAAGTTTTTGCAGAATATTACCTTAATGCAGATAAACCAAACAAACCAAAAGTTGATTTTCAAATGAAGCTGATTCTCAACAAAACAGACCCTTTTGCATTTCGCCCTCGCAGACTCTCATTTTGTGAAAATCAAGGGGTAGATAATATTATTGCTGACCTTTTGGATATGAACATCATTCAAGAGAGCAACTCTCCATATTGTTCTCCCATAGTGTTAACAAAGAAGAAATCAGGCGATTATCGCCTTTGTGTAGATTTTCGCACATTAAATAAATACCTCGTCCGAGATCAGTTTCCGTTACCCCTAGTAGAAGATCACTTAGACCGCTTGAAAAATAAACAGTTTTTCACACAGTTGGACCTAAAGGATGCCTTTTATCGTGTTAGTTTAGACTTAGACTCTAGAAAATATACTTCTTTTATCACCCCTTCCGGTCAATATGAGTATTGTAAAATGCATTTTGGACTAAGTTCTAGCCCCTCAACCTTTGCACGTTTCATAAATAAGATATTTAGTCACTTGACTAAACAAGGGAAAGTTTTGATATATTTTGATGATATACTAATTGCCACAGAAACCTTTGATGAGAATGTTGAGATTTTGAAAGAAGTGCTAACTCTACTAGCTGACAATTTATTAGAGTTAAGACTAGAAAAGTGCCAATTCCTACAAGCAAATATTGTCTTTTTAGGTTATTTAGTAAGTAACAAGGGTATACGCCCTAATCCTGCAAATATCGACGCAATACAAAACTTCCCGGTGCCTACAAATGTCAAACAAGTACATAGATTTTTGGGAATGTCTATCTTTCTCCGTAAATTCGTTAAAGACTTTTCCACTCTAGCCAAACCATTATACGAACTACTGATTAAGAATGTGAAATTTATATTTAATACACAACAAATTCTTGCATTTGAGACAATCAAAATGAAGCTTATGTCTCAGCCCATTCTGTCAATATACAATCCTACTTATGAGACTGAACTGCATTGTGATGCCAGTTCTACAGGTTTCGGGTTGATATTGATGCAAAGACAGAAAGATGATCAGTTCCACCCTGTCTGTTATTTTAGCAAACGAACAAGTGAATATGAATCCAAATATCACAGTTATGAATTAGAGTGCCTAGCTATCATTTATTCCATAAAAAGATTTCATGTTTACCTCCAGGGAATTCCATTCAAAATAGTGACAGATTGTGACAGCTTCAGGTTAACCCTGGCAAAGAAAGACATCATTCCTCGTATTATGAGACGGTGCCTCTACTTACAGGAGTACAATTACACAATCGAACATAGAGGTAACAAACGCATGCAGCATGTTGATGCGTTGAGCCGTGCCAATTCTATCCTGATCCTCGAAGGAAGTACTATTGAACAAACACTTGCCGTGAAACAAAGCACTGACCCTTGAAAATTCAGAACACCCTTTTTATGAGCTACGCAATGGTTTAGTTTACAGGAAAGCCCATAACAATATTCTTTTTTATGTACCAGAGAGCATGGAATTTACTATAATTCATAGATACCACAATGAAATGGGACATTTTGCACTGGACAAAACCTTTGAAAACATTTCCAGAATATATTGGTTCCCAAAGATGAGAACTAAAATAAAAAATCACATTGCCACCTGCTTAAAGTGCATTGAGTTCAACCCAAAGGGAGGTAAGGCTGAAGGGTACCTACACAGTATACCAAAGAGAAACTTGCCATTTGAGACTATACATATAGACCACTATGGACCACTTAAGCCCAGGTGCAGTAATAAACATTTATTTGAAATCATTGATGGGTTCACCAAATTCGTCAAATTTTACCCATGCAAATCAACAGATACGAAAGAAGTCATCAGACACTTGACAGATTACTTTTCAAATTATAGCACACCTAAAGTGATTGTGTCAGATAGAGGATCATGCTTTACTTCACACGATTTTACGGAAGTTCTGGCTGAAAATGATATCAAACATGTACTGATAGCTACTGGTTGCCCCATAGTAAATGAACAGATTGAACACAAACAGGTTATTATCCCCATTATTAGGTAAAATAGTAGATGAAAAACAAATCGATTGGGTCTCTGCTATACGCGAAGTAGAGTTCTGCATCAATAACATTGTTAGCCGATCCACAGGTGAAGCCCCATCTAGATTACTATTTGGCAGAGATCAGGTAGGGAAAATTAGGGATAACTTGAAGGAGGCTCTAGAAACCATTAATGAGGAGGAAAGAGACTTATGCAGACTACGATCAGATGTGGAGGAGAATATTAAAAAGGCACAGAAAGCCAATGAGAATTATTATAATGCTAAGCATAAGGAGAGCCAAAAATTTAAAATAGGACAGTATGTGATGATAAGTAATTTTGACAATACCCTAGGAGCATCAAAGAAACTAATACCAAAGTTTAGAGGACCTTATGAAGTAGTAAAAGTACTGTCTGAGGATAGGTATGTGGTCAATGATATCATTGGCTTCCAAAACACGCAAATTCCTTATGAAGGCATAATAGACAGTAATAGGATGAAACCATATAATTCATAAAATTAAGTACATCTATGTATATACCAAAAAGTAATTAGTTAATTAGTTGTGTTATGAATGTGGCCCTTTAAGTCTTTAACTCTTATGTTTAATGCGCTGAGCTTAATCAATGGATTTTGTAGTATCGAGGTTATTGTGCCATACCACCACATCAAGTACCTTACTGATTTTTACAAGTCCAATTATGGTATAATTTACGTGGACTCAGAATACAATGTTTAATTTTGGATACATTTAATGTGACTAGGTTAGATAATAATTATGTTGAAAATTATGTTAATCCTATAGCACATATTATGTTGTTTTATGTTCAAAACCTTATGTTGAAATATTTATAATTATTTCACTTTTATGTTCAAACACTTATGTTGAAATGTTTATGATTATGTCACTTTTATGTTTATTAAGAAGTTTGAAAATTATGTATCCTAAATTTATGTTAGTTTGAAACTAGTATTGTTTATTATACACCTATTCAATATGTTTGTATGTTTTTTGTAAACTTATGTTGATTTTCTTCCGATTGAGGGCAATCAGTAGAGTCAGGACGGCCGAACTGTAGACACTAACGTTTATAATTTTAAACTTCGCGCCGATTCTACTCTTCTTTCACTTAATTTCCGGTGGCCAGCTGAACGAGGCCATATTTGCTATCTGAGGCCACCAGCGGCAGTTTTACAATGTCGTCGCTGTGGTTAACAGGTATTTTCTTCTTAAGTTAATAAAATGTTCAAAAATCAAAGTTGTGTTTAAATATTATTGAAATTACGTGCCCAAGACTATATTACGTACCTGTTTAGAAGGGTATGCGAGGCAGGTAATTGAAAGTATTGATTTTGTCGAAGAACAATATGAAGTTGCGTGGGAAACACTTTGTGAAAGATTTGACAAGAAACGTATACTAGCAAATAATCATGTTAAAGCCATATTTAAAACAGAAAGCATAAAAAAAGAGTGTACAAGTTCCTATAGAAGATTAATAGATGAAACTTCAAAACATCTAGCTGCATTAAAAAATTTAAAATGAAGCGATTAAGAAAACTGTAATATATTTTTAATTTACCTAATAAATTCTAAATTGGATTCAAATTTACAAAAAAAAATGGGAAGAGTTTCAACCAACAAATGACTTGCCAACTTTAAAAGAGTTTTTTGATTTTTTGAATAAAAAGGCAGACGCTTCAGAAAATTGGCAACAAAACCAATCTATTAATTTAAAACCAAATTGTTCACATAATTCAAGCTATTCACACAATTCCTATAGAAAATAATTTGTTCCTAGAAATGAAGTAAAATGAAATCTTGCAGTCAATACATTAAAATGCAACTTGTGCCAAGCAGATCACACCATATATACCTGTAGCAAGTTCTTACAATTGTCACCAATAGAACGATTTAATAAAGTTAAAGAGTTGAAACTCTGCATAATTTGTCTTAGAACAGGCCATATCAAAGATCAATGTAGATTAGGACACTGTAAAAAATGTCCTCAGAAGCACAATACACTATTGCATAATAATTCACATAATAACACAACCAATGATAATCCATTATCTAATACAACCAATATCCAAATTCAATCTGTCACCCCATCTGAAAATCAAATGCAATTATTAGTTAAAAATAAAATATCAGCTTCCCAAGTACTATTATCTACTGTCACCTTTCAAGTTAAAGATACAAGTAACAATTCACACTTAGCCAGAGCAATTCGAGACAGTGGAGCTCAATCCAATTTAATTACACAAGAATTCTGTCAAAAACTTAAGATACCCTTATCGAACACTCATATTTCAATTATGGGCATCAACCAAACTGAATCTATTGTATACCAAAAATGTTCTATTACACTTTGTTTTAATATTTCCAATTTTTCCACTTCTATTAACTGCTTAGTAGTGCCCACAATTAGTAGTAGCACTCCATCTCATTTTATTAATCACTTTCAATGGAGCATACCAAAGGAAATAAAGCTATCTGATCCTCTATTTTACGAACCTAGTAATATTGATAGGAGCTAGTGAATTCTGGAATCTTCTTTCTGAAGGACAAATAAAACTAGGTAAACATTTGCCAACTCTGCAAAATACCAAATTGGGTTGGGTAATTGGAGGTGTAGCTCCTATTTCAAAATCAAACACTAGAGGGTCATCCATTTTCCATTTATCTAGTAATAATCATTATCCAGAGGGCGATCAATTATGCAAGTTCTGGGAACTTGAAGAAATTCCATTTAATCGTTTTATATCTAAAGACCACCTTGAATGCGAAACATTGTTCAAAAATACTACTTCTAGATCACCTAGTGGGAAATTTATTGTGAAAATCCCATTCAAATATTCTCCAAGTCTATTCTTTTGATATAGCTGTAAATCGTTTTCATGCGTTAGAAAAAAGGTTAAATTCTAAACCCCTATTAAAATCTCTTTGCAAGCAATTTATTGATGAGTATAAAGAACTAGATCACTTACAAGATATAACTCAAACCAATTATGCAGAGTCTCAAAGCTATTATTTACCACATCACAGTGTATGTAAAGAATTCAGCCTCACAACAAAACTCCGTATTGTTTTTGATGGAAATTGTAAAACCACTAGTGGATGGTTACTGAATGATGACTATGTCGGTCCAAAAATACAAAATAATATTTTTGATATTCTTATTAGATTTAGACAATATAAGTATGTAGTTTCCGCTGATGTGAGTAAAATGTATCGTCAAATATTAGTGCATCCTGACCATCAACCGTTTCAAAGAATTATTTGGCGAGACAATCCTAATAAATCTATCTATTTTTCAACTGACTACAGTCACATATGGTACAACTTCAGCTCCTTTCTTAGCAATTAGATGTTTACACCAATTAGCCGAAGACAATTTAAGGAAATTTCCAGAAGCATCTCATACAATTCTTAATGATTTTTATGTTGACGATCTTTTGACTGGAGCGGATGATCTTAATACTTTATCAATACGATGTACAGCAATTGCTTCAATACTCAATTCAGCTCATTCTCAACTAAGAAAATGGATTTCAAACACTCAAGAACTTCTTGATACAATTCCAAACATAAACATTTCCAATTATATTCTCCAGATAGGAGATATTGAAGCTTCCAAGACTTTGGGCATTCAGTGGCAAAGCCAATCCGATAGAATCATTTTTTCTGTTTCTGAAAATTCTAGCAAATCAAATCAGATAATAACTAAGCGATTAAGACTATCTCAGATTTCAAGAATTTTCGATCCTTTGGGTCTTCTCAGTCCAAGTATTGTCATTGTTAAAATAATAATACAACAATTATGGACAAAAGGCCTAGCATGGGACGAACCGATAACAAATCAGCTCTTATCAATTTGGAATGATTTTTCTAGTCAATTACAAATTTTTAATAATTTAAAGATCCCTAGAAACGTAATACCTATTAATTTTAAACTAATTGAATTGCATTGCTTTTCAGATGCATCTCAAAAGACATATGCTTCATGCATATATACACGTAGTTATAACTTTATAGAAGAAAAATTTGAATGTTGTCTTCTTTGTGCAAAGTCCAAGGTTCCCCTATTAAACCCACAACAATTCCAAGATTGGAATTATGTGCTGCTCTTCTTAGTGCACAGTTATGTGAACAAGTCAATATAGCCTTATCTAATTCAATTCCAACAGTCTATTGGAGCGATTCTCAAGTGGTGTTGGCTTGGTTAAAATTAGAACCATCCAGGCTTCAACAATTTGTTGCAAACCGAATTTCAAAAATACAACATCTTACTAACATTGAAAATTGGAATTATGTCTCCAGTCAGCATAATCCTGCAGATTTAGCATCCAGAGGTATCATGCCTATACAACTGATAAATTCTTACTTTTGGTGGCACGGTCCTCAATTTTTAAATCAAAATTCATATAGCTGGCCTTGTAATACATTTACTATTGACAATGAGTTACCAGAATTAAAGAAAGAATCGAAGATCTTACTATCTTCAAATATTCCCAAAAATAATCCTACATTCGCTTTATTTAATAAGTACCCATATTTTATAAAATTATTACGACTTACAGCATACATTTTTCGATTCATTAGAAATATTAAATTAAAAATACAATCTAAACCTATTCGTACTGATCCTCTTGATGCACATGAAATAAATTATGCTCAATTACAATTAATGAAAATCGCTCAGCAAGAATCATTTTCACCAGAACTAAGACTATTAAAAAATAAACAGCAAGTACCGAAAAATAATAAACTATCACCTTTACTGCCATTTTTGGATAAAGATGATATCCTCAGAGTAGGAGGTAGATTACGCTTTACTCCATTAAATAACAATACCAAACACCCAATTTTATTATGTTCCAGACATATATTAGCTAAACTTATTATCACTCATAAACATAAAGTACTATTACACGCAAGCACGCAATGTTTATTAGCTGCGGTTCGTCAAAAGTATTGGATAATAGGTGCCAAAAACTTAGTAAAAAAAGTAATCAAACAATGTATAACATGTTTTAAGACAAAACCCAATTTTTGTGATGCACCCATGTCAAATCTTCCCAGTAATCATGTGACACAGTCATTCCCGTTTCAGTACACAGGCATAGACTATGCTGGTCCGTTTTATGTGTCAGACAGGAAAGGTCGAGGGCGTAAAATTACTAAAGCCTATGTATGTGTTTTTGTTTGTTTCTCGACGAAATCAATTCACTTTGAGTTAGTTAGTGCACTAACGAGTGAAAATTTCATTTCCTGTCTGCGTCGATTCACTTCTAGAAGAGGTTTGCCTTCTCATGTATATTCTGACAATGGCTCAACGTTCAAAGGGGATCATAATGAACTCAAAGAAGTTGGTCAATTTCTATATAATACAAAAAATACTATAATCGAGTTTGCCTCAACTCAAGGTTTCATTTGGCATTTCATTCCGCCTTATAGTCCAAATTTCGGGGGTCTATGGGAAGCTTCTGTAAAAAGTATGAAATTTCACTTAAAAAGAATTCTCGAAGACACTATTGCAACATTTGAGGAATTGAATACATTACTAATACAGATTGAAGGAATACTCAACTCAAGACCATTATACGCATTATCCAATGACCCCAACGATCTCCTTCCGATTTCTCCATCACATTTTCTTATTGGACGATGCATCACTGCCCCTCCAGAGTATGAACTACAAGATATACCACCTAGCAGATTATCCAGACTACAATTTATACAGCAGCTACAAACAGCAATTTTGGAACAAATGTTCGAAAGAATATGTCACAGAATTGCACAAACAATACAAATGGCGAGAAAAGCCAACTACTATTGATGTGGGCACATTAGTTTTAGTAAAACGCCCACACCAGCCATCTTTTAATTGGAATATTGGCAGAATTTTGAAGCTTTATCCCGGAAAAGATAATGTTTCCCGAGTCGCAGACATCAAAACTACTCAAGGAACCATCCAACGACCTATACGAGATTTATGTCCACTTCCTACCCAAGATGACTAATGATTCACAAACCTTTTAGTGAAAATATGCAAGTGGTTAAAGTGTTTGTTTTATGTTTTTTAACCATTTTGCAAATTTTATGAACTATTTTTGTTTAGTCTTCTATTTTGTTATTTTGAAGGTGCCCTTCAAGGTGGGGGCTATGTTTAATTTTCTTTACTCAGTAATGTCAATGTCATGCAATGACAAAAATATCAAGTGGGTAAAAATGTAATATGTCAAAAAATAATTTAAATATTAATGTCATGTCAGTTTCGATTTCAATAAACTATTTGTTCAAGATATTACTATTTTTCTAGTAACAATTACGATTAATTATACATTTTCATCACAATTATTTTTTGTGCGCATGCGTGCAGTTCAGCCATCTTTTATGTACTGTTTTGTAAATTAAATAAGTATGTTAAATTACCTGTGTACAAATAGTTAAAATCAACAAACATTAAACAAATAATACTTCTTGAAAATAAAATTAAGAGAAAATTAAAATAATGAGTGCCTTAATTAAAAAATAAAATTTTCATGTCGACTTTATTATCTGTATGAAAAGGAAAAATAAGACAGTGTTGTTATGGAGTGTGTAAGTGAGAGTGATACATGTTATAAATTATTTGAAACCAATGCATAATATATATATATATATATATATATATATATATATATATATATATATATATAAGAAGATGTACGAATAGTGCGTGACATATGAACAATAAGCAACGAATAGATTAGTGGGTATTGCACGCAAATAGAAGAAGGGGCTACTGAAAAGAGTGGTAACTGCAGACATGCATGTTTCTAGCTCATTAGCCGTCATCGGTACGGTACAACCAAGAAAAGATGTGAAACATGAGAGCAAAGGTGTTGAATGAAACATGAGAAAATATAACAGAATTCAGCAGGATAGTCAAACACAACATTTGTGTCAGTAATATTAGAAGATCTATTCGTTGCTTATTGTTCATATGTCACGCACTATTCGTACATCTTGTTATTATTTCATTAATCTGGGTCGGAAGTTTCAGACGGGAGTGTTATATGCACCTCCGTGTCTATGTTGGTTGTTGTCTCGAATATTCGAGATCTTCTAATATTACTGACACAAATGTTGTGTTTGACTATCCTGCTGAATTCTGTTATATTTTCTCATGTTTCATTCAACACCTTTGCTCTCATGTTTCACATCTTTTCTTGGTTGTACCGTACCGATGACGGCTAATGAGCTAGAAACATGCATGTCTGCGGTTACCACTCTTTTCAGTAGCCCCTTCTTCTATTTGCGTGCAATACCCACTAATCTATTCGTTGCTTATATATATATATATATATATATATATATATATATATATATATATATATATATATATATATAGGGTGATTCTTAATATATGCGACAAACTGTAGGAGCTGATTCCTGGGGTTATTTTGATCATAAAAGTTCATAAGAACATATGTCCAAAACCGCTTAGTTCAGAAGTTATAGAATGTTTAATAGAAAGTCAAAATAATAAATGGTTTTATTATAAATTAACAAAATAATTAGTAAAACAAAATTAAGTTGTAGTAACTGTCGATAATGACCGCCTCCAACTGTAATACAAGCTCGTAAACAAGTCTGTGTCTGTTTCTCTAATATGCGTAGTGGTCGCGTTGTCGATGCTAATCAGTCGGTGTTTACCAGTCGCTCAAGAATCACGTGTTGTGATTATGTACGGTATTTTGGAATTGTTTATTTGTCATTTCAATATCTGTCAATAGTGTCAGAGTATTCATTCAGTTTATTGCCAGTTTCTGTTTTCTAAAATGAATTATACGAATGGTGAGATGTGTGATATTCATTTCGTTTACGGTCTTGCCAATGGAAATACGCGTGCTGCTAGACGTCTTTATGCAGAACGATACCCGAACCGTATCATACCGCATCATTCCATGTTTGCCCGTCTTCATCAACGTCTTAGTGAAACGGGAAGTTTTAAAAAACGGACGACTGATAACGGGCCCCCATCTACAGTGAGAACTCCACAAGTTGAAGAAATGGTATTAGATGGAATTGAGGAACATCCTACAACAAGCACCAGAAAAATTGCGTTTGATTTGAACATGAGTCAGGCCACAGTTTGGAGAATATTGAAAGATCAACTGTTGTATCCATATCACATTCAACGGGTGCAGGCTCTATTGCCAGCAGATTTTCAACAAAGATTAGCTTTTTGTCAATGGATGCAACACGAAGTCGCACAAAATCCTAACCATTTGGCTCAAATACTCTTCACCGACGAGGCTACTTTCTCTAGAAACGTGATTATTAATTTTCATAATAATCACATATGGGCCGAAGAAAATCCGCGAGAAATAATGAATGCCCGTCATCAGCATCAATTCTCTGTCAATGTGTGGGCCGGAATTGTTGCAGATCACTTGTTAGGTCCACATTTTTTACCGATGCGTTTAAATGCCGATGTATACCGCAATTTTCTTGAAGAGGCGTTACCACTACTGCTGGAAGAAGTTCCGTTGCAGTTAAGATTACAAATGTATTTTATGCATGACGGTGCTCCAGCGCATTTTAGTTTACTTGCTCGCGAGTTTCTGGACAGTACGTATCCAAATCGGTGGATAGGACGGGGAGGTCCACAGCCGTGGCCTCCTCGGTCTCCAGACTTAAATTCATTGGACTTTTTTCTCTGGGGCTACCTTAAAACATTAGTGTACACGACTCCCATGGAAAATGTCGATGAACTAAGAAATCGTATTATAGCAGCTTTTGAAACAATTCGAAATACCCCTGGTATTTTCGAACGGACTCGTCAGTCAATACGACGGAGGATAGCAGCTTGTAGTACAGTTGGAGGCGGTCATTTTCAACAGTTACTATAACTTAATTTTGTTTTACTAATTATTTTGTTAATTTATAATAAAACCATTTATTATTTTGACTTTCTATTAAACATTCTATAACTTCTGAACTAAGCAGTTTTGGACATATGTTCTTATGAACTTTTATGATCAAAATAACCCCAGGAATCAGCTCCTACAGTTTGTCGCATATATTAAGAATCACCCTGTATATATATATATATATATATATATATATATATAAATTATAATGTAATATATGGCTGTAAAAGTAGCATGTGACAAGTTATTTGACGAAAGAAGTTATTTGATATGAAAGTCTTATTGTTTATTTGTAAGGGGCAAAAAACTAAACTAAAATGGCATTGTCATGCCAAAAATAACAATAAATTTTCAAATCATAACCAAATCTAGTCATTATAAGAAGTTAAAATTCAAATGAATTGTTCAAGATATTTCTAGTTGCAAGAAATGAAAATATACAATTAAAACCAGAATATGAGTGATATATTTATTAGATCATATTGTTTTTAACTAGCTTTAAGGGGTGTAAGTAATGATAAAATTATTATTGTCAATTTCTGAACATAATAATGATATTTTAAAGTGAACTTTACCAATCAAAATCTAAAAATACAATAGAAAGCTTATGAATATTTTAAGAATTTGACAAATGTCAAACCAAAAAGAACCTTAACTTATTTATAAAGAGGAACAGGAATTACTCCAGAGTAGTCTTTTAGCCTTGTAGGATGAACATAGAAAGAAAAGACTACATTGTTGCTAGGCGACAGTGATGTTTTTTGCAGAAAGAGGGGTAGCCATATTTTTTTTGGAGTGGTATCAGATTTTTGAATGTCTAGTCTGGAAATAGAGAAAATTGATTGCGTTTAGTTACATTTCACTAATCATATGAAAGTTTATGAGTCCAAAACTTAACCAACATAATAAAATGGTTTACACTGCCAGTAGCTGAATCCCTATATTCGACGACAGAAGGTATACCTGAAGGAAACACGTATATAAGATCACCAGGTATAAACTATTTATAATATTTTGCAAAATATTCACACATAAGTACGTACAATTCCGTTATCTTGGCCAAATGATATATAAATGAACATTAAAGTGAATTTAGCTAGATTTTGAAAACTTTTCTTCGCCGCGGAAGAAATTGTGTAAAATTAGAACAGAAAAGACTTTGAATTACATACCTAGGTTCGAATTAATATTTTCATAATTTTAATTGCAAAACAATTAATAAATTAGTAAATTAATTTAGATTATTAGTTAGTACATATAATTTGAGCTTGAAATACGTTTTGCTGCAAATTTTTATCTTAAGGCGGGTTTATACAACATTTACATAGTCATAATCATAATCACAGTCACAATCATAAGAGTTAAACTAACTATTTCTGATAGGTCAGTTTATACAATTGTCATAATCACAATCATAAGCATAATTTTACTGACCTTGAAGTTCCCAACTTTTAACTTTTATGATTATGACAAGATTTGAAGTGCGCATGCGTCGAAACCCACAGACGACCATAGAAAAAGTATATATACAGGAAACTCAACATATATACTTTTTCTATGCAGGCGACATTGACAAAGGGGCGTTTCCATTACAGAATCCATTTTGTTGGCCGTTTTTTCAGGTTTTGTTGTGATACATTGTTTGTACCATACACGTGTATTATATTTGTATCATACTTTGTTGATTTTTGTGTAGAACTGGTCTTGAAACAATAAATTGAATTGATTTTTGGACATACGCGATTGTTATTGTTCGTTGACACTACCGAGGAAAATACACAAAAGCTATTAAAAACAGAAATGACCATAGATAACCTTTATGAAATGACGTTTTACCACTGGTTTGACGTTTGTTTCACTTATCTATCGCTGTAGGCTAACTTCATTTATATGAATCTTATGCTTATGACTGTGACTATTAAAGTTGTATAAACGCCTTTTAGAATTGTGATTGTGATTATGTTTATGATTCTGACTGTGATTATGACTATGTAAATGTTGTATAAACCCGCCTTTACAATTTACTAAAATTATTAACATACATAACCTCAGAAAAAGTTCGGAAACACAACACGAATTTCAAGATCCACATTTATTTAATACTCATAAGTTGGTTTTGGTTTAATATTCTGAAATATTTTGAATCAAAATTGCATTACAATATCTAATGTACTTACCTGATGTTCAGGAATAAAGTCACACATCAAATGCAATTTGCGTAGGTGACACATATCACAACTTTTATAAACACAATTACATATTTTTGTCCTTTCTCCTATATTCCAACAGCGTATAAAATCATATTATATATTTAATAAATAATTTCTATAACACCAAACGACTTCTTCTTCTTTTTAAATAACTTGTCTCAATAAACACAACTGAACAGCTGATTGCAAAATACGGTGAAGGTCAAATCATTACAAATAACTCATGCTACAGGGTGACAAAACTGAAATACGACCCAAATGAGAAATTAAGATTGTTGTAATTGGGTTTTTTTTTTCTTCTTTCTTAATTATAATAAGGTAAGTAATTTTAACAATAATTAAATAAATATTGTCTTTGTTGCTTGACACACTTATTGTTGTCACAAGGACAAAGACTGGGGCCCAGCGGGAAATTTAAAATACCTCACAGATCACAAGTCAAAAAACAGTAACATTGTATATATCAGACTCATATAAATTGTAACCCACTACAATATATATATATATATATATATATATATATATATATATATATATATATTACTATTATTTAATTATAATGAATAATTTATAATTTATCTTTTTGTTAAGTTTATTTATGGGCGCCAATTTATAATTATTCCCTTGACTGACTAGCTCAATTTTTTTTAATTATTTATTTATAACGTTTAATTAATTAGTCGGAAGCATGAGAGTCCTCCCTTTGAGTTCTGGATATAATAATCAAAGATTGAGGAAATATATTCATAATCTTACCTTTAACTTACAACCTCTGAAAGAAACAATATCTGTTAAATAAAACGATTGAAATACGACAACAATGATATTGATAATTTAATCATGGATGTGAGAATAAAAAAAAATCGACACATTAATGTAAAGCTGTTTAATAAAATAATTTGAAAATTTTTAACCTGATTGGAACATAATAAAATATTTTTGAAACTATTAATTTGCTTTGAACATTTATTCTTATGGGATTGTGCCACCCTATATCATACATGTATTCTTTATAACAAAATGTTCCCCCTACTGCGTCGGCGCTAAATCTCCAAACGCATGCGCTGCTACAATATACATGAAAGAAGGAGGTTTTCCTTCCATAAATAACGTTTTATAGTCAACACGACGTTAGCGTGCTTGTGATGAAAAAATTTGTTAAATGAAATTGACTGTCTCGACCCTTACTTCGTGGAATATGCTCATATTAGTGTTTTTAAATGGAACTCAAGGTCTCTAGTTAATTCCACAATATAATACAAGTTATTGAAAATTCTAAAAAATTGACAATTGTTTCGATAATATTGATTTATCGAAACAATTGTCAATTTTTTAGAATTTTCAATAACTTGTATTATATTGTGGAATTAACTAGAGACCTTGAGTTCCATTTAAAAACACAAATTTGTTAAAATTATCAAGTTTCTATAATCAATTACATATAAGTGATAATTTATAAACTATATATGTGCGTGTGTTTAAAGGTCAAGAAAGTGATAGATTAAAGTTATACATGCAATAGCTGGAAGGAAGATATAAGATTTAATTTAACATTCATGATGCACGTGATATTTCAAATAGATAAATTTACAAAAGGTGAGTATAATAATTTTATAGATATTAAAGATATAATTCTCTATAGATAAATTTATGATGCATCATATTTTATTGCTTTTGGCCTTTTTATGCGTTATATAATTCGAATGTTCTACTAAAGATTTGAGTGTACACTTTGAAAATGTTAATTGGAATTCCAAATAAGTTTAAGCAAAATACACAGACCTTATTTTTGCTATCACTGCCGGCTGCACTCGCATCTTCAAATCTTGCAGATATCTCATAAGAGATATGCTCCTACTGCACTATTTAATCCTTACACAGGATTGGATACTCTTGTGATTAGTTTGATATAAATTTTTTATATAATTTTAACTTTTAAATACTTTTTAAACAATTTTGTACAGAGAGCAATCTTTTATCGGCGCATCCTCCATCACCATCTCAAATCGACTTTTTTTGTTTTTCAAAATCAACAAGTATTTCAGCTTCCCTAGTCCATAGCTCACTTATTTGTTTTTTTTATCACTAAAATTGTTATTCTCCAGTCTTTTAGTTACTATTTTGAAAAAACATGAATTTATTGTCCTGGAGGGTAATAACACTGATTCACTTAGATTTCTATTGTATTAAGGAATTTTAATTAAGTCCTCTTTTCCTCCTACAATAGTCAATTTTCTTATATTTATGTTGTTTAGCTAATTTGAGAAATGTTTATTTTTACAAATTTTACAACCTATATTATTAATTAACCTATATGTAATTGATTCTATTTTAGTTTGAGTCTTGTTTTATAGTTATTATATATAAACTCCTGATTATTTTGTTTTTGTAATTAAATTTTATATATATAATCAATAAGCAATGATTTTATGTTAGTAATGAAAATTCCTTAGCAGGCATTACTTCCTGTAAATATTCATTTACTTTTTATACGTTTGGGCTGTGTTCCAACTATGTTTTCCATCTAGTTTCAACCCTTTGCAATGAATGAATGAATACATGGTATTCTAAACTTTTGCTACTACTAAAAAAAATATGTAAATAATGTTAAGTTATCGTTAGACTGATTATTCTTTTCTCTTAATTTAGGTTTCAAGCTATTATATGACGTTTCGTACTGCAGAAATTGCTATGGCTGTGTTCAGTGTAATACGGAATTCCGTGACTTTGACAACCAATCAGAATTACTGGTACAGGTAATATTTACTATTTAATTAACTAATATAGTGTTGGAATTTTTATTCTTCATCCCTTTTTAAAACATTCACATCAATGTTTCACCCGATTTATTCATATTTCAACCTTTTTATATTTTAATATTTGACTTGTTATTGAGTTTATTCTAATGGTTGTGTCTACTGACACTCCTTCCGTTACAATAAGACCTTTTTATTATGTTTATTTATTTCAATATATTTACAAAACTAGATGACTAGTTCAATATATATATATATATATATATATATATATATATATATATATATATATATATATTTATATTATTTAATGAATTTCCCTAAACCTTACTTGCAATATATAGATGTACTTAATATACACGCGGAATCTTATGATTAAAAGTATAATATGTTTAAATCAGAATTTTTTATTTTAATATTATCAATAATACTCAACTAGCAGATTTATTTTGCCTTTTTGAGAACGCCCATAACACTAGAACCACATTTTAGTCGTTTACAATTATATGCTTCAACTGGTTTCTCAACAAGTACCGCACCATCAATAATTTGTATTCATGATGGATTTGTTTGTGGAGATAATATTGCATTCCCAGCTATTATTGTACAAAAGAGTACGAAACTTTCAAATTCCCGCTCTTTGCAAATGGCGGCTGCGCTTGCACTTGTCATGTGATGAAAAGTACTATTTACCAAGCCATTTAACTGATTTTTTCACTCAATACAAAATACGCGCCTTCGATTGGTTTAAATATGAGGATTGATATCTGAAAACACCATGTTTTCGATTTTGTATTTCGGCACCTGATTGTGTTTCGCGTTGTCATTAGTTATTTTATTCGATATTAAAAATCTAGTGACTGACAGAAAATGTCAAATTAATAAAGAAACGTCAGAATTATTGTATCAAGAACATACCCTGCGATCTTTTATAGCCACTGCTAAACTGCATTTTTAACGCCATCTATTCGCTTGCAAGGTTACTAACGACATCAAAATGTCAGGAGTAAAACAATAACAAATGGATATTAGAGACTTTGACAGAGTTTGATTGTATTTGTCATTTTTTAAAGAGAAATAATTTTTTAACTTGTAGATGACTTTACTGTAGTACAAAGAAAAGCCAAAAAGGCTTTAATTACAACAGATATTTCGTCTAGTTCCGATATTTACAAAGGACGGGGATCAAAGATACGGAAAAAAATACAAGGTATATGTCCCATCACTCTAGTTCTGATTCAGACGAGAGTCCCTCATTAAATCGTAACATTTATCCTGTTTTTAAACATACACCACAAACAAATTGTAAGTATTTAAAGACATTAATTAGCATGTTTTGTGCACATTATATATTTTTCAGTATTGTATAAAAAGTCGGGGAATTATAAATCGGGTAGTACTTCTCCAGAGATTTAAGTGGAATCTATTGCCGAAACTATGAGGTCTGAAGCTGAAGGAATTTCCCTTGAGAATAAATAATCAAATGATATGGCGAGATTTGCTGTTCCTAGAGGTAATTTGTTTCTTAAGTTAAATCATAATTTATAATAACCTAAAGTTTGCATATTAAATTTGACTTTTAGTATAAAAATACTTAATTTTATAATGTACCTTTTTTAATTTTTTTTAGAGTCAAAACCTTGTGGCAGTGGAATCAGATGAACACTTCAGAAAAGAGATAAATCATTACCACAAATAGATACACTTGATGATCAAGGTGACTAAACTAAATAATTTTAATTAATTTTTATATTTAATCATATTTTAAATTTATTTTAGAATTTAAAAGGTTGATGATAGATGAAATATCTCAATTAAATTCAAAAATCAACACTTTAATTGAAAGCGTTGGCACTCTCTTGAAAACACAAAGAATTCCGAGTAACCTGCAAGTAACATCGTTTGAAAATAATGTGAAAACGTTATATGAAAAAATTCCAGTAATTCGACATTCGACGCATATTTTTAAAATCCAAATTCAACGTACTAGATCAAATACAGTCCCTAGTATTGCAAACCGACATTACAGATCATTTCTCAACAATACTACAGATAGTACTGGAAAAGACCAAATGCCCCAAGGAACGAGGAATAGTGAAATACATAGATGAAACAAAACTTAAAAATACAATCAGACAAAAATCTTGGGATTCTTATACTTGAATCCAGATCCTAACTATGCAACAAATACTTTCATTGAAACACTTCAAAAATAAACGGTGTTAAGGATTAAAACTAACTTTTCCGTATCTGTGGCCCTGAACAATATTCTATCATAAAATTGTTACTTGTATACACTTCGGGGGATGTATCGTGCTAACAAACCGAAACTTCTCCAAAAATAACCAAAAATTCAGTATATCCTGTATTTATAGGACCCGCTGTACTCGCTCTAGTCAACTGAAAATCAATAGGGTACATCTGTGAGACACCTTGTACAATACTCAATCATAAAATTGATCAATCGTATACTCTCTGGATGCTGTATCATGCTAACAATCTGAAAATTCTCCAAAAAAGACGAAAATTTGGTACTTCAAGTACCATAGCACCCGTTGTACTGGCTTTAATGAGTTGAATATCAATAGGGTTCATCTTTGAGACGCTCTGATTAATATCCAATCATAAAATTGGTCACTTGTATATACTCCGGTGGCTGTATCCTGCTAACAAACTCAATTTTCTCCAAAAATGACAAAAATATCGTACTTAAAGTACTGTAGCACCTGTTGTGTTGGCTCCGGTGAGCTGAAAATCAATAGGGTTCATCAGTGAGATGCCCTGAATAATATTCAATCATAAAATTGGTGACTTGTTGAACTCCGGAGGCTGTATCGTGTTAACAAACTGAAATTTCTCAAAAAATTACAAAATGTCGTACTTCAAGTACCATAGCACCCGTTGTACTGGCTTTAATGAGTTGAATATCAATAGGGTTCATCTTTGAGACGCTCTGATTAATATCCAATCATAAAATTGGTCACTTGTATATACTCCGGTGGCTGTATCCTGCTAACAAACTCAATTTTCTCCAAAAATGACAAAAATATCGTACTTAAAGTACTGTAGCACCTGTTGTGTTGGCTCCGGTGAGCTGAAAATCAATAGGGTTCATCAGTGAGATGCCCTGAATAATATTCAATCATAAAATTGGTGACTTGTTGAACTCCGGAGGCTGTATCGTGTTAACAAACTGAAATTTCTCAAAAAATTACAAAATGTCGTACTTCAAGTACCATAGCACCCGTTGTACTGGCTCTGGTGAACTGAAAATCAATAGGGATCATCTGTGACATGTCCTTAACAATATTCAATCATAAAATTGCTGACTTATTGCACTCCGGAGGCTGTATCGTGCTAACAAGACATGTAAGGAAAAGTGGCCGACGACGACATACACACAGGATTTTTTTTCTAGAAACCGTTTTTTCGTGTTTTTGTTGATGGAAAACGTAAAAATAACTCTAAAATTTTTTCAAAATTCCAACTTTTTTTGGGGTAAACCAATACTTTTCTCGCATATAGAAAGGTTGGGCGGAAAAGTAATATATAGACGACTGTAGATATACAAAAAAATGTAAGAGGAAAAACACGAAGATCGCCCCTTGGATGACAAATACACTACAAAATACACAATGTATATCGGAAAAAAATTAGTGTTTGAAAAACATTGGAATCCATTATATTGTATCATATGTGTAATATTTGTTAGCACATGCTATTATCAATAAATTATTCTCATCTTAAGTTTGAGAAGAAAATAAAGAGAAAATCACCAGTATTATTTTATAAACAAAATTTTATATTAAATTTTTGAAACTTGTTGAAACCACACAAGTTTAATAATTTGTTATTTTCATGTATAGTATTCAGAACACATCCAAAAAATTATTTTAGTTAAAATTAAATAGGCTGGGCTTGTTTCTACGCAACTTGTTTTAAATATTTATATAAATAAATGTCAGTGTCACTATCAAACAATTTTTTCCAACCTGAACGGTCTCTCAGTTAAGACCTAAGTATTTACAGAAATTAATACATTCCATCCTTCCTGCATAAGTGCATTTCTTGTATAAAGTTAAAGATGTTATTTTTATAGTGTTTTGGCAACTAAAAGGAGAAAAAAGTAAGCTTGTTCTTTATTCTTAAGGCGGGTCCAGATCAAGCGCGCCGATCCACGCCGCGCCGCGCCAAACGTTTGCGAACGTTGCAGGCGCGTTCAATTTGGACGGGTTACCGCGCACAAACGCGCAATAACGTGCACGAACAAGCGTTCGCAAACATTATCCACTTGTTGTCGGTACATCAAAGAAATTTGCTTGTTCTCGCGCGTTTGATTTGGACGAATTTTTAGTTTACTTGGTGTGTTTGTCAAGAGCGAATGCAGTTGTAATAAAGTCCATTGCCTTATTTAAACAACTGTCTACCTGTAAAAACTTATTTAAAATGGAAGACGTTAATAATACAGAATGGGACCATGAAAGAATTTTATACTTTATTGATTTATATCACGAGTGTCCAGAGTTATGGGATCCCCGTGATAAAAATTATCATATGCGCAATAAAAAACAAGATGCTTGGGAAAAAATAGCCGCCAAATTAAAGTGCAATGTGGATGCAGCAAAAGCAAAAATGAATTCCCTGCTATCGTCATTTCGCCGCGAAAGGGGAAAAATAAAAAAAACAACAGGCACGGGCAAAGGTATGTATTGACTAAATTTTATTATTAATATGTATTATAATATTCACTTTATTGTTACATGTAGTACATTATTGTACATATGAAGTAATAATGGTGCCATTTTCAGGTCGGAGGGAGATTTATGTGAGCAGCTGGTTTGCATATGAAAGGTTCTTTTTTTTATTGGACAAGAATAAACCTGTGGGACATATCAACACTGAAAATGTGAGTATAATCATAATAGTTATAAAATAGTGTGTTACGCAGCTTTCGCTCAAATGCATCAATAAGTAATAATGCCCTTACGCATAATCATTTTGCCATGGTACGCGACCATTGTTCATGAAATAGTCTGCTATTTCTTTGCGTATGGCTTGGGCATCTGTTGAACATTTCCTTGGGACTTTCTTTAAAGACATAAAGGAAGGTCCATCATCTATTTCGTGTCTCCAACTTCCTGGTATTAATTTACCATCTTCTTCATGATCAAATGTTCCCGGAGGTGTGTATGTTTGGCGAGAGGCTTTACTTTTCCGTAGATAATTATGTAAGTAGATGGTTGACAGTGTAATAAGAGTTGTGTTGGGAGGTTCTAACAACATTGGCTTCCGCAATACTCGAAAGACAACAGAAAGAATCCCAAATGCATTTTCTACAACCCTACGAGCTCTTGAAAGTCGGTAATTAAAAATCCGTTCCATTGAACCCTTTGGGTGCACCCCTGCGTAGGGTTTCATGATATTTTGATGTAAGGCAAATGCCTCGTCGCCCAGAATTACGTAAGGACAAAGTTTTTGGCGACCAGGAAGAGCTTCCGGTTCAGGAAAATGTAGTTCGTTCTTAGTAATTTTCTGCCACAATACACTGTTTTTAAATACCCCTCCGTCCGATATCCGTCCCTGACACCCTACATCAGCAAACATAAAATTGTACTCTGCATCCACCAGTGCAAATAATACAATACTAAAGAAGGATTTGTAATTGAAATATTCGCTTCCTGTATTAATAGGAGCTTGAATCATTACATGTTTTCCGTTTATGGCTCCTACACAGTGCGGAAAATTCCAGACGTCTTCAAACATTTTCGCGTGCTTCGCCCAATCTTCTGAACTACTTGGCATCTGTAATTAAAGAAATTATAAAATTAATTTATTTTCATAGACCTCTGTAGAAGAAGAGGACGACAACAGTGATGGGGAAGAAGGGAACGAAGTTAATTCAGAATTAACCACAAATGAAGCGACAGAAGAGCCGAACCCTACACAAAACCAAGAACCTGCAGATTCCCAACTACAATCCCAAAATGAAACATGTACTGTTCCAAATCGAATTTGATTATTATAGAAATACTGCTGCGCGCACACCACAACAACAGCAACAACAAATTGTTATTAATCCTCCACTTCCTTCGCCGTCAACTTCATTTGGTAATCCATCGTCGTCTTCAGCAACTTTTGAAAATAGCTCCCCATATTCACAGTCAATGAGTCCATTGCAACAGTATGTTCATACCTTTGCTGATTTGTAAATTATATTGAGAAATTATATATATTTATATAAACTAACTAAAATAAGGTTAAATATATAGTTAACTTACCTGTATGTGGTCTTTAAATGCCTCAACTATAGCGTTGCAAACTTCAGGAACTATTGTAGAAATACTTTGCTTTGAGACTTTAAACAAATATGATAAACTAGTAAATGAGTCTCCGGTTGCCAAAAAACGTAGGGTTATCGCTAATCTTTCTTTAACAAGTATACACTCTCTGAAATTGGTGTCCTTTTTTTGTATTTTAGGGCCCAATAACTCAATTAATCTTTGAAAGTCTTCAGAGGACATGCGACAAAATTTTTTGAATTGCCCCGTGTTTTCAATTGACAAATCACACAATAAGTCACTGCCACTGTAATGCTTTCTATTTTTAAAAATTCTTGTCATCCACCATCGGCGATTGTTCTTCTTTTTTTTTAATATGCCACTTATTACAATAAATGCAGCACTCGCTACTTTAATTTTTTGATAATCGGTCATGTTTGATATCTACGAATGAAACAAACGCACTAAACTTGGAACCTTTCCGAACATAGCCAAACGTGCGCGCATTTGGTCTATCTAGACAATTCTCCGAACATACACGAATTTTGTTCGCAAACGTTTGGCGCGGCGCGGCGCGGATCGGCGCGCTTGATCTGGACCCGCCTTAAGATCTACTGAAAGGCTTGTCCCCATTTATTGTTTCCTCTATATATTTCTGATGTCAGTTGTAGTTTATTAAATATTACTGGATTGTTGACGAGATTGCAGTGTATTTATTTTTGCCCAGAACCGGCTACTACGAAGACGCAGTCCGCTAATCGAAGGCAGATTTATCCAAACTGTGTTACGGTAAAGCGGCCGTAACATATGGTCCTTCGAGCCGGATATATATTTTGCATTAATAATAAAACATTGTATCGTTGAAACTCAGTTTGTCAGCAAAAACTGCTGTCTTTTCTACACATTTCATAAGTTTCCAACCAGGAGCCGTTAGGCGACGTTGCCGTATTCCAGTCATAGGTTACAACATGCAGTTGAGTTAGTTAGTCATAGTTGCATTCGTAGCATTTAAATATTTTCTATTTATATTGAGACAAAGCCTTTCAGAGTCGATTTAATTTAAAAGTATTAACTCAAAAGATTCGTACGTATATTCTTCACATAAAAGTCAGATTAGATTAAAAATTTATTTCCTGTATTCAAATTGAGACAAGTATTGAGATTTGAGTCACCTCTCTATGGACGTACTTAAAAATTTTAACTTCTGATTTACTTTCGCGTTTTGTTATTTAACAAGAAAGGTTTTAAATGAAATCGACTTACATTTGGGCCGTAATTAAATAATTTCGGTCACATTCTAGACATATTTGATTTATTATTGTGCATGTATATTTTATAATACCTTTAGGTATTTCTGATTGATTTAAATTTGACTTATTGTTGTTTAAGTCTTTTATGATCGTTATTGAGTGATTATTCCTATAGATTTGATAAACATTTTATTGTCCCATTTAGCCTAAGTACAGTTTACGCGAGTGTTTTGATTTCAGTGCCACTAAATAATTTCGAGTGATTTGTGCTTTTCCAAGATCACTGCGTGATCTTTTCATGTTATAGTATAGTTGTAAAACATTTCCTTTCATTCGAACCACCTTACTTTTTCATTCCAAAGCACAAAATGGCGGACATGAAAGCCTTAAAGAACGCTCGAAAAAACGCTAAAGCGGCTATCACACGGATCCAAACTTGGATCACAGATAAGATAAATTCCGAAACCGATTTATTTGAAATTCAATCTAGATTTAATTCATTAAACACAGAGATGAGTAAATATAATGCTGCACAAGATGAAATTGAAGATTTAGATTCTGACAATACAGATTTAGAAGATAGAGATAACTTTGGAAACAATTTCTATAAATTAGGATCAATTTTCAATAGAAAAACTAGTAGCCTAAATAGACATGCACCTCTCACTTCAAATCCAAACAGTTTAGTTTCTGCCTCCAATGATCAGCGGGTAGGGGTAAAACTCCCCCAAATTTCAATTCATCAATTTTCTGGCGATTACTCCAAGTGGGCATCGTTTTATCAGTTATTCAACACGTTGATTAAAAATAATGATTCTTTATCCGATGTTCAGAGATTGATTTACTTAAAGTCGTATTTACAGGGAGAGCCTTTTTCTCTTATTGAGTCATTAGAAATTATTAATGATAACTTTCAAACTGCATTAGATATCTTAGAAAAAAGATACGAAAATAGTTTAGCCATTGTAAATTCTCATATAAATGCCATATTAGACTATCCAAACATAAGTAAATGTACATCAACTTCACTCCGAGAATTTTTAGTGAATATCCGAAAAAAAATAGAATCATTAAAAAATTTGAAGTGCCCGGTCGAGCATTGGGACTTAGTCATTCTCAACATAATTATGAGAAAGTTAGATTACGGGACTAAAAGGGAGTATCAATCAAATAGAGATTTAAGTTCAATTCCTACATTAAAAAAATTTTTCGAGATCATTGGAGATAGATGCATGCGCTAGAATCCCTAAGCGGTTCTTCCTCATTCGTGGCGTACGAAACTAAATCCCAAAAAGGTGTTTCTAAGGCAAAGACCACCTTGCATGTAAATAATGCTCCTCTTAGTTCACCAACAAACAAACGAAGAACTTGTTGGTACTGTAAAATCGCGAATCACGACATTTATAGATGTCAAAAATTTTCGAATTTAACTTCAGAAGATAAATATAATTTCCTTAGGTCACTTTCGTTATGCTTCAATTGTATGGGAGCAAAACATTTTCCGTCAGAGTGTAAGTCAAAGGGTTGCACTATGTGTGGTCGAAAACACCACACTCTCCTTAATAGGAATTCTGTCCAGAATCCTACTCTATGTCATTCCAATGACCAGGATTCCCAAAACCCCAGGCATGGACCGAGGACCGTTTCCAGGCCTCAAGTCAGCACTGGGGTCACTCCAACGGTAGTTTTAGATAATCGTAATTGTTCTAATAGGTCTTCGAATGAAAACTGGAGGTCTTCTCAATCTTCTTCCAATCCGAATGCTAACTATGCACATTCCACAAGCGACCTCGAGCCAGAAACTCGAGTGAATCTTCCGGTACTTTCCATGCCATCCTCTCTGTTAGTAGGCAAGGGAGATCCTGAGATTCTACTAGCAACTGCGGTAGTAAATGTTCTTTCCGACAATGGTCCTCCTGTCAAGACCAGAATCATTTTTGACAATGGTAGTCAATACTCATTCATCGCCGAAAAACTCGTAAGAAAATTAAATGCAAAACCCAGAGTTATTTTCAGATTATAAAAAATTCATTGATGAATATGTTTCTTTGAAACATGCAACCTACGTTCCATTTGATCCCAACGACAAACCCGTTGAGAACAAATACTTCCTTCCATATAACTGTGTGATCAAACATTCCAGTGAAACCACTAAACTCAGGGTGGTTTTTGATGTTTCCTGCAAAACTTCGACTGGAATTTCCTTGAATGATATCCTACACAAAGGCTACGGAGTTCAGCCGGACCTATACGACATACTATGTCGGTTTCGTTTATACAAGTTTGTCCTGACCTGCGATATCGAGAAAATGTATCGTCAGGTTAAAATGAATCCTTCGCAATTGCACTTCCAGAATATCTTGTGGAGAGACTCACCGCAAGAGGATCTTAAGTGCATCCAACTCTCCACGGTGACTTATGGAGTCACTTGTTCGTCATTCCTTGCTACAAGAGTTCTAAAAGAACTCGCTTCCAATTCCAATGAATTTTCTTCAGCGCAAAGGGCCTTGTTACATCAAACGTACGTAAATGATGTACTTCATGGTGCTGATTCAATATCCGAGTTGGAAGAGTCCTATCACCAACTCAATACATTATTGAATTCTGCGGGTTTCCGACTACATAAATGGTCGTCCACTTGCTCGCAATTTCGACAAAAATATTGTGACTCTTCTAACCCAATTCCACTTGAAATAGAAATGGAAGACACTCCCAACAAGGTTTTGGGGTTATGTTGGAATCCGTCCTCGGACGAATTTGCCATCTTCTTACCTAAACTCATTCCTTCAGAAACTCCTTCTAAGCGCAAAGCGTTATCCCTCATAGCTCAGATGTTTGACCCAATCGGATACTTGAGCCCATTCATAGTCGTAGGAAAGATTTTCATGCAAAGATTGTGGTTATCAAAGCTTTCCTAGGACGAACCACTAACTCCTGAGCTAGTCCAAGAATGGAAAAAATTCATATACTCCGTTGATTCCTTAAGACGTTTGAAAATTCCTAGATATCTGTTTTCCGATAAATCAATAATAAAGGTTCAAATTCATGGCTTTGCTGATAGCAGCGAGCGAGCTTATGGTTCCTGTTTATATTTCAGAACTATTTATTCCGACAACACCGTCTCCAACACTTTAGTAAGTTCCAAGTCGAGAGTTACGCCTCAAGACGGTTTCACTTCCGCGCCTTGAACTATGTGCAATGGTACTACTTTCTAAGTTAACCCAAAGGATTCTCAAGATATTCGAGAATTGTGTACAATTCGAATCCATCAATCTGTGGACTGACTCCCAGATAGCCTTCTGCTGGATTCAATCACATCCTCCCCGCTGGCATACATTTGTAGCCAACAGAGTTTCCCAAATTCCAATTTCCATACCGCAAGCTAATTGGAGGCATGTTAGTTCTTCTAAAAACCCTGCCGATTTGCTGTCCAGAGGAGTACTCGCTCCCGATCTCTTAAATTCCGAGCTATGGTGGAATGGTCCTGATTTCCTGTCCGAATTAAATGTCGACTTTTCTAAATTCACGTTGAAACCTCCGAATGTCGTACCCGAACAAAAGGGCAACAAGCTTCAAGTGTTGGTGGCAACCACCAACTACGAATTCAAATTTTGGAACCCCATATTTGAAATGTTTTCTTCGTTCAATAAGTTGTTGCATACCATAGCTTATATACTCCGGTTTGTCTCCAATTCCAAGGGCAAGGAACCAATGCTCCACGGCCCCTTGTCCGTATCAGAAATAAATTCTGCCTTAGTGCTGGTCCTTCGAAACTTACAGTTCAAATACTTTTCCAAGGAGATTTCAGAATTGAAATCCCTCAAACCTATTTCCGACAAAGGCATATTAGCCCTCAATCCTTTTATCAATGATAAAGGACTCCTCTGCGTCGGAGGCCGTTTGCGACATGCAGACGTTCCTGAGCCCCCGTGCTCCTTCCTGCTAAAAATCACGTAGTTTCCCTCCTGCTCAAGAGAGAGCATGTCAGATTGGGACACGCTGGTGCCCAATCCGTTCTTGCTAATGTCCGCTTGCAATATTGGCCCCTGAATGGAATCAGGGAAGTAAAAAGAGTGATTCATGAATGTATGACTTGTTTCCGTTTCCGAGCTGTTTCTGCTCAACAAATTATGTCCGACTTGCCAGCAGACAGAGTCAAGCCTTCGAGACCCTTTGAAAAGGTAGGCATCGACTATGGTGGCCCTTTCTTTATAAAATCTTCCCGCCTCCGAAAGGCTCCTATCACAAAGTGCTACATGGCGGTTTTCATATGCATGAACACAAAGGCCATCCACTTAGAGCTAGTGTCCTCCTTATCCACTGAAGCCTTTCTGCTCACCTTGAAGCGTTTCATTTCACGTAGGGGAATTCCTACCGTCATATACAGTGACAACGCCACCAATTATGTAGGCGTCAGAAATCATTTGAAGGAATTGCGCGAATTCTTCTCTAATTCCGATTTATCCGATCACATCAAAACATTCGCTTCTGAAGCCAGCTTCGAGTGGAAGTTTATTCCTCCTCACAGTCCCCATTGGGGAGGTTTGTGGGAATCCGCTGTCCGTGGTGCCAAAAGACACCTGCAACGTATCGCTGGAAACGCTCAACTCACCTTCGAGGAGTTGAATACCGTTCTCACCCAAATTGAGGCAATCTTAAACTCTAGACCATTGTGTCCTATATCTAGTGATCCCAATGACTTCCAAGTTCTAACTCCAGGCCAATTCCTGATTGGCTGTCCTTTAACGTCCTATCCTGACCACAGTGTCACACACCTGCCTGAAAACAGACTTGCATACTGGTAGAGATGTTCTCAAATGCAACAGTACTTCTGGAAAAGATGGACTACAGAGTACTTAAACCGTTTACAACATCGGCCCAAATGGCTAGCCCCTTCTAAGAATCTCCAGGTCAACGACTTGGTCCTGTTAAAGGAAGATGATACTCCTCCCCTCCACTGGCCTTTGGCAAGAATTGTTGAGGTTATTCCTAGCGTGGACCAAAGAGTCCGTGCTATAAAACTCCGTACCAAAGAAGGCACATTCGTCAGACCGATCACCAAGGTTTGTCCTCTGCCCAGTGCAGACTCCAGTCCGTAATCAAGCGGATCAACCTGCACACAGTTGCTTCGTTGATTGCATTCTCAGGTTGTCCTTCGATGATAGTATCGTCGCGCCATTTCATTCGCGCGTTGTTCCACCTTTCCTTGCTTTTCCTTCTTATTGAAATCAGAGATTTCAACGGGCGGGAGTATGTTGAAACCACACAAGTTTAATAATTTGTTATTTTCATGTATAGTATTCAGAACACATCCAAACAATTATTTTAATTAAAATTAAATAGGCTGGGCTTGTTTCTACGCAACTTGTTTTAGATATGTAAATAAATAATTGTCAGTGTCAAACAACAATTTTTCCAACCAAAGCGGCCTCCCAGTTAAGACCTAAATGTTTAAGTATTTACAGAAAGTAATTCATTCCGTCATTCCTGCATTTCTTTGTATAAAGTTAAAAGTTAAAGATAAGTTTGTTATTTTATAGTGTTTTGGAAACTAAAAGGAGAAAAAAAGTAAGATTGTTCTTTATTCTTAGATCTAACTGAAAGACTTGTCCCCATTTATTGTTTCAACTATATATATTTATGTCAGTTGTAGTTTATTAAATATTACTGGATTGTTGACGAGATTGCAGTGTATTTATTTTTGCCCAGAACCGGCTACTACCAAGACGCAGTCCGCTAATCGAAGGCAGATTTATCCAAACTGTGCTACGGTAAAACGGCCGTAACAAAACTATTTGTCGACATTCGTCTTTTAATGAACTATGCTGGTAAATAAAAACGGATAAAAGCTTTAAACAGCTTTTTGAAACAACCTATCCTACTTTTAAGCCAAAAGAAAAACAGGTTGTTTCAAAAAGTGTTTAAACTTTCTGTGACTGTTTTTATTTGTTTATTTAAGAAAAAACAATATAGGCATAATTTAAAAATCCTTCAGTATTTGCTTGGCTTGCCATCTAGTAGTAGCTAGTAAACTGTGACTAATCATGCAGGTCTCTTCCTTTATTTTTTCCCTGTTGGTGAATAGTAACCTTCCACCACAATAGATGGCGCCGCACTCGACAAAACTTTGTGGCTTCGGACTCAGTACAGGAGATTCCATTCTTCCCCGTATTAAAAGTATTTATCTATGATCAAGAATGAATTCTAAAAACCGTTTTGGTCTGTTTGATCTAAAAGAAATTCAAAAGAAAGTAAAAGAACAAATGCAGCAAAATACCGTACGATCTAAAAAGTATGTGTGGAGACAATTCATGGAATTTTGCAAAGAACGTCATCATAGCCCAATTTTAATTGTTTTCGTGAAATAATCTTGACAAATACAACTCGAAAATTTGTATTTCGATAATCATCATTACACTTGTTGTATTACTATTGACAAGTTGCAACCCCTCGACAAATGTGTATTTGGACCCATAAAAACTGCTTGAGGAAAGCAGTTAATCGGTTATGGAAAAAAAATGGGTACAGGCCGACTGTCAAAAGGCGAATTTTCTGAATTTATTCGTTATTAGATCTACAACAGTTATCATGGCTCCTGAATTTTGTTTTATTTTCCTGTGAAATACATTAAACATAAAGGTGAAAGTTATACCTAAGGATAGAAAAATTTACGGACTATCCTGTGAGTATTTGTGTCTACAATTTATATGAATTTTGAAGCTAATATTATGAATTTCATGTGAAATATTGGGTCAACAAATTAAAGACTATATTATAAAGTAGTTAAAAACTGGACTGACTTTTTTCCCATCAATTAACAAATAAATAGCATTAGGCCAGGAACTTAGATGAGCAAATAAACTTATTGTGACATTTAAATCATGAAGTGCGTTCTTTGCAAGAAACCACCAGATAAGGGAAAAGAAGGTGAACATTTTTCATGTGATAGTTGCCAGGAAAAATATTGTCAGGAATGTATGGGGATCACTACAACAGAATTAAGAGTACTTCAATTAAAAAATAACAGGGTATTAAAATTTTACTGCAGGAAATGCTGTGGAAAACTAAATAATGATAATATGAACAACTTTAAGGCATTTGAAGGCTTTTTTACTAGATAAATAAATAACCTAGTCTATGATAGAACTACAAAATGAAACAATAAAAAAGCAAAATAAGACTCTACAGAAACTAATACAAGAGATAAACTCAGTTAAAGGAAAGGCGTGTACAGAAGAGGAAACTAACACATTTGCCGACAGATTAAAAACTAAAAATGAAACACTCGTCATAAAGCCTAAAGAAAAACAACAAAGTAATAAAACTAAGGACGATCTTAAGCAGAACATTGATCCGAAAAGTCTTGCGGTAGGAGTAGAGAATTTAATAGAAGGTAAAGAAGGAACACTTATTATCAATTGCGATAGTAGAAACTAGTGATCGACCGAAGACTTTTTTAGCCGATACCGATAATCGGCCGATACCGATAACGATATATAGATATATATCGGCATATCGGCCTTTTTTGATTGATAACATTATTATTGTCTAAAATCTGAATATTCTGTAATATAATTTATAATTCTTTAACGTTCAATTTAAAATCATAAAAATAAAAACAAAAATGGCACTTTGGCAACACAGCAATAGGCGGTAATTTATGTGGCTCAGCGCCAAGCCATTGTTGAATCCCCTTAATTTCTCGGTGAATCCCGTGCGTTTATTGCCGTGCATTCAGTATTGCATTCTTAAAGCAGATCGTTTTAAGTTCGATTATTTCTTGGCGTAATTTAGTTCATCATTAACAAAGACATAATATTAATAGTTAATAATAATCCTATTGGAGTTTGGTGTAGTGCAAAGTAGCGAAATGGATGGAAAAATTATTTATTGGAAATATTTCATAAAGAATAAATTATCCCCAGCAGATAAGAAATCCACCGCAAAATGTAAATTGTGTGACATAACCATTTCATTGGGGGGAGTGGGAAAATCGGCGAATACCTCAAACATGAAATACCATTTAGAGAAAAAACATCCTCAAGAATATTATAAATTGAAAGGGACTGATTCAAGCTCAGGTTAGTACTAAATTTTTATTTTCCAGTTCGCATTATAAAAATATTTACCAACAATAGGACTGCTCATTCAGGATTATATTATTATATAGGATTGAGGGGCAAACCACCCAGGAATTTTTTGCTAAAATTCTAGGGATTTATTAGGAATTTAGGGAATTTGTGTAAAAAATTACCCCCAGGGGCAAATCACCTGAAGATTTTTTGCTAATAATCTGAAGAATTTAGTAATTTGTTGGGAATTTGGGGAAATTAAAGGAATTTGTGTAGGAGGGGGGACACTTTTCTTTTTCATCACTTCAAATCGTTTCATTAACACCTACGATATGATTCTTTTTTTTTAGAAACGGCTGGACCTTCTTCTAGTAGTACTTCTAACTCTAAGCTATTGCAAGTCTCACTGGCTGACTCTTTCAAGCAAATGCAAAAGTGGGACATTTTTTCATCCAGAACGAAGGAGTTTCACTACCTTATAGGTGAAATGATATGTTTAGATAATCAGCCATTCAGCATTGTATCAGATGATGGCTTTACTCGGCTACTAAAGAGAGCTATTCCAAATTATCAAATTCCTTCTGACAAATACTTCAGAGAAAAAGTTGTACCAGATATTTACTCAAGATGTAAAGCACAAGTGACTCAAAAAATTTCAAAAATGTTGGGAAAAGCATCTTTTACTACAGATATTTGGACATGCAAATATACAAACAGTTCTTTTTTGTCTCTCAAAATCCATTTTTTTGAAAAAACATGTTTAAGTTTAAATCAGAGATCCCATTTTTCACTTGCCTGCAAGAAGTTCCCAGGATCTCATACAGGAGACGCCATAGCTGAAGCATTTAATTCTTTGTTACAAGAATGGAATATAAAAAGGGGACATATTCACTTAGTATTAGCAGACAATGCTGCCAATATGAGGAACGGTTTTGTTTGGCAAAAGTAAATTATGAAGCATGCTTCATTCATTCTTTACAACTTGTAATACAGGATGCTATAGGAAGTCAACGTTCGGTCAATGATTTAATATAGCAAAATCAAGAAAAATCGTCTCGCATTTTAATCACTCTCAAACTGCTTGCGATAAACTATGTAAACTACAAGAACAACTAAACCTTCCCAAACACAAACTTTTCCAAGATGTACAAACACGTTGGAATTCCTCATTTTATCTACTCTCTCGCCTACTTGAACAAAAACAAGCAGTAAATTTATATATTTTGGATCATGGTACTCTTACAGACTTGACATTTTCCGAATGGGAATTAGTTGGAAGCATTTTAAATTTGTTAAAGTCATTTGAAGACATAACAAAAATTACAAGTTCTTCAGACTGCTTCATATCTGAAGTCATTCCATTTGTTTCGACTATCACTGCCTATCTTAACAAACAAAACGCTAATTTTGCAGGAGTAGGTACAATGAAAGAAGAATTGAAAAACAGCTTGAATAAACAATTTGAGAATATATTTATAAAAAAACATTATACCATCGCGACTTTCTTGGATCCTCGCTTCAAAGACAATTTTTTTACAAAAGACCATGATTTTATATGCGAATATATAATTACAAATCTAAAGTCCCAAATAAATAAAAACAATACATCTATAGAACATTCTAGTTCCCCTAACATTTCGGATTACATTCAAGATCAAGACCATACAATAAATGAAACTATAGAAATTGATAGTGATGACAACGAACCACTTGCTAAGTATGTTCGAACTTCTGAACCTGAGACTAGTCGAACATCTGGCCAAAATCTGTTTTGGGAAATCTACGAAGACTTTGCCGGAGAAGGGATGAGCTCCACAAAAACAAAAACCATTCCAACAACATCTTCTTGTGACACAAAATCATCTTCTAGAGCATCCATTTGTGAAAAAGTGAATGCTGAAATTACAGAATATAAGAAACATCCTCTTCTTGAAAGAAAAGCGAATCCCATTTCTTGGTGGCAAGAAAAAAGAGAAGTTCTACCATTATTATATAATCAAGCTCTTATATATTTATCTGCACCAGTTGGCAGTGTTGCAAGTGAGCAAATCTTTTCAGAAGCTGAAACCGTAAATTCGGCGAAAAGGAATCGGCTGAATCCAGAAACAACCGAGACACTTATTTTTTTACATGATAATTTGCCAAAACTACAGTATTCATATTAAATGCCTATTTCATGTTATATCTACCATAATTTCTTAAGATTACCTTATTTCAAATATTACTTTAAATTTAAATATAAAAAAATGTTTTAAGCTGCTATGGTTGTTTTTATACATCGGCCGATATAGGCGATATATATTTACATCTATCGACCGATACCGATAATCGGCTCTCGGCCGTTATAGCCGATGTATCGGTATCGGTCGATCACTAGTAGAAACTGAAAAGAAAAAATTAGGATTAAGGTTGAAAATGAACTTGGCAACCAGTATAAGGTAATGGATGGCAGACAAAAAAAATCCATAAATGATAGTAAGAGGGGTTGAAGAAGAATATATCACAGAAAATGTTGACATTATTATACAAACAATGAAAGAACAAAATGAGTTAGAAACAACAGAAGATACAGTATTGAAAGTACTAGCAAAGAAACAAACAAAAGGGCCAACAAAATAAAGTTAATATAATATTAGAAGTAGATGTTGTATTATAAAAAAAATTGAGCCTGCAAGGTAAGCTGAACTTAGGGTGGAGAAGATGTGTTGTCCATGAATATTTTTCTGTCATAAGATGTTTCAAATGTGCTAGATATGGGAATGTAGCAGCAAATTGCCAGAACTTTATAACATGTTTTAATTGTGCAGAAAATCATAAAACGGGAAATTGTGCTTCTAGAATTATGTATAAACTGTTTAGAAACTAATACTAAATTAGGAAAATCTTTAGATTTTAATCATAAAGTATCAGATGTAAACTGTCCTTGTTATAAGAGATTGATTGACATTGAATCTAGAAAGACAAAATGTACATAGCAATTACAGAGTAACTTACAGCCTCAAAACAAATCTGGTATAAAATTGTTTCATCAAAATTTTCAGGGTCTGTCAAACTGTCTAAACAATATGAATGTCGTAATCAGTAATCTAGATTTACAATATGTAGCAATCACTGAACAATGGCAGAATACAGATAGTATTAGTGCTTTTCAGTTGCAAAGCTTTAAACTTGTAACATATTTTTGTCGTAGAAAATCAAGATGGGTGCTCAAACTTGTGGATATTGCACAAAAAGAAGAGTGATCGTCTACATAGAAAACAAATCCTGGGAGGTTATTATTCCTGAAATCAGGAAGTATGTTTAGCGAGAAACTGAAATTTGGACTGATAGGTGTTGTTTAGCCTTACACTCATAAGACAGTTAACCATACAGAGAACTTTGTGGATCCAAAAACTGGAGAAAATACCAATTTTGTCGAAGCATTCTGGGCGAGGGTGAAGCAATTTTGCAGAAGGCTTGGGGTGATGCATTCCACACTATTTACAGAACATCTGGACCATTTCATGTGGAATGAAATATATGGGAAGAATGCAGATGCATTTGCCAATATTGTGGAACATATTGGAGATAAATATGTATTTAGAAATGTTTTTTTCTTTTAATTTGTTTTCTTACCTTTTTCCAATTTATTATATTGTAGTGATATTAAGCTTATAAGGATAGATATTATTCATTGATCTGTGTCTAAGGTCGAGAAGAGGATCTGAGGATTTCTTACGATTTTACATGTTTTTAATCAAAACTTTTTCCGATTTTCCGTATTTTTATTTAATGTCATTGTACTTTTTGGCTATTTTGTTGCTGTTGTTACCCCACCCAGCACCCCATTCGCTCCACAGGTCCCGTAACCTTGTTAATTTTGGTTGGAGGTTAGATAATTTTTTTTAAAACTCCCCAGTTTTATTATCAGTTGATTTATCGAAGATTCAATGTACCAAATTAATTTATAGTAGTTTCAATTAACAATGGATTTACATATTATTATGTATTTATACTAATCGCATTCAATTACAGTACATTACACAATACGGTGAAAGAAAGCAAAAGTATACAAGTGTTTAATGACGATTGTATCAATACAATTTTAATACAAAATAATTAAAAAAAACACCGTACAACGTCACGGTATCAATTTAAGCCGACATTATCTACAAGATAAAAAACTACTTACCGATTTTAACAGGAACTAGCAGTAGTTGGGAATCACAATTTTAAGACTGTACGATATTTCGTGTAAATAAAAACCGAAAAAGTTCAATATCACTAATTTCCAAACCTACAAATCTTGACAAACTAAACTTTTGAGTTTTGACATAACATGTTGACCTTTTTGACGTTGCAGTAAAGTAGAGAGCGTTACGAAATAGTAGGATAAAAGAATAGTATTATGATTTAGTAACGTATATATAGAATTATTCAGAACGATGAATTAGCATAAAGACAATATGAATATTAACATTTTCTTTATCATGGAATGTATGAATATTCATTTTTTTATTGTACTAAAATTCCGGTAATTTTTAAATGTATAATATGTTGCCTATACAGATACAAGATATAACTTTCATTAAAATGTCAATAGGAAATAATCAATATATTTAAATACCTAAAAAATTTTGCTCAATTTTCTGTGCATATACATTTTTATTTTATCCACACCAAAACCATTTATTTTGAACATTAGATTTAGCGTTTTTGTCAAAATATCCCAATCACTATACATACATACGTGTAATCTTAGTTGCCTAATAACCCAACATCTGACTCTGACATAACAAAATTTTAAATATTGCCGGTTGTAGCATATATAATAGGGTGACCGCAGAACAATAAAATGTATTCTTGTTAAAATATTTAATTAGTTTTCATCATAAATTATACAAAATAGGTAGCGTCTTATGGCCATCTTGGCGCGAAACATAAAAAACAGTAATGACAGGCGACAATTCATACAACTGAAAAGTAACTTTCGTTCTTAACCTTCCGCTACTCGCGCGGGGTATTTTAGTACCCCACGGGCATATCCTATGTCAATATCTTGGTGGGGGAATCGCGAAATTCCACGTCGCCTCGTGTATTCTTCAAGCATAGTGTGTAGATATCTGTGCTAGGGAGTGGTCGCTATCGAGTCACTAACTTTTACGAAATACGCTATTGAACCTGGTTGGGGTATTTAAATACCCCACGTGAGTGGTCGTGTCATATTTTTGGTAAGTGTACTATATACTATAAATCTGCTATTACTTGAACATAGGTTATTATATATAGGTTAAAACATGACAAATCAATCCAAGGATCCAGAACAGTGGTTGAAATGGTATGAGGAACTTGACGAGGAGCCGGAGGTATATGGCGAAGAAGATCCCAACGAGTTCGAAGTTGACGTGATTGAAGTACAGGATGAACGCACAGATAGTGAGCAAGACGCAGATCCTGATTATATGGAAGATCCTCTAGCACAAGATGTTGCTGACGAATCTGCGAGTGCGTTCGAAGATCCGCTTACACAGGCTGATGATTCTGGTGAATCTACGGGTCCATACTTCATAGGAAAGGATAAACAGAGTAAGTGGAATAAAATGAAACCACCTTCTTCAAGAACAAAATCTCATAACATAGTTTTGAAAGTTCCTGGTCCAGTGGGCAATGCAAAAAATGCCAAGTCTTATATGGAATGTTTTTATAATTTCATTGACGACACTATGTTTGCTATAATTGTGGATTGTACCAACATATATATATATATATATATATATATATATATATATATATATATATCGCACATTCAACAAAATTTTGCTCGAGAAAGAGGAACAGAAAACTGATGTTTGTGAAATTAAAGCTTTTGTAGGGATTTTGTATCTTGACGGCGTCTTGAAATCTAGTAGACAATTTGTTTTATCTTTATGGAACACGAATGGTACAGGCATTGAACATATATTTATTACAATGACATATAACCGTTTTAGATTTCTTTGTCGATGTATCAGATTTGATATTTCTACCAGGCAGGAGAGGCGCAATTTGGACAAGTTGGCACCTATTAGAGACATATTCGAACGTTTTGTCTCAAAGTGTCAATCTTCAGTCACACCAAGTGCGTATCTAACAATAGACGAGCAGCTTGTGGCATTCAGAGGAAGATGCCCGTTTAAACAATATATACCGAGTAAACCAAGTAAATACGGGCTAAAGGTATATGCACTCGTGGATGTAAAGACCATGTATACGTATAAGTTAGAAATGTACGCTGGAGTGCAACCCGATGGCCCATACTTCCTTAGTAATAAGCCCGCCGACGTCGTCATGCGCCTCGTGGAGGATCTAAAAGGAACCGGACGCAATATTACTATGGATAACTGGTTCTCCAGTATCCCCCTGGCTTTCGAATTGCTCAGAAATAAGCTGACAATGATTGGAACTATCCGCAAAAATAAAAAGGAAATTCCTCTCGAATTTACCAATACGCGTTCTAGACCTGTACAGAGCAGCATGTTTGCGTTTAAAGACCATTGCACATTGGTTTCTTATGTACCAAAGAAATATAAGAATATCCTATTGATTTCCACAATGCATCACGATGATGAAGTGGATGAAGCTTCTTTGAAACCAGAGATTATACTTGAATATAATCGTACAAAGTCTGGAGTGGACGTTGTAGATAAGATGTGCGCTCATTATGATGTGGCTAGGAATACCAAGCGTTGGCCACTTACAGGTTTTTTCAATATCCTCAATATTGCAGGAATTAATGCCATATGTTTATATGCACTGAACAATGGATTCCAAAAACCCACTAGAGAATGTTTTTTGAGGAGTATCGCTGAAGGATTAGTTCGTCCACAAATTCTGAAAATATATGCCAAAAATATTCCAAGAAATATAAAGAAGCGGGGATTCCTTCTTCTAAATATCGAAGAACCATCAACAACTGCAAGAGCTCAAGATCCTGAAACACATATGCCAAAGAGGCCAAGAACGGGTAAAGGAAGGTGTTATTTGTGTCCCAGAAGTCTTGACAGAAAAACCCCAGTAAGTTGCCTCAAATGCACCAAGTGGATATGTAAGAACCACCAACAAATTGTTTGCAACAGTTGCCTGAAACATGGAGCGGATGACGATTCTGAATCGGAAAACTCAGTCAATTAATGTTTTGTAGCCATTTTTTTGAATTTTTACCTTGTGCTTCTAAATGTTTATAATTATAAATTTTTGTGATTATGAAGTTTGGTTTATTTTGTAAAGCATACAAGTAGGTGTTTTTACGTAATTTGCCATATAATAAATAACCCAAAGAACTCTTTTTTAATGTTTCCCATTAAAATAAAATTGGGGTATCAAAATACCCCACGCGAGTACTCAAGTAAAAAATGTAGGCGCGAGTAGCGAAGGGTTAAGGTGCGTTCAACCATAATGTGTCAGACGCGGCAAATTCAAAAAACGACCTTACAGTTCGGCCATTCTGTCATTGATCGTCCTCGATCATACAAAAGAAAATTTCAAAACAGGTGTATAATAATGCTAATGGAAATGAATACACCTAAAGAATAGTTATTTTAACACATAAGGATAATACATATCTCAACATAAGGATAATACATAATAATAAGATCTCGAACATAAGGAGATAACATAATTGTTCATCATAAACAAATCATAATATTCGTAAGAACATAATCTTTTAACATAATTCAACTAAAGCATAAACGAATACATAATATTAATTTCCTTTTAAAACATAATCACATAAGTGTTGCAGGGGATGGCTTTATTATTGAATTCACTGGATCAGTGTTTATATAACTTTATTAATTAAAATCAAATTTAAAGGAACAATAATTATTGCTGATACAAAAAAACATAGGTACAGACAACTATATGACACTTGACACTATATGAGTTCTGCCAACTAACAATAAAGCGAGTTTTAATAATTACATTGGTCATTTAACACCCCCCTTCAATGGAATTATTCTAACTCTCAACACCTTTGAACATAAGTGTTTTTATATGTATATAAAAAAAACTTACTCTAGACCCAAACGCCTAACAAAGGCTTGAAGTTTGATTTTACTTAAAGGTTTTGTAAAACCATCTGCTATTTGCTCATCACTCTTTATATGTATGATGTTTATTAACCCACTATCTATCTTTTCCTTAATAAAGAAAATTTTTATATCCATGTGCTTTATTCGTTTATTATTTTCAGGATTGTGTGCAATATTAATTGCGGATTGATTATCTTCAAAAATTGGAGTTGGACTTTCAAGTTTAATATCAAAATCAGACAATAGTTTTCGTAACCAACATACTTCACTTACCGCAGCAGCAAGTGCTACAAATTCTGATTCTGTAGATGATATTGCCACCGTTTGTTGTTTTTTACTTGCCCATATTATACTACAATTAAAAAATTTAAACACGTAGCCTGTGGTTGATTTGCGGTCACAAACATCTCCTCCCCAATCTGAGTCAACATATCCACGAAGAATATTAATATTGGTGTCTGGTTTGAACAATAATTTCAAGTCTATAGTGCCTTTTACATATCTTAAGACTCTTTTTAAGGATTTTAATAAAAAATCATTGGCCTTATCCTGAAAACGACTTAACAGGTTCACGCTTGTACATAAATCAGGTCTAGAGCCCGATACAGCATATAAAAGGCTGCCAATAATTTTCCTACATATTCTAATCAACTTTTCATCTTTACCAGGATTATTTAACACATTATAGTCTAAATCTGGTTCCATCGGAGTACTTAAACTATTACACTCATTCATATCATGCGTTTGCAATATCTGTTTCAAGTAATCCGATTGATCCAGTTCTACATAACCCTGTTGTACATTTTGTTTAATATTAATGCCCAAATAATGTGACATTATACCAAGAACTTTCATACAGAAATTACTATGTAGAAATTGTTTAACATCTTGTACATCTGTGCCTAAGATCAGAACATCATCAACATACAATAATACATAAATTTTGCTTTTTACTGAATTTTTATAGTAAAGACAAAAATCATTCTGTGATTGTAAAAAACCCTTTCTCTTTATTAAGCTATCAAATTTTGAATTCCAACATTTTGGTGACTTTTTAAGTCCATAAATTGATTTGTTTAGCTTACACACAGTGCTAGAATTATTTTTGTCTTTTCCAGGTAAAGACATATATACTTCATCATTAATATCGCCATATAAGAAAGCGCTTTGCACGTCCATATGAAAAACAGGTAATTTAAAAGTGCATGCTATTACTAACAGTATTCTAAAAGTACACAGTTTGGCTACAGGCGCATAAATATCATACATATCATCACACTGTTGTTGAAACCCACGCGCGACTCACCTTGCTTTAAATGTACCATCAGTTTTTATTTTGAACACCCATTTACTTTGAATTACTTTTTTATTTATGGGCCACTTCACTTCACTCCACGTATTATTTTTCTTTAACACGCACATCTCTTTATCCACTGCTTCTTCCCATTTACTTGCATTTTCACTGGTTAGTGCTTCTTCAAGCGTAAGTGGTTCTTCAGCTGCTGAGAAAAAACTTGTTTCATAATCTTCATACCAAGCAGGTTTCTTTATCTTTCTTCCTCTTCTATCTACAAGTTCTTCCACCTCATCATTTCGTTCAATATTTTCATTATTTGTTACTATAGTTTCTTCAATATCCTGATTTTGATTGTTTTCAGGATTTTGATTATTTTCGGAATTTTGATTATTTTCGGAATTTTGATCATTTTCGGGAAATTCATCATTTTCGGTTTTTTGATCATTGCTGGTGTCTATGTCCAACATTACTATTTCCTCAAATTTATTTATTCCCTTGTCAGGTTCAGGTATTATTATTATATCTCTATGAATTTCCACTTTATTTGTCTCTTGGAAGTATATTCGATAACCTTTCACCTGTTCATCGTATCCAACTAGTATACCAGTTTTATTTTTAGGGTCTAACTTCCTTCTCTTTTCTTTATGTATATGTACTGATACTTTTACCCCAAATGTTTTTAGAAAATTTATATTGAAGTCTTTCCCATATAATAACTGAAAAGATGTTTTATTCGAGTTGCGTGCGAGTCCAGCTCTATTCAGAACAAAGACAATGGTATTAATTGCTTCAGCCCAAAACTTTTTATCAAGATTTTTACTGTGTATTAAGGTTCTTGCTGCCTCTACAAGAGTTCGATTCTCTCTCTCGGCACGCCCATTTTGTTGAGGGGTATAAGTACACGATTTTTCGTGTTTTATGCCATGTTGGGCTAATAAATTATTTAAACCTTCATTAACAAATTCGAGCCCGTTGTCCGTTCTTAGAGTTTTTATTTTATTGCCAGATTGATTTTCAAAGAATTTTATAAATAACTCTATTTTCTGTCTTGTTTCAGATTTGTTTTTTATGAAATATGTAACTCTATAATTTGAGAAGTCATCTTTTAGGAGCCTTTTAACAGTTTCAAAATTCATGTGTACTAGTTTATTATGCCAGTCCAGTATGCTTTCCGCAATATTACCATGTGTGACATTTTTAAGTTTAAAATTCATTTTGAAAAACTTACCCTCCCTTACTGCTGTTGCACATATTCTTCCTGTTGAGTCTAATCTCAGTGGTATTTTTATTAGAGTATAACTTATATCCTTTGTCTAAGGCCTTTACCACAGAGAATAGATTTATTTTGAATTCAGGAATGTAAAGGACTTCGTTTAATTCTGTATGTACCCATTCTTCTCCATTCCATGCTTCTAGTTCTACTTGTCCCATACCTGCTACAGTCACTATTGATCCATCTCCCATTTTCACTAATTTTTTAACAGAACAATCGATATTTAAAAATAGGGTTCGATTATAACACATATGATCACTCGCTCCTGTATCCATACACCAGTCTGTTAGGATGAACGTTGATTCTCCTGTCAGAGCTACACTGTTAATAAAAACATTTGATGGTTTTGGATTTTCTTTTTCAGCATCTCGTTTCTTTTTGAACCAACACTCTGATACAGTGCGATTTTAACAGTCAATTAGTATAGACGTGTTTAAAACAGCTCTCTTATCAACAAATCGTTTTTGTTAAGAATTCCAATTCTATTGAACCGGTCAATCCACCTAGTAAATCAGTTAATCAAATTTATAGTTCAGTGTAAAATGTCTAGTGCAGATCCCCCTGACAAAGGGGGAACTTCAGATTTGTGCAATAATAATGATAATTCAAGGAATGTGCGTTACAATTCAACATACCAAACAGCATTTCAGGAAAGCAAAAACTTAGGAAAGGATAAAGAAACACGCTTGTCTGGTCAGACAGCGACAGGTATTTCAGTACAAGTAGCAAAAAAGTTCAAACTTGATAAACCTAATTTATATTCAATTGATAAAATTTATGTATTTATCGAAAAAATTAATAGTGAAAATTTAGGAAATTTACATCCCATGTCAGTTGGACACTTATTACATAAAAAACTAAAAGTTCAAAACATTACCAAAATACAAAAGGTAGGTAGAAATAGAGTAAGAGTAGAGGTTAAAACTACTAAAGACGCTAATATGTTAATAGAAAACGAAAACTTGAAAGAGGAACAATTAAAAGCATTCATACCCAATAATTTAATAGAAAGGAAAGGGGTAATCAAAGAAGTAGATACCACATTCAGTGACGAGTATTTGTTGGAAAATATTGAGTCTCCAAACGCAGTCACCAGTATTCGTAGATTTAAACGAAAAATTGATATTGATGGGGAAGCAGTATATATACCAAGGCAAACAGTTTTAGTGTCATTCGAGGGTAACGTGTTACCCCCATTTGTTATAATTAATAGCGTTGTATGTCCTGTAGAAAAATACATTCAAAAGGTAGTACAGTGTTACAACTGCTTGAGGTATGGCCATGTGGCCAAGCAGTGTAAAAGCACTAACACACTATGCATAAATTGTAGCAAAAAAAGGGAAGAAAATCATTCATGCAAAGATCCTGAAGACACATTTTGTTTTTATTGTAAATCAAACGATCATAAAACGATACATAAAAAATGCCCCGTATTTGAAAAACAGAAGCAAATAAAACAATTCATGTCAGATAATAATGTAACCTATATAGAAGCAAAAAACTGGTCTGATAATTCATATATTAGTAAAATTAGCAATAATAGGTTCAATGTACTTGATAATACGTCGGAAAGCTTTCCATTACTTCCTAAGACAACAACCCACCAATACAAAACAAATAGGGAAAGTAATACATTTAAAAAAAGTACACCATCAGAACCCTCAACATCACACAGTAAACACACAATCACACAAACCAAAAAACGTAGGATACAATCACCCAACAATGAAATCACACAAGCACCCATGTTTCCCAGATCCTTTGGTCCTAGTAAACCAGTATTCCAATTTAAAAATAATAGTACGAATGAAAATATGGAGATAGAATCCATGCAGTCAAATGAAGAAAATGATACAACATTTATTCAAACGTTCTTCCAAGTTTTCAAAAACATCTTGGAAGACATTAGCTCATTTGAAGAATTACAAAAAGTTGACATTCAATTTGTAACAGATAGGTTATATAAAATGAATCATAATCTGCCAAAAAATAACAATGCTTAATAAAATTAAAATATTACAATGGAACGCGCGCTCGGCGATTGCAAATAAATATAGTTTGATGAAGTGTCTGTCAGAACACGATATTGATATTTGCGTTATATCTGAAACGTGGTTTAAAAAAAACAACATCATCAATTTTCCAGGTTATAATCTAATTAGAACTGATAGGGATGACGGATATGGAGGTACAGCAATACTAATAAAGGTAAAAATAAATTTTAAAAAAGTAGATATTAACATTAAAGTAAATACAGACATCAACATATGTGCTGCCGAAATTAATTTTAATAAATATTTACAGTTTAAAATATTATCTGTGTATTGCCCCCCAAAAATTAGCATCAATAACAGCGACTGGAAAAGCATATTTAATATCATATCTAAAGAGAACGGCATAATATGTGGAGATTTTAACGCACACAACAGAACATGGGGTTCGTTCAAAAATGATCAGAGGGGTTCAGATCACTTTCCAATACTTATTAACATCAATGTGCCTAAAAATAAGTGTCTACAAACAAAGGAATTAATATGTCCTTCCAATAAATGGAATATAAATAGAGCAGACTGGTCAATATTCAAAAACGAAGCAGAACTGTATTTCTCACAAACACCACCTATTTTTAATGATATTAATGCAAAATATGAATATCTAATACAAGGAATAAACACAGCTGCCCAAGTATCCATACCAACAAACAAACCATTCAAGATAAAGTCAAGAACACTACCACCTTGGTGGGACAGAGAATGTGACATAGCTGTAACAGATAGAAAAAATGCGGTAATTGCCTACAAAATTAACAGCACGTTGGAAAACTTCATTACAGTGCAAAAAATAGCAGCAAGCACAAAAAATTTTTTGAAAGAAAAGGCAAGATCCTCATGGAGAGCATACTGCACCAATCTGAATAAAAACACATCAATGTCAGACATTTGGAAACAGGCCAAGAAAATGAAAAGAACTTTCATACAGAAAGAGAACATTAATTTCTCCAGTGAGGATTGGAAAGAAAAGCTACTAGAGAGAATAGCACCGCCATCTACCTTCTACCAAAATAATTTAGAAAATGAGCAGGAACATGAGGAAACAATACCACAAATATTCGAAAATCTGATAAATATCCAAGAACTAGAAAACACAGTAAAACAAAGAAAAAACACCGCACCAGGCTTAGACAATATCAGATATCCGATGTTATGCAACCTACCAAATAATGCCAAATCTTTTTTATTGGAAATATATAACATACTAAAAATGGGCAAATGCCCAATACAAGATTGGAAAAACCTAATTGCAGTTCCAATATTAAAACATCAAAAAGATCCAAATGACCCTGACTCCTACAGAGTCATATCATTATTAGCATGCCTATTGAAAACATTCGAAAGGATATTAAAAAACAGAATAGAATGGTGGTTAGAAGAACACAAAATATTACCAATTCATCAGTACGGATTCAGGAAAGGATATGGCACAATGGATGCGGTGAGCCAACTTGTCACTGATATACAAATTAATTTTGGAGAAAATGGGTATACTGCAGCTACATTCCTGGATGTAAAAGGCGCATACGACTCTGTAGAAATTCCAATACTGAACGGAATGCTGAAACAAATCGGTATGCCTACCAAAATACGAAATATTCTGTGCGATATTATGACAGACAGAAAAATATTTATAAGACAAAAAGACACATTATTAGGACCAAGACATACATCTAGAGGTTTACCACAGGGCTCCGTTTTAGCACCACTGTTATTCAACATATATACCATCAAAATGCATCAAGCATGCAGGAATTACACACTTATACAATATGCTGATGACTTTGTAATATATGTCAAGGACAAAACATATGAAAATTGTATAAATACTCTAAACAAGGCCACCTCAAACATCATAAAAGCTATTGAAGATGTAGGGTTCGATCTATCAACGTCTAAATCAAATGTCACCATATTTTCAAGGCACCGTATCCCAGAAACTCAGAACATCCAGTTGGGGGACCACATGATACCATATAAAAAAGAAATTAAGTACTTAGGAGTAACATTAGATAATAAATTAAATTGGAAACCATATATCGAGGCAATCAAAATAAAATGTAATAAAGCCATTAACTTCCTCAAAATGATCACCAAAACATGGTGGGGCGCAAGTACTGAAATATGCCTGTTATTCTATAAAGCATATATAAGGTCCATTTTAGACTATGGTTCCGTCCTATACGGATCTGCATCAAAACAATCACTGAAACAGCTAGAAGTAATACAGAATAAAGCGTTAAGAATATGCTTAGGAGCGATGTCAACAACACCTGTGGAACCACTAAGGGTGGAAGCACTCGAACCACCATTGGAATTGAGAACATTTCTCGCTGAAAAAATGGTACTTAAGAATAAAGCAAAAAATTCTACACTGATGGCCAAAATATGTGAGTTAAATACATTGGACCTGACGAATAAATATTGGGAAAAAAAGAACTCGCCACCGATATGCACCGCATTTCGTAACACCAATAAAGAAGAAATTTTAACGTATGAAAGTTGCAATTACTTTGAGAACATAGAACACTCTGCAAAAATAATAATTCCTGCGTACTCAGAAATACCAGAATTAAACAAAGAAAAAATTATCAGACTTACAAAAAAAGACATCAACAGTACAATAACTATATATACAGATGCATCAAAGACAACAAAAGGTACGGGCACAGCGTTCTATGTGCAAGAAACGAAAGAAGGAAAAACCTTTAAGCTAAGCAACGATTATTCTATATTTTCAGCAGAAGCTGCAGGCATAATGAAGGCGCTAGAACACACAATCCACCAAAAAAAGGAAAATATATCTATCCTAACGGATTCGCTGTCTGTTATCCAATGTTTGAATAATAATGCAGTAGATACTATCACTCACCCACACATTAAGAAAATTCAATCCCTACTACACCAACTTACTAAAGAGAGTGACGTTCAAATAATATGGGTAAAAGCACATTATGGAATTTACGGCAACGAAAAAGCTGATCAGTTAGCCAAAACAAGTGCTGAAAAAGATGAATGTCAACCGAACGAAGTGGCACTACAAGATTGCTTAAATAAATACAAAAGAAAATTTCAAGCAGCATGGAAAGAGAAATGGGACCACTATGTAAAAACAAAGCCTACTAGATACACACTACTGCATAGGGAAATACCAAAACAACAGTGGTATAAAGGAATCAATTATTCACGTAGGGAAATTAGAAGTATAATTCGAATGAAATTTGGACACGCGTCTTACCCAGAGCACTTGAGCAAAATAGGCGTAATCGAATCAAACTTATGCACAGCCTGCAATGTCATAGGAGACCTGGATCATATATTTTTTGAATGCTCGGAATATCGTAATGCCACGAAAGAACTGTATAATAACATAATACATGAAAAAATATTCCCTCCCATCAACATGTTACACTTACTGGCGCTGAATAACATCAAAATATTAGACTGTCTAGTAAAATTTCTAAGGATGACTAACATATCGATATAGTTAAGTTATATAGAGCTTGTGACCTTTGTTACCCTAACCCAAATGTTTATACCTTCCATCCGTGGTCTACCTTTGTATGTGTTCAAATAAAGCCCTGAACGACCCCTGGGCGAGAAAACTTGTAACCCTGTGTCAATCCTTTGATCGAAAAGCGGTATTAACTTGAATTGCAGACGACGATAGTTAGATAGGTTGAATTAGGGCTCGCTTAAGTAATAAGATACATATCCACAACACGAAAATCAATAACAAATTCAGTATCGATTCTGATTGGCACTTAATTGAAATTGGATTCAAATATAAACTTCAAATACATCACCATATATACTGTATATATAACCTAACACAAAGTATTTGGCTGCATGGATACCTCCAAACGCCATGAAACAAAACAAAAAAAACACTCTGATATTAAATGACCTGGTTTTTTGCAGTAATTGCATCTTTTGTTTCGAGTCTCATTTTTATGTTTGTTAATTTCATAATTGTTGTGTGAGGAGTTTGTATTCGTTTGCGAGTTGGATGCTAGTGCGACTGACTGTTCACTTCCCTTTATACCTTCTTCTATTAACAGACGAGAGGTTAGTTCCTTAAGATTTTGATTATTACTGTCAGTGGACTCCTATGCGCTCACAAAATGTTTCAGATTATCTGGCAGCGACATTAAGATTTTCGTCATCACCATTTTTTCACTAATTTCCTCCCCTAGTTGCTTCAGATTTCCTTTAATCTCCTCTAGCTGAGATATAAACTGAGCCACATCACCTTTAAGCTCTAGACTAAAAAATCTTTGTTGTAATAGGTGAATGCTTACTTGGCTTCTTTGTTCATAAATTGATTTCAGTTTGTCCCACATTTGAATTGACGTCTGACACGAGAGTATATGTGTCATGGGTTTTTCTTCCACACGAACTGCTATGATCTCTTGAGCCCTAGCGTCCTTTTTATCCCAGTCATCACTATTTGTTTGTGGTCTTGGAGTCGTACCATTTACTATGTCAAACAGACCCTTGGATTTTAATATAATTTCAGTCTGGAACTTCCAAATGGTCCAATTGTCCCCTGTGAACTTTAAAGTAGTTGAATTTTGTTTCTCCTGATCCATTTTCCCTTGCTCCAAGGTTTTTTTTTAATTATCAACTCCCGCCTAATTATATAGGTTAGGATATTATGAATTCAATTTTCTTTCTCAGCAAAGCCACAGTTTATGGCGAATCTGGGCCCATAACCTGTTGCAGGGGATGGCTTTATTATTGAATTCACTGGATCAGTGTTTATATAACTTTATTAATTAAAATCAAATATAAAGGAACAATAATTATTGCTGATACAAAAAAACATAGGTACAGACAACTATATGACACTTGACACTATATGAGTTCTGCCAACTAACAATAAAGCGAGTTTTAATAATTACATTGGTCATTTAACAATAAGGTTCACAAAATTATTTTTTGTCATAATGGTCATATGTAAATAAGGTCATATGGAGGAGCATATATAGTCTCCTTAGGTAAATAAATGTCATAATCGGGTAAATGTCACAATTGGTATATTAATTTAAAATGTTTGATCAGAGAGCCATAATTTCATGTGAGAAGCATCAACAGTTCCTTTATAAGGAAGCTCAGTGACTTGATGTCCTTCGATATCAGTAACAACATATCGGTCATGTGGTAAAACCTCTTTAACCATATATGGTCCCTTAAACTTGGGTAATAACTTTCTATTTACTCCAGGCTCAGTAACATAATTTGCGATTACAACTTTATCGCCTACGTCATAAACAATTGGCCTTTTGTGTACCCTGTCATAGTATTTTTTGTTACATTCTTGAGCCTTCTCTATTCTCTCTCATTTCTACCAAATCCACTCTCTCAATCTCATTCAACAACTCCAAATGTGATCTAATTTTATCACCATCCCTACACTTCTGATTAACTCCATACAATAACATACTGGGGGTTTGTCCCATACTACTACTAACTGTATTATTTATGGAAAATTCTATATCACCTAATACCTCATTCCACCTATCTGGAGTTTCATTCAACTTTGCCAACATCGGACCTACTACACTATTAAATCGCTCCACTTGCCCATTTGCCCTAGGGCACCCGACTGCAATTTGAATGTGTTTAACATTTTCACTGAGTAAGAAATTTTGGAAAACTTCTGAGGTAAAATAGGATCCTCTATCTGAAATTATTCTATTAGGCACACTATATAACTTAAAATGATTTTTTAGATGTTTAATAACTTGAGAAGAAGATGTATCTCGACAAGGATAGAACTTAATAAATTTAGTAAAAGCATCAACAACTAAAAATATATATTCCTTTTGGAATCGAATGAAGTGACCCTTCAGTTTTACCATGTTTAGGTGCAAACTCTATACACTTGAGGCAATTTGATATAAAATCTTTAACCAAAAATTTCATATTAGGGAACCAGTAAGTTCGTAGGATTACTTCACATGTTTTTTCAACCCCTACATGAGCATAGTTTTCATGAACGTTCCTAATAACGTTATTAATCATACTATGTGGCACATAAAACAACATTTTTCCATTTTTGTGTATCCTATAAACTAATCCCTCATGCAATTCATACAAAGGCAACTGTGTTTTCTCTAAACGTTTGCTTAATTCTAAAATAGTAGGATCTAATAACTGTTTAATAGAAAGAACTTGTTCAAATGTGTTACCCTCTAAAACCAAAATATTGTGACATCTGCTAAGGGCATCAACGTGACGCATTTGAGAGTTTGACCTATGTTCAAGTTCATAATCATATGCTTCTAAAAATAAAGCCCATCTAGCAATTTTTGAGATTATATCCTTTTTTGCAACGTTAGGCGAAAGCTATCACAATCAGTCAAAATTTTAAATTTTATTCCATGTAAGTAAACGTGAAACCTTTTAATACTGTTAACAATACTAAGACATTCTAGTTCATAGCTATGGTATCTAGATTCTGCATCTGTAGTTCTTCTTCTATAATAAAAGATAGGATGAAAACATCCATCTGATTGTTTTTGTAAAATCATTGAGCCATAACCCTTAGATGAAGCGTCACAATGTAGCTGAGTTTCCGCTGTAGGTGAATACAAACTTAAAACTGGTTTACTCAATAAAATTTTTTTAAGCTTTTCAAATACTTCATGCTCTGTTACACCAAAATTAAACTCTAAATTATTTGTTTTGCCTTTCAGCAGATCATATAAAGGTTTAGCTATAATCGTAAAATTTTGAATAAATTTCCTAAAGTATGAAACAAGTCCTAAAAAACTTCATAGTTCACTTTTATTTTTTTGGTACAGGAAACTCTTCAACTGCAATAACATTATCTGGGTTGATAGTAATATCATCTTGACTAACAATATAACCTAAATACTGAACCTGCTTTTTTGCGAAAGAACATTTATCTAAGCGAAGCTCAAGTAAGTTGTCAACAAGTAACGAGAAAACTTTTTTCAAAATTCTTAGATGTTCATCAAACGTTTCTGTGGCAATTAGCAAATCATCCATATACATAATGATCTCATTATTTCTTATTAAATGATCAAAAATTTGAGTAACAAATCGGACAAAAACATTTGGACTGTTGCAAAATTCAAATGGGGCTCGTAAGTATTCAAATTGACCAAATGATGTAACAAACGAAAGATATTTGGTGCTGTCTTTCTTAACTCTAATATTGAAAAAAGTGTTTTTTAAATCTAACTTTGTATACCAACATTTATTTTTTAATTTCTCAATTTGTTCTTCTATAATAGGTAGTGGAAAATTATCTCGCTGTACCTGTTTATTTAGTTCCATAAAATTTACACACATTCTAGTCTCACCATTCCTTTTGGGGACTAACACTAATCTTAAACTATATTCAGAATCTGAACGTTTTATAATGCCTTTGTCTACCAACTCATCTACTGTTTTCCTTACCTGTTGCTGCTCAAGTATAGAAAGTCTTTTGAGGTTGAAATAAAAAGGTGTACTACCTGGTTTTACTTTGATTTCCATTTCAAAATGACTTTTAGGTTCTAACCCTCTGTCAGCATTTTCATAACATTCTGAAAAGCAATTTATTAACTCACACTTTTTGTTATTATCCAAGGATGGCTCTATATCTAGTTCATTAACATTTTCATGACAAAAATCTATAGATAAAATTTCATTCCAGGGGCTATTGAGGACATCACTATCTGCAACATTTTTAATTTGAACTTTGTAATTCTCAAATAAAACCTTGACTCTCTGACTAGGAATAAAATTTCTACCTAGCAAAATACTATAGTTCATACATTCATTAGATATAACGTGAAACATAATTTCTATTTTAGTATCCTGAACAAATACTGTGTCTGTATAAACACCTAAAATTACTAAAGGAGCCTTGTTTATTCCGCAATAATTATTACTGTTTTCATATAGCGTGATATCATTTTGTGAAATTGAATCTTTACTAATAAGAGAAATAGGACTACCAGTGTCTACAATTGCATTGTTTTTATAAAAAGGATACTTTTCTAGAGTAACTTCCACTAAATATGCTGGGATCACATCGCATATTTCTTGTACATACATTGTTGTTGAATCGGGTAATATTTGCTCATTTTGCCTCCGTTGTCTCAAGTTTCTGTCAGGACATTCTCTGATTTGATGTTCGCTCTTACCACATCCAAAACAAGTACCTCATTCTCTTCGTGGCTTAGGACATCTATCAGCCAAGTAAGAAGTCTCAAAACAATTGAAACATTTTTTCTGAGACATTGGTTGACTGCGCGTATTACTTTGTACAGGTGCTGCAGTAAAATACTTATTTGGTGGTACTTTTCGTTCGGTACACATAATATCCTTCATATTCTCTAGCAACTTGTTCCAACTAGTGAACTCTTTCATTTTTGCTTGTATTTGTAAATTAATAAGATAGGAAATTAAGTCTTCCTCAGAAAATCCTAGCTTTTTCCCCATGAACACTTTGTCATAATAATAGTCACAAAACCTCTCAGCCTTTCTCCATCGTCGGCTCTCAAATCTTCTCATCAGGGTTAGCTTATCCTCTTTACACTTGAACATTCCTACCATTTCTGTTTTTAAGTCTTCTAAGCTTAGGGCAACATGCGTTGGAGAAGAGTGAAACCACCGTTGCGCACTGCCTGTTAATTTTCCTATTAGGGCTAACCTAATACTATCGTCTGACACTGTATAGGTGGCTTTGACTGACTCGATTCTAATAAACCAGGCTTCCACATCACCGGTGCCATTGAATTCGGGGATTAGAGAAGCTACTTCTTGCACCGAAAATCTCTTTTGATCCCTAACTCTTACCGCTTCCATCGCTATGGTCACAACTTCTTGAATTGACATAGTTGCTTGCTGTTGAGGTGGATCTGGAGGACTCTGCCTCATGGTCACTCATCTTAATGCAATTAAAACTTATCTTATTTGGGCTTAAACGACCAGAATCCCACTTCTGATCTGTAATAGGGTGACCGCAGAACAATAAAATGTATTCTTGTTAAAATATTTAATTAGTTTTCATCATAAATTATACAAAATAGGTAGCGTCCTATGGCCATCTTGGCGCGAAACATAAAAAACAGGCGACAATTCATACAATTGAAAAGTAACTGTCGTTCTTAAGGTGCGTTCAGCCGTTCAGCCATCATGTGTCAGACGCGGCAAATTCAAAAAACGACCTTACACATATTGGTTTTAAAATATAATAATAACCATATCCGCTACGGACTAATAGTAAGAATATTTTTAATTTTAACTCGTAAAATTCTTTCACGAAGAAAAGCAATCACTTTTGGCGATTTCATGTTAGGAATTGTTTAAAATCAAGTTAGGCCAGGCACGCACTGCGATTTGTAGTCGTGCTATTTTATAATCGCAAAAATATAACACGCATTAAGGTACATTTTCACGTGACGCTAGAAGCTCAAAAAACTAGCGACCAAAGCAGTCACGCGACGCTCAAATTTATAGTGCCCATGAAAAACGTATTCCAACGTCAAAATTGGACCGTCTTGCAAATAAAAGCTGTTTTAGACTACACAATTTCTTGTACAAGATTTGGTTCAATTTCTTGAACGGTAGTATCATACAGCAAATTGTTTCAAAAACGTAGATTGAACCAAAAATTGTGTCGGAAAATAGAACATGTTCTATTTCTACACAATTTCTAGGCCAAGGGCATGCGCAGTTGGGATATATCATAACGTCCTGTAATCTAACAGTTGATTGTTTAAAGTTTTATGTTTATCAACATTTATAACAATAAATTAATCAAACGTATTCAGTAATTCACACAATTCATACAATCAAAGCCCAAAAATTTTAGGTTGTTTCATTTTTGACATTTCAGTAGGATCATAGAACATTACATTTAGCCTTCAACAAAGAGCATTATGCTTTTGACGTGAGAAAAACGATGTATTGCGCAGAATCACGAACTATTCCTTGAGCAATATATTGTACAGTATAATACAGAATAAATTTACTGCCAAACAATTTGTGGTTCTAGATCTTGTACAAGAAATTGAACCAAATCTTGTACAAGAAATTGTGTAGTCTAAAACAGCTTTAAAATGCATATAGAACCTAAATTTATTCAAGTACTCGCTACTTAAATGAAAAAGTATCCTGTTAATTTTATGGATCAACTAGTGTAAAAATGTCATATAACGATAGATATGGAAAATATGTTGCCGAATATCATCGGAAATCTACTGAATGGTATATCGGTATATACATTATTTAACATAAATAAAAAGGATTAAATATAATTTACAGGTTCCAATTATTCATTAATTTTACTCAATATTTATATATTTTTGTTAATAACAAACGGTTTAACTGAGCAGACACAATGAATACACCATAGAGAAAGTAATATTCATTCGATTTGTCTATGGACTAAACAGAAGTCGCCTCAGTGCCGCAGTTAAGAGTGTTAGATCATTTTCGGTTCCGCGCGCATGTGATTTTGGTCTGAATGAGTTCAGGATTAGTTCCGCGACCGCGAAAACACCTAATTAGTAATTTTGCTTTGCTGATTCATTATTGATGCTAAGAGTAACAATTGTCCGAAAATTATCCGCTAAATATCAGGTTTGTTCTAACCTGCGTCAGAACCAGTTTCTTACAGTCAGGATTCTGCGCACTAACTCAAATGTGTTCCAACCAGAGTTAGTGCGCAGAATCCTGACTGTAAGAAACTGTTTCTGATGCAGGTTGGAACAAACCTTTCAAGATCCCCAAGTACTCGAAATTATCCACAACTCGGACAATTATCCTTCTATGAACAAGATGACACAAAGTTCCACCTTTAAGTTTAATAAGTGAGAAAACACAAGAATCTTGGTTAAGATATCCGAGAATGGACAACTCCAAGATTGTGGATAACTTTGTCGGTCAGTTAAAATCAACACTGTGGTCACTGTTCAGTTACCTTCGATCCCTTTTGGGATTTATCCCTTTCTATACCCCAAAGAACAGGTCAATTACGACTTTCACAATGTTTAGATTCGTTTACAAGAGAAGAAACACTCGACGGTGATGAGAAACCAACATTTCAAAATGTAAGGAACGAAGACGATGCACTAAATCATTCTCAATTCATAAATTCCCGAAAATATTGTTTATTCACCTGAAGCGCTTTTCGCCAACAGAAAGATTTAAGGGAAAACTTAATATTGCAATGGATTTTTTAATAAAAGGGCTTGATATGAGCCACTACGCGGCTGATATAATGTGGCACCCTGTAGGTACAACCTCTACGCTATATCAAATCACAGTGGAACCACTTACAATGCTCACTACACAGCATATTGCCGACATCCCTATACGGGACAGTGGCAGGAATATAACGATTCAAGGGTGCTATTAATATCTTGGAAATATTGAGTCAGTGGAGAAAGCATATGTGTTCTCTTCTATGAAGAAGATCGTATATTTTCATTTTGAACCAATGTTTTTTGGTTTTTATTTATATATACATTGTTGATCAATTGTTAAATAATTTCAATATTAAAATTTTTACATTAAAAATTTGCAAAATAAAATAAATATTGAACTCAGAAAAAAATTATCCCCTTATTGGCAACACTGTATATTTGCCTACTTTTGTCTACTCTACAGCTGTGTATGACCCACAGACGCCATATTAACATTTAAGTGACAGTTCGCTTGAATGCCTTATTACAAATGGTGAGCTTGAAAAGAAATCAGAGGCTTGCAGAGGATACGTTTGTAGGTTAATAATAAACTCCAATACCTATTCTCTAACGTAATATTTATTTAAAAAATATAAAATTTAATATTTATATTTCATTTTAGTGAAGTATGTAAATAATTTACATACGAACATAGTCAAAATGTCATTTATTGAGGCATTTGGAGAGCGAAAGTAATGACGTCATTCGTGACATTATCACCACGATCACGTCTGTGATCGTCATGCGGAACTGTAAAAGGAGCGTCTTGAGCGCCAAGTGGAACGCACCCATAATAAGAATTTTGTTTGTTGATTTTAAAGCATTTTTTCTTGACGAAACAGTTTCGAAGACTGTCCAAGATTGTAAAATCTTCAAATGTATTTATTAAGATACCTTTAAAATATGTGAGACATTTGTATGCCTCCCTTTTTTTATTGTATATATTTAAAGCGTAAATTCATTTTAGTTAATAGCTTTGTAGAAATGTGTTGCAGAATTGATAAGATCTTTCTATTGTAGTAAATTCAAAGGATATTTTAATTTTATTTTCAAAATACTTTGTAAATATCATGTTTTCCAACAATGATTGTGAATTGTTTTGTATGGGCATATGCATAGCACCTTTTTTGAAAATCGACATCCTATAGTTAAGAAGTTGGGAAAAGGTCACGTTTCACCCTATTATATATTGTATTGTAAAAACCCTAAATTTAGTTTCAATTCTGCATGAATTTTATGGTAGAGGTTCGGAAGACATGAAAGACATTGTTGAATTACCTTTCTAAGTAAGAAGGTTACAATGCTATTGTAGTATTCCATAGAAACTTAACTTATTATTGGCGGCACCCATAGTTGATTCTTGTCTGGGAATCCGACAAGTCAAGTGATGCTGGCCAATAGGAAATATTTATTTTCGGTTGGTCAACCCAATCCACGTGTAAACACGCCCCTCGCAGATTTCTACTTAACACGTCTCACAACGTGAAGAAATCAGTTACTTCTCACTCATCGAATCGAGCGCAACACTCAACAGCAAAGTTAATTTTTAACTCATCGAATCGAGCGCAATGCTCAACAGCAAAGTTAGTTTTTAACGTTTCGAATCGAGCTCAACGCTCAACATCACAGTTTTTTCACACTTATCGAATCGAGCGCAATGCTCAGCAACGAAGTTAGTTTTAACTCATCGAAACGAGCGCAAGGCTCAACAACAAAGTTAGTTTTTCACTCGTCAGTTCTACACTTCTAGACGCGAGTTTTACATTCATCGACGCGAGTTTTACACACTCATCGAATCGAGCTCAACGCTCAATAACAAAGTTAGTTTAAAATTCATCAAATCGAAACATAAAGTGTCTTCCGATCTGAAACCACAGAAATTCAGCGTTCACAACTCAACTTTGTACCATTTTGTAAATTTGTACATAATAAATTATTAATTTCGACATTAACTTTGTCAAATTAAGATTATTTATTTAGTTGGATGTCCACGCCAGTTGACGAAGTTCAACTAGAAATATAATCAAAAACAAAGACCGTTTTGAAACAGTTTCTGCGTGACGTATTCAATAGTGGCGATCGCAAAAATGAAACGTTTAAAACATCACCTGATACCTATCAGTATATATCTGTCAGCTGCCCTGCCAGCTTCTGTTTGTTTTTGAACATAGCTTAGCAGATATTTTTTTGTCGTTTCGATTTCAGTATTAGTTATTAGCCGGAATTCGTTGGTAATTGGTTAATTAGTTTACGTTGATGGAATATGTACTGTTGTTTAATGAACAAAACACCACTCTCTAAATAATCACCGGTAGATTTATCCACTGTTATTTCATATTCACCCAAAGTGATTTTCACCATTTCTTCCATTGTAAAACAAAATAAATTAAAAAAACCGGGGCTATAAAAGTGAATAAAAAAACTAAAATTCCCTTTGTTTCCTATAATAAACGAAAATGACAGTAATGACACTGCTGACAGCTTAAAACGGTCTTGGAGAACGTTCCGAAACTTTAACAAACAGTTAGATTCCTGACGTCATCAACGGACCAAGAAAATGGACCGTTTTAATACAGTTTGAAACTGTTTCAAAACAGTTTTTCAAGAAAAAATGCCTTTTTATTTTGAATTTCTTTTTGATATATATATATGTATATATATATATATATATATATATATATATATATATATATATATATATATATATATATAAGGGGTGTTCTTTTCAACTGAGATCTCAGTTAATCTCAGCTCACATCAGTAATGTGAGCGTTCTTTTTGTTTTAATCACTTTAAGTGAGCTGAGATTTTTCCTCCCCCTTCACCGATGTTGAATGTGTTGTAAGGGGGTATCAGTTAAAATTGGGTCGGAAATAAAGTGGAGGGGATGAAGAAATATTTGATTTGCTTGGTTTATATGTAGTTTAACCAAGGTAATCTAAAGTTTTAACCATTGACATATACATAATAAACAAACATAATATATTTTTCTTTTCTCACAAATTATGGATACATTAATTAACATTATTAGATGCAGATACGAATCTATCGTATAGTTTAAATCTATCGACAAATCGCGCGCTTCAATTGAGATGTCGTTCTTTTTGGTGCTTACCACGGACTTAAGATCAGTGTTGCCAACAGGACTAATATAAAATATGCTAACCTGAAGTCAAAATTTTGCCAAAATTATGCCAAGGGCTTTATAATTATGCTAACATTTTTTAATGTCAAATAAAAGGTCATTTAATTTTAAATGTTTATTAATGAACAAAAATAACAAAATATTCAGACTTATTTTATGTTTTAATCGATTAATCGGTTATGTTATCAAATAAAATGTTTAATCTATTAATCGATTATCGAATAAAATATTAATATCTTGGTCTACATCGGCACTATCGGCAGCCGATGTGGATGTAGATGTAGAAGCCACATTGCCAAGCCCATAACTCTCATTGGTTCCAATAGAGCGCAGTACGTTATCCGGAACTGTATAAGAATAGCAGCATTTCCCTACCCTCTTTAGGCCGAATCTAATGTATAAAACGGCATTTAAAGTTTTTACCGACAAACGGTTGCGGAGCATAGTTTTGACCACATTCATTTGGCTGAAAACACGTTCAATTTCCGCGTTGGAATGTGGTAGAGATAATAATGATATTGCTAACTGAGATAAATCTGCGAAAGGGTTATTATCAGCTGCATCTTTATAATCCATTACTTCATTCCAGAATTCTATAGTGGAAGATGTGCGTTCCCATTTAATGTGCACTATGTTTCTCCATTGAGACACGAGCCTATCTATTGTAGATGCATCCTCTCGAAATTCTTGGGCAATATCAACTAGGGAAGGTTTGACTACGTTTAAAGTTTCTTCTACCGAAAATATGGATACTTTCTCAAGTAAATTAAAATTAATTGGTAATCTGGAACGCAGTTCTGTTACAAGTTTCAGTGTGAAATTCATGCAACGTTGCCGTAAATTATTTTCCAGTTCAGGTTGAAGGTGGTACTCCTGTAATTTTTTTTCAAAAGCAAATCCCATGTACGGTTTAGGATCCAAATAACTTTCTATATTTTGGGTAAAAATATCGACTCTCGCAGTTGGGTTCAAGATACGCCGACTGGTAGACTGAACTAAGGCACACAAATCTTTATAAAGTTTTGTTGGATCAACGTTGTTGCTTTCAAACAGCTTGTTCACAGCTTGAACTTCCTCTAAGATAGGTTTTAAATACAATAAATATAAATGATTTACAGGATCATTATACATGTTGTATAATGTTTCTGCCATATAGCAGTGGTTTTCACGCCTGGCAACTTCAAATAGGAGTTTCAATTCCACCCATTGCTCTAGAATGCGGTTGACTGCTGGTTCAATTGATATCCATCGGGTGTTGCACATCTGTGGAATTAACAATGGTTCGGAACCACAGTTAATTGTTTGATAGATACTTTTGTATTGTAGTCGACGGTTTGAAGAATGACTAAACCAATTGTAGGTTTCTCTTATAAGAAATTCAACATAACGTGGTAGAGTTTCTTCTGAGGCATGCGATAAAGCCAACTGTAATGAATGGCAAACGCAGCGGACTAAAACCAAATTATCATTACCAGTTGCGTTTTTTAATAAAGCATGTACTCCGTTGTTAATCCCTGTCATCACCGTAGCATTATCGGTGCCAATACCGATCAATTTTTTTATGTCAATGTTCAGAAATAATAATAATTTTTTAATACCGTTGACGATGCTGTTTGCAGTACCATCTTCGAGCTCGACTAACCCCAAGAAGGTAGATATTACACTTTTTAAAGATCGACTAAAATACCTTATAGATACTCCCAACATTTTACTTACTGAAATATCTGTGGACTCATCGAGCAAAAGACTGTACTGTTGGTCTCTCAAATCCAACACAATTTCTTTGATAAAATGAGGCGCCAAAACATTTTTTATTATATTTGTGCATTTGGTACGATGGAGTCGCAAGTCTCCACTTTTGCTATAATCGAATCGGTGTTTGCATAATTCTGATAAATGATCGACAGCCATAATGGAACAATGTGCGCACACAAACATAGCTAGTGAAGATTCTGCTCTCTGTGTATTTAGATGTTTTTTTACTTTGGGAAAATTAATTGTTCTTTGACTTGTCATTGGTTCGATAGCTTTTTTATGCTTTGCTGACAAAATATGTAATTTTAAGCAATGGATTTTTGCAATCATTTCGCATTTACAGTACTTACAATAGACCTTCGTTGCATCATTTCCAACAGGCTGTAACCAGTCCTTGAACTCGGTCATTTGCTCCCACTCGGACCGGTAATGCTGAGTGTATTTAGGCGGCATATTAACGACTATCAAACAATTAACTCACTTAAAACTTAAAACTGTACTGTATAAACTGTAACAACTTTCATTTATTTACAATAACAGTAAATACAATCACGTGTACCGTACTGTCCCGATCTCCTGGTTTTAATCGAAGCTCCGTCACCCACCAAAAATATCCTATTTACTATTTAAAACTAAAACTAAAAGCTCGCTCTGATTTCCGATCCGATTGATATTGATTATTGTAAATTGTAACTGGGCGATCGAGGTTGGCTCGTTGGCTGTACTGACTCACTGACTGTCTGTGTGTTTATTATTTGCTGTTGTTGGGGTGTTGGGGAATCCCCGGCCGCCCGAAATGCGCCAGGCCAGAGAGATAACACTTTCTAGAGCGTTCTAAATAACAAAATAAATAACACAAGAAAAGAAAAATAATATTAAAAAATAATTGTTAAGTACGCTTAACGGTTAGCAAAACGGATCCTTTGTTTAAACTTTTATTTTTTATGCTAAAAAATATGCTATACGCTAAACAACAAATAAATTTGCCAACCAACATAAAAATATGCCAAATCTAGCATAAAATATGCTAAATTGGCAACACTGCTTAAGATCTAACCAATTAGAATTTAGCTGGATGAACTGACGCGGCTTTTTCGTTCTGTCAATTTCTGTTTCCTTTGTTCCGTTGTTGCAATGCGATTTGACTGATTTGTGACAACGTCAGGAGTGGCATCAGGTCACATTTCACAATTTTCGCATTGTATTTTATTGAGTTAAGCGCAAGTTTGATATTTGTGTGTTAACTTTTGGATTGTATTCGTGTTTATTACAAATTAATAGTGGTTAATTACATTTTATAAGTAGTGTTATTTTAGTAAGGTACTTAATAGTATAGTGTTATTTGTAAGATCTAGAACTGTAGGAGACTAGCTACAAACTGCTAAATTGCCTTCCTGTTTTGTACGAGGTTGCTCTAACGCTACTTACATTTCTCGTTTGAAAGAGGGTGTAACATTTCATAAGTAAGTTATATGATTTTTTTGTATGTAAGTTAATTTACATTTTCCTTTTTCTCCAATTTGTAGATTTCCCAGTGACAATACACTTAAAAGGTCCTGGTTGGTAGCACTTGGAAAAGATCCAGCTTATAATATTGCCTATGAAAGGGTGTGCTCCGAACATTTTGGACAAACCAATTTTGAAGTGGCAGGCGAACTGAAACGTTTAAGAATAGGGTCAATTCTAAACCTAAAACTACCTCAATGTTTTGAAGTTGATCACTTGGAAAAAAGTTATTTACCGAGCTCACCTCCACCTACATGGTATGTTAATTTTCACTTAGTACTCACAAAGAATCAAAAAATATTTTTTAATTGTAGCAGCAAGCTGGAAAGTGTTGATTCACCTCAAAGTAGTTCACCAAAATCTCCGACAAAACTTTCTCCAATAAAACGGAGTGATTCAGACTCGTCTCCATCTGCTCATTCTTCTGATATAGTACGGATGGTACAATTATTTCATCCGTATAGGTAAGTTTAATATCAAATTTTCTTTAAAATCAAAATGTAATATGTATTTTATTTATATAAATTTTACATAGCATTTATATAATGCCTTAGTACCAAAGTGTAACTAGTCTAAAGAAATGTTCTATTTTCAGCAAACCTTCCACAGAAGATACCAATGTAAATTTAAGAGAGAGGATTCGCTTTTTGAAGAGGCAATTAAGAGTATGCAGAAACAAACTAAAAATTTGCAGAAAAACAAGCAGGAGGCGAAAACTAAAAATAAAATCCTTGAACGGGTTATTAACCGAACTAAAAAATAAATTTTCTTTATCTACCCAAGCCACATCAGATATTATGACATCTCTTCAAGGAGCCCCAGCTGCTTTATTAAAAAGAATGATGTTGAATAGGAAACTGGATGGTAGGAAAGTAACAATGGCAAAAATTGAAAAAGAATTAAGAAGCTTTGCTATGACTCAACAATTTTATAGCAGCAAAGCTTACAACTATGTAAGAGAAATATTTGGATTTGCGCTTCCTGCCCCATCAACAATTAGTAGTTGGCTGTCAAAAGTGGACTGCAGTCCAGGGTTTACAGCTCCCGCAATATCGTCATTAAAATTAAGAGCTGATGAATTCTTCACTAAAAAGAACAAACAATTGATGGTATCTTTGTTAATTGATGAGATGTCAATAAAAAAAGAGTTAACTAGCGATAGACACACTCAACAAGTATTTGGCTACACCGATATTGGAGCAGGCAAAAGCCTTAACAATGAGCAAGAGTTGGCTACTGAAGCCTTAGTTTTCGTGGTAGTAGGAGTAAACGACTATTTTAAAGTCCCAATTGCATACTTTTTAATTAACAAAATGTCGGAAATTGAAAAGGCAAGTTTAATATTGGAAGTGCTGCGGCAATTACAACAAGTAAACTGCAAAGTTTTGTCAGTCACCTGTGATGGACCCCATGTTCATTTTAAGATGCTGCAGAGTTTAGGATGCAATGTCACAAATGTTGTAAATCTGAAACCATACTTTTACCATCCCATTACTCACCAGCGAGTCTATGTATTATTAGATGTTTGCCACATGTTGAAGCTTATTAGAAATAATTGGGCAAATATCAAAGTAATCATTGATCCCAGTGGAAATGAAGGGAAATGGGAGTACATAGAAACACTCTTTAAAATTCAAGATGATGAAGGCTTTTACTTGGGAAACAAATTGAGAGGAAAACATATTCAGTGGGAAACAGCAAAAATGAAGGTAGGAATTACATTATTTATTTACTGTAATAAATAATCTTATTTTGTATAACATTTTTAAAATATATATATTTTTCTCTTCATAAAATAAAAAGTGGATATATGTAAATTTCCTGTCGACTACGCCATCTGTTTTGTGGATTGTGTGACACATATAATTTTCTGATTCCATAAAGTAGTAAATATAATGTCATTTTATTTTGTTTTTACCTAAAGTGGTTATACTTGTTCCGCACTGCATTTGTTCATTGTGCACTTATTATAAAGAAACTGTAAAAAACTTATTAGAAGTCCTACACTGCCACTCTTAATTAGCTGGTGACACAATCTTTGCAAAATATATGTACATTGGGGCTACATTATTATTATGTAAATGTTTTATTTTTAGGTGAACATTGCCGCTCAGACTTTGAGTAATAGTGTTGCAGATGCACTTGAATTTTTGTACGATACTTTACATCTCGATGATTTTAAGGGAGTCAAACCTACAGTAAATTTCATAAGAAATGTTGACCAGTTGTTTGACTTGTTAAATTCGAAGAATTTATATGGAAAGGGTATGAAAACTCCAATGCAAGGAAAAAATGAAGCTACCTGGAAACCAGTTTTGGAAGAAATATTGGTATATCTGGAAAATTGCAAAACTCGAACTGGCAGGCTGTTGTATACTACTTACTGTAGCATTTTTTTATATTTTCATATTGTATTAATATGAATTTGGCTTGACTAAATGAAATCAAAATTAACGGTTATTTTATTTTTTTCCTGATTTATGGAATTTCAATAAGAATATATAAGAATATAATTTATAAATAAACGATTCTTAGAATTTATGAAAAAGTTTTACATAACCCCAACTTAGGTAGATATACAATACGCAGTAACTAGTATAAATAATAAAGTAGGTATACTTTTTCTCTCACCGTTTCAAATTTTCGTATCTTATAAATGATTTCTGCTTTATTGTTTAAACCGGTCCTGTACGAATCACGTGACTCAGGCCGGCCAACTTAAAATTAGCACAACATGGCGACCACCGTAAAGGAGTCGAACCGAATATACTATTAGAAGTCCATAGATCTTAAGTCCGTCGTGCTTACTCACATCACTTTATCTCAGATCACCTAAACTGAAGAGATCTGAGATCTCAGTCAAAAAGAACGCACCAATATAGTGACATTGACACGTAGTGGACTTTAATGTTATTTAGTAGGTTTGGCAACACGGTAACATTGAAAGATATTTTTGTGGTACAGAAAGGGGGGGCATTCAAGATTCAAGTTTTGCGTTCCAATTTATAATTTCGGTTTGTGTTATGAAATGAGTGCAAGTTAATAAGAATTAACTTAATTAGTATATTAAAACTGGTAGAAAATGGACCATTCGAATGGTATTCTTTCAGGACTTTCTCAATTATTAGGCACAACAGAGTCCGCACTTAGGTTGTTGTTGGCCATTTTAGCTGGTAAGATAAATATATATATTAATACCTTTTTGGAAATTCTATTGGCGATTCTATTTATGCTTTATGTGATACTTTGTACTTTACTATGAATGCAACGTCGTGTATTTGTAAACAAATTTTATTTGCACTTTGTATATAGTATCAATTGTTTGGTATATGTTATCAACCTTTGTATTTATATGTGTATAAGAAACACAGTTTAAAATTAAAATATACCCTTATCGTTAAAGGAGATTATACAGTTCTAATCAAAGTTGTTTACAAAATAGAACAACACAAAATATCTATATTAGTTGTTTGCTTCTCTTAAAATTATTCTCTGAGCTTATTTGTTGACTACCAAGCTTCACATTTAATAGAGGCGATATTATTTTATTAATGGATTGTAAGAAAAGTAAATTAGAAAGTCGCTTCCCTTGCAAGCTATCTCATTTTTCGGCCATAGTTTTGTCAGCCTCAGAAAAGATTTGTTCAGATGGAACGGAAGTAGCTAAACAATTTTCAATCTTTTAATGCTAAATTCGGATTTTTCAAAGAATCTCATTGCCACCAATCTATTAGGTGTTCAGGTATTTCTTGAACAAGAAAGTATTGAATCATAAAATTATAATTTTTCCCATTAATGTAAAATATTATTAACATTGTTATTGACATCAATGGCAAAAACAATGAACATTGATGGCTAAACATTGATATTTCAAAAACATCGCCCAGTCCCAGTATAAGGGCGAAATAAGTTTAGAGTTCTTTGTCTGATTGACTGATTCCTGTTGACATTGTAATATTTAAATAACAATTTATTGGCACAACCAAATGGCTATCGATAGAGGTCTTTTTAACTTGTAATATCTATATAATTCAATATAATAGATTTGAAATTAATAAAAGTAACATTAATGTGTATAAAAAAATTAAAGAGATATTTATCATTCATTGTATTTTAACTCAAATATTGGACACTATGTTTTCCTTTAATGTTTTGTGGATACTACTTCCCAAACGGTTTTCTGTTTGGCTGTCCTCTTCTTTTCTTCAGGGTAGTCCAAGGCACTTTACTAATTTTTTGGCTTATTTTTCTCGTCATTCGCGTTGGGTGTGTGTTTCGCGGCCTCTAGAAGGGGCAAATTCTTAGCCGGCTTACTATGTCTAAGAACGACCTTAAATAGTGGATCCATTTGCTAAAGCTATCCCTACTAGAAATCCTGGTCACCTTTCTAGAGTTTGGCAGGACCTCTATTAGGTGATCCCTCTTCTCTTTTTGTTCTGTACTTCTTGGTCTTTATTGCTGGGCGCGGTTTTCTCAACCGTGGATGCTTGGCATAGTCTTATCTAATGTAGTTCGTCAGCTCCCTCATCTGGATGTTGGGGCGGGTCTTCAGTTCTTAGAATTTCCTCCTGACTGTCTCTTCCATGATGTCCTCGATCTTTGTTTTGGTGCTCCAGCTGACATCTTCTCCCGGTATGTCCACATTGTCTTCGAGTCTGTCTCTTTCTGTTCTTTCTGAAGAACACGGCTTGGTATTGACATTGTAATTTTTGAATAACAATTTATTGGCACAACCAAATGGCTATCGATAGAGGTCCTTTTAACCTGTAATACTTATATTCAATATAATATATTTAAAATTAATAAAAGTAACATTAATGTGTATGAAAAAATTAAAGAGAAATTTATCATTAATTGTATTTTAACTTAAATAATATTGGACACTTTGTTTTCCTTTAATGTCTTGTGGATACTACTTCCCAAACGGTCTTCTGAGGATATTTTTGTTTCAATTGCTGTGTGTAATTTCGTTTTATGTATAGTGCATCCATTATTTCTGTATTATGCATCTATGTGGAAAACATTTTGGTCAGAGTTGTTTGTCCAGCCTTGAGTAACTGTACTTTTGTGGTTTGTTATTGATTAAGACATGCTTTTAAGTACTCTGCCCTGGTCTAAATCTGCTCTGTGTTTCAGAAATAAACTTTATTGATACTATAGCATCAAAAGGCCACTGACCAAGGTCTTTCAGCCAATTTACAATGTTTTTATAGTATATATAGAATTTTTCTAAGTGATAATTACAATATTACAACTGGCTACATTATTTCAACAAGTTGAAATTATATACAAGTAATACCAAGGAAGGAAAGTTGCTTATTGATTTAGTATATAGAGAATTTTTTCAAATAGAGTTTTTTCTTCATGTGTTCTAAACTGAGCATTTTCTGGTATTTTTATAATATGATGCTCAATCAGCCGGATGTTGTTTTTTTCAAGGGAGAAGGATTTTTATAGTTGATCTAGTCTCTTATTTATAGTGTCTATTTCAGTTTTACTGTAAAGCAGTCTATTTGGTGGGTTATGCATTGGGTTACCAGGATGTCTCTTTTTTGTTGGTCATTTCACATACTTTCATATTGTTTTTGCCTGGTTTTTACAATTATAGAAAATTGTAGCACCATACTCTATTAAGGGTCTACAAATCATTTTATAAATATTGGCAGCAGTTTCAGTCCCAATCCCCTCATTTCTGTATGTTAGGCTTCTGAAGTGTTGTACTCTGGTTATTATTTTTTTTTCAACTATGATGTGTGGTAGTTGAATTTTAGTTTTTTATCTATTTCCATTCCCAGGTACCTGACATATTGGGAGGGTTTAATCATATTTTTCAATATAGTTATTGTCGGAGAATTATCCTGGATCCTTTGGTTAAAAATTATTAGTTATATTTTAACAGGATTTATTGTTAATCTCCATCTATTGGCCCAATATACTACCTCATCGACTTGCCGTTGTGTCATCTGCAAATTGAAGGAAGTTGCAATTAGTAAATTCATTTTGACATATTTCATTACAGTAGAGGTTGTATAATAAGGGGGACAGTGGTGAGCCCTCTGATACTCTTCGTTGCATGGAGAATGATTGGGAAAATGTTCCATTGATTCTTACTATACACCTGCGACTTGTGAGAAAATATTGGATGATCAAAGTAGTGAGAGGAGCAATTAATCCTATGTAGTTTATGTAATAAACATTTGTTTATGCCAAACAGAGTCAAAAGCTTTTTACTTTTCCTCCCAAACTATCTAAATGCGAGAAAACTATTGGTTTACCCCAAATAAAGTTGGAATTTTGGATTTTGTTTTAGTTATTTTTCGTTTTATAGCAAGAGCAACTCGAAAAAACGGTGTTTAGAAGAAAAAAAATCCTGTGTGTATGTCGTTGGCCACTTTTCGTAACATAGAATAGAGTTTATTGATCTCACAATATCAAATGACATAGGACAGGTCAAATATAAGCAAATTAAAATGAAAAAGTACAGATAAAACTGGGACTTTTACCTTAAAATTTTAGAACTTAGCAATACAAACATACACATACTAACAATATTATAAAAATCAAGAAACACACAGATACTTTACAAATTAAAATCAAACAAAGTATGGGCTGCAGTTTAGACAAAATTCAACCAGTATTTTCAAAATATTCTTCAATTGAATAAGGGCACATGTCAATGAGATAGTTTTTAGTTTTCTCTTTAAATTTATGCACCAAGGCCCATGGCAATATCTTTGAAACCTCCTAGGAGACTATTATATAGTTTAATTCCCATTACTTCAGGTGATTTCTTACAGATTACTATACGCTGGTAAGGTATACATAAATCTGATTTATATCTTGTATCATGATCATGAATACCATTATTCCGAAAATAATCGCCTTTATTCCTATCAACTAATGTGATGTTATAATAATTGTTGGGACCTTCTGCTTTCTGTTAATTTCGCAGGTCAGTTGGCCATAGGTCCATATAGGTTTAATTATTGCCTTATAATAGGATTTTATTTTCGATGGAAAGAGAAGACTTCCGTCCAAATAGCCGGTAAATATCTCTACTTCTTAGGTCTATTTGTTTTCGTTTCTTCTTGATATGTTCCTTCCAGTTCAATTTGGCATCTAGATGTAAGCCCAGGTATTTCACGGATGTCGATTGTGGGATTTGTGTGTTATTTAACTGTATTGGAGGATATACGTCTTTTCTTAGAGTAAAGTTATATATGTAGATTTTGTCTCATTTATTTCGACACTCCAATCTTTTAACCACTTCTCTAATTTTTTAAGATATTCTTGGAGGATATGGTGGGCTTGCAGCACATTACTATGGGTAGTTAGAATGACAGTGTCATCAGCAAATGTTCCTATTGTGATGTTTGGTGATAATGGGAGATCTGAAGTAAACAAGATATATAATAGTGGATCAAGGACACTGCCTTGTGGTACACCCGAGTTGATAGGCAGCATAACAGATACGTCTCCTTTTATTCGTACTCTGAATTGGCGATTGTTTAGATAAGATTCCAATAGTTTGAAGAATGTTGGTAAATGTTTTTTTAATCTTGTATAATAGTCCAACATGCCAAACCCTATCGAAGGCCTGTGTAACGTACTGAGGTACAATATTCTTTCTGTTTAGAGAATTTAGTATTGTATGGGTTATGCGGTGACACTGTTGGATTGTGGAGTGGGCTCGTCGGAATCCCAACTGAAATTCAGGTATCCAATTGCTGGCATCAAAATCAGGATCAATTTTTCTAAGAATCAGTTTCTCTAATAATTTTGATATAGTTGAAAGCAGACTGATAGGTCGATAAGATTTTACTTCATGTGGGTCTTTCCCAGGTTTAAGTATTAGGATTATTTCAGCAATTTTGAGTTTTTCTGGCCAATATTGTATTCGAATAATTGCATTAAATAGGTAAGTGAGGAGTACTATACCCTTTCGCGGTAACTCTTTTAACATCTTTGGAGTTATTAAATCCATTCCTGGGGCTTTCTTAATGTTTAGAAGTTTTATTTCATTTGCTAAGTCTTTTGGTCTAATTAGGTCTATTGTTTGGTTTGTTTGGATAGGGAGTTCTAGAAATTCCATAATTTCTATGTCTGGTATTGTGTTGTGTGGTTTGTAGATTTCTGAGAGGTGCTTAGCGAATGCATCTGCCTTTTCTTTATCTGATTTGGCACACTTTTCTTCAGCATGTGTCTGTGTTTCTAGTTGTAGTGGAGGAGATGTTAATATGGGTTTATTTTTAGACTTTACTGGCTTCCAAATAGAGTTATCAAAACGATTTAAATTAGACATATAGGTTTTAAAGGACTCTTATTTCATTGCTTTTAATTTAGTTTTCAATTTGTTGCTGAGTTTATTGAAGTTCCTTTTATCTGCAGGATTATGACTCCTTTGCCATTTTGCTCTCGCTCTTCTTTTTTTAGCTACTAGTGTCTAATTTCTAGAGGTATATTCATAACGTCTTTTTTAACTGCTATTTCAGGAGTTGTTTGTTGCACTGTCTCTTGCAGTAGATTTATGAAATCGTTTGTGGCTTTCTCGATTTCATTTGGGTTTGTGAGGCTTATGCTTAAGTGTATTTCTTCATTTAGTTTATGTTTATAGTGGGTCCAATTGGTTTTGAAGTTGTGTAGTCTAGGTGTAGTTTGAATGTGTATGGGGCACGAACTGATAGAATTACTGGCGAATGATCCGAAGATAGATCATAGCTTGGGATAATATCTGTGTATGCTGGGGAGGTGCCATTAGTGACGAAGAAGTCTAGCAGGTCTGGCAGTTTATTTATATCGGTTGGCCAGTATGTTGGTGCTCCTGTGGACAAAAAGTAGTATCTTTTTTCCTGTGTTACTTTAGATAGTTCTCTTCCTTTTGTGGTAGTTATTCGAGATCCCCACATCTGATGTTTACTATTGTAGTGTCCACCTGCTATAAATCTTGAACCAAGTGTGTTGAAAAATGATTCAAACTAATCTTTTTTTAGGTTATGCTTCGGGGGATAGTAAACTGCAGTAATCGTTATCTCGTATGGCATTGTATTTACTCGAATTGATGTGGCTTATAGAAATTCCTCCTCATATTTTGGTAGCTCACAGTGTTTGATTGTTTGTTTAATTAAAATAGCTGTGCCCGCATGCGCGGTGCCATCCGGATGATTTGTGTAGTAAATTTTATAGAATGGAATCCTAAAGTAAGATTTATTAGTAAAATGGGTTTCACTGATTAGAAGAATGTCAATTGAGTTTTGTCTAAAAATAACTGGACTTCATCCCTGTGTTGAACAAGGCCGTTAGAATTCCACAATGCAACTCTGAGAAACTTAGCCATTATTTATGTACTCAAGCGTTTGAAAATCAGTCATGCTCTTAAAAGTAATTGAAAGCGGGAGTTAATAGACTACCAAATGATGTGCAATAGTACCCCAAACACCACAATTTAATTTGTTGATAAGCATTGTCAACATGTTGAGAACCATACTATTCTGCTATATTAACTGGTTAAACATAGCTTTAAACTCATCTAAGAATTTATTTAATGTCATTGAAGATTCTTCACCATTAGCTCTATTATGTATTTCTACTCCTGCAGTTGTCTGTGTAGCTCCGATTAGTATGTCTGGGTTGACATTGTTGGCCTTGATCAGTTCATTTTGTATTGTGTTGAAGTCACCAATTTTATGATTGAATATTATTCAGGGCATCTTATAGATGAACCTTATTGATTTTGAGTTCACCAGAGCCTGCACATTTTTGTCGTTTTTGTCATTTTTGGAAAATTTTCAGTTTGTTAGCACGATACATCCTCCAGAGTACATACAAGTGACCAATTTTTTGATTAGATATTATTCAGGGCGTCTCAAAGATGAACCCTATTGATATTCAGCTCACTAAAGCCAGTACAACCACTGCTATTGTACTTGGAGTACCAAGTTTTTGTCATTTTTGGAGAAATTTCAGATTGTTAGCACGATACATCCTCCAGAGTATATACAAGTGACCAATTTTATGATTGGATATTTTTCAAGGTGTCTCACAGATGTACACTTTTGATTTTCAGCTGACTAGAGTGAGTACAGTGGGTCCTATAAATCTCGATATACTACATTTTTGGTTATTTTTGGAGAAATTTCGGTTTGATAGAACAATACATCCTCCGAAGTGTATACAAGTGACAATTTTATGATAGAATATTGTTTAGTAAGTAGTAAGTTAGTTTTAATATTCAAAACCGTTTATTTGTTCATTAACTAGTCCCCAACATAAGGAACTGATAATATAAATTTCACTTTTAAAATTTTACCATTTGCTCAAACAAATCAACACTTTTACAGAGCAAAAGGAACACAACCTTTCTCACTGAATGTTCGTGTTATTTTATGTTCCTCTACATATCAATTTACTACTAATGCTCTTAAAATTTATATACATGATCAATTATCTTTCAGGTTAACTCACTCTTATACTGGGTTTGTAGATGTGTTAGACATTTAGATTAGTCTAGTCTTATAAATACTGTTATAAAATTGTCTAAACAATGTGTATAAATGCCAGACTTCAAAATTTAACTTGAATTAGCCTAATTATTGCACACCTTTATTACCCGATACCTGACTAAGTCAAATTTGTAACTCCTAAATATTCTCACCTACTGTAGGCAAAAATTTATAGCGTGTATCCCTCAACATACGTTTGACATGCTGTGGCTTTCACTTTATTAATGTGTGTACATACTAAAACTTTTCTGTATGATTGATATGTTGAATGATAAATTTCTTAATTAATAATCATTTTCAGGATACCCATTGGCCCTGGTACACAGGAAGTACCTTTACAATAAGGATCGCAGCTTGCAGCATTTATTTTTCATCGTTTCCGGATTTACTTTAGGTTATTGCAATTTCGGGAAAAATATATTCCACAATGTATTCGCAACATTTTTTACGTACTGCACATTTTTCATACTCAAAGGGACCGCACTTAGTGTAGCCATCGTGTTTGTATTTAACTTGGGTTACCTCCTTATAGGTAAGTCGTTATTTTGTTTTCCATTATTCAAATCGTATTGTACTGTTTATTTTTTTAGGTTATTATTATACAAGTACCGGAAATTATGATATAACTTGGACAATGCCACAATGTGTCATTACTCTTCGATTAATAGGTAAATTTACTCCTAATTTTTTTATTTAAGTATAATCGTTACAATTTTCGTTTCAGGGATAGCATTCGATTTGTATGACGGCCACCAACCCGTCGAAACGTTGTCAAATGATAGTAAAAAGTTGGCATTAGTCCAAAAACCCAGCATTCTCGAAATATTCGGCCACGCTTTCTTTCCGTCTTCGTTTCTAATTGGGCCCCAGTTTTCTATGAAAAGGTACTTGGAATTTGTCGATGGTCAGTACAATAGCAAGGTTAGTAACATGCATATAGTATTTTTAAAGTCAATTAAAGACATGATTATAAGATAATATGTATAAGTCCAATATTAAAACATAAATTTAATATGATCTATTAGAAACTCACTTTTCATAATTCTAGATTTGCAAATAAAATTTTATCGGATTTCAATGTCGTTCGAGTTAATTAAATTTTTTATTATCAGTTTACTTCAATATTTTTCCTTTGAAAACGTTTGAAAAACTAATTATTTTTGGAAAACTAATTAGTTACTACGCTTATTAAGATTTATGATAATTTATATTAAAAAAGTTTATATTATAACCTTTATAATTGGATAGAAAACTCGGAGATTCTAGAAACGTCGTTCAAGGTCTAACACCGCCTACATAATTTTTTAGTGTTTTTGCACCATTAGTTAGATAATACAGTTTCGCAATCTTATTTTTTGTAGTAAGAGTTTGAAATGCGGTATGAAGTTATATATCGACATAAATCTGGAAGGACCAGCCACGGTGATGTGGCAAACGTTGTTTTCTTGTACGTGGATTTTATATGTAGTATAAATTAAATGCAATATACACTTTCACTGATTATTATTCAACTTTTCATATACTTGTTGTTTATTTTCGGAACAATTAAGATGTAGCACTGAATATGATTATGTTTATTACTTATAGAAGATTTGATTAAACCTTATACTTTTAAGATAGTTTTTGTATGGATAGATAAGGTTAACTTTGATATTTGAGGGTTTTGAAGTGGTTTTTTTATATGTGAAAGGGACGGTAAATGGATATTTGCGTAGCTAAGGAAATATTGAAGAGATAAGAACAATGATATTTTGTTTATAATTTATACGGAATGCGTAAATTTTGATATACGGGGTGAAGATGAAAGTAATGTTACGAAACAGAACACTGGTATAGTCCCTGAATCCGACTCTATTTAAGCCATGTATGAAAGTTGAAATTATGGCGAATGCGCAGGGATTTGGTAGAACTGTTTACGATTGTGACTATCTTATCTAGACATTGTTTCTGTGACCAGTCTTATCTATAAAATGCCAGAGCCAATTGTTTTTGTATAAGCCGCAATCTAGAATTATCTAGTAAAAAAGAACTAATATATAAGGGACCGACCAGCGAGTTAGTTTAGTTTATAAAGTGATCTCGACAAGTAAACAAGAATACACCGAAATAGCGAACAGTAAAGTGTTGATATAAATTAATAATTAAGTTCAGTTCGAATCGGTCTTTCAGCAAGTGCGTATCAATAGATATTTGTTGTAAACAAACCGGTTAGTGTAAAAACTATACTTATTAATTGACTATTAATAGAGGTGCGAAAAAACCAAAAACTTTTTGGTGAAAATACAAACAACTAAATTAACCTTCACAGGACTGGCCGGGGTCCGTTTGTACCCCATGACGTATGTTTTTGCTGTATCTTTGCAAACGCAAATTTTTAAACATTGATCTTTCATCTAGCTGCAGTTTATGAATAATTTTGATAAAATATGATGTATAGTAGTTTTTATTGGCTGGTATAAACAAAAAATAGTTTTATATTCCAGGGGTCTCTTCAGACCCCAGTCAGCCTTTTATGTCCGATAAAATAATCCCGATAACTGTTAGTAAAATCGGGGAATCCCATACATTTAACGTTTGTTTACTCACAGGGAATTTACCCATATAATTGTAAAATGTAAATTACCAGTTCAAATGGGGGATTCCCCGCACTGCGATATAATTTTTAGACTTGAATATTCGGGTTAGTCTCTTGTGATATTGCGAGTAGGGGTTGAGGCTTACTGACAATGAGATGTTACGTATACTTGAAAGTGATGATCCAGAGTTTGATAGTGTTATCAATGAGGAAACATCGAGTGACTTAGAAGATGAAGACATTGTCACAGAAGTAGAGGAAGTTGTTGATCAAAGTATAGAGAAAACGAACCCAGAGGAACCAACAGTTAGTAACAGCCAGGGCATTCCAGTATATAAATCTAAAGATGGAACTGAGTGGTCAAAAATTCCAGGAAACACAAAAGTTAGACGTTTAAAAGCTGTCGTCCTATAATTCCTGCTGCAATGTCAAGAGTCAGATTCAAACAAATTACTTTATTTTTACGCTTTGATAATTTTCAAACAAGACAAGAACGAAAATTAGTAGATTAGCTAGCTCCGATAAGAGATATATTCGATATTTTCACTTCTAATTGTAAAAAATCACTTAATCCTGGCGACCATCTACGTGTAGATGAGCAACTTATACCATTTAGGGGTAAGGCACCATTCCGAGTCTATATGAAGAGTAAACCTGATAAGTATGGAATCAAAATATGGACTCTTGTGGACTGCACCACTTCTTATATTGCAAACATGCAAGTTTATTTGGGTAAGTTATTTGAAAAGCGATATAGGCAAACTTTATATTCCTATGTATCTATTAATTTTTAGGAAAACAATGTAACAAAGCGGAAAAGGGTCGAGGTCAAAGGGTTGTCCTATATTTGACAGACCATTTGGAAGGCGGATTTGGAATAACGACCGATAACTTTTTTACAAGTTTAGAACTTGCTGACAAGTTGTGGAAAAAAATAATACTTTATGTGGAACCCTCCGGAAAAATAAAACATTTATTCCCAGGGAACTTCTACCGGCATCGTACAAGAAAGAGTTTTTAAGTATGTTTGCTTTTAGAAATCAAAGAACGCTAGTATCCTATTTTTCAAAACAAAAACATGCTGTCATCTTACTTTCAAGTGAGCATACTGATAGTAAAGTAGCTGGAGAAGAACAGCACTATAAACCAGAAATTATTCTTCATTACAACAAAACAAAAGGTGCTATCGACACTTCAGATAAGTTGGCCAAAGAATATACAGTGCAGAGAAAGTCAAACCGCTGGCCAATGGCAATATTTTCGCATCTTATAGATATTGCAGGAATAAATGCTTATAAATTGTGGTTACTGCAAAACCCGGATTGGCGAAAAAACAGTTTGGATAAACGTAAAATGTATATTTTGGGACTAGGAAAAGAACTCATAAAGAAAAACGTTTTCCGGCGATATAATAATAAATAAATTCAGACGAATAGAAAACGGCATATGACAGACGTTTTTCCCGAATTACTGGATGCAACAGAACATAGAGTTGAACAACAAAACATTACCAGGGGGTGGATGGAAATAAAACAAACAACTCGGATAATCCTGGAAATGAAAAAAACATGGAAAAGGAGCTAACAAAGAAATTATTCAATATCCAGAATGCTCATCTCCACTCTGACAAGGTATATGTATTCATCGAAAAAACATACAGGGAAGAGGAAGGAATAGGTAAAATGCACCCAATGAAGGTAGGCCACATTTTATATAAGAAACTAAAAATTCCAAACATCATCAGCATAGCAAGTGTAGGTAAAAATAGAGTAATAACAGAATTGTGTGTGTGTGTGTGTGTGTGTGCGTGTGCGTGTGCGCGCGTGTGTGTGTGTGTGCGTGTGCGCGCGCGCGTGTGTGTGTGTGTGTGTGTGTGTGTGTGTGTGTGTGTGTGTGTGTCTAAAATGGAGGGTTGGCATTGGACAGAATCCGTTCGCCACAGAAATGGTGTTAAATTAGGTCCTAATATATTTTCGGTTTAAATTTATTTAGATATCAAGTTTGCTTTCTCTGAGAAAAGTGATTAACTGATCTAGGACATTTTTATTATTCATACTTAGCAGAGTGGTTAAATTAAAGGGTTGAGCTATATTACTGTTGGTGATGAAACGTAGAAAGTTAGGACGACTATTGCTATATTTTCCACATGAAAAAAATATGTGGTTCAAGTCAGCAATGGATTTGTTGTCGCATGAACAGATGTTCGTTTCTGCTACACCAATTCTGTGAAGATGTGCTGGAAAATTAGCATGATTCAATTTTAACATGGCAATAGTGACAGAGTACGCTCGGCTTACGGCATAGTCATCAATGTGTGGGACGTGATTCGGTAAGGTTGGATGTATTAAAGTGTAATGATTGTTAGATTTTTTGGTAAATTCTATCCAACTCTTTTCCCAACTTTTACGTGATTCAATTTTTCCTTTGTTAATTATGTCACTAAAATCGTATTTACCTATGACGTTCGGTAATTTAGTGGCTTCCTTGGCTAAAGAGTCAACTTTGACATTCCCCAAAATACCTGCATGACCTTTCACCCAGATGAAAATAACTATGTTCCCCTGTGTGGACAGCTTGTGGAGAAGTTTCTTAATGTTACAAATGTTGTAGATAACTTTTTGTGGGATAGATTGCTAATAGCTTCAAGTACAGATTTGGAATCGGACATTATTAATGCATTTTGCGTAAGTTTTTGTTTAATTAACCACTGTAGTGCTTCTTCGATTGCAAAGATTTCGGCAGTGAAAATGGAACAAGTATCTGAGATTTTATATTGAAGTTTAGTACTGGTATCGGAGATATAAACGGCCGAACTAGTACCGCTTGTTGATTTTGAACCGTCTGTGAAGATTTTAAAGAAGCTATCATATTTATTGAGATTGGTTAACAGTGTGGATTTCGCTGTAAGTCGGAAATATGACTCTTGGTCCGAAGGTGATATCTGAAAATTCAAGTTCAAATATGGGAATGCATTTATTGAAAATAACATATGCATCCGCCAAGGGTGGACTATTTCTTTTGTTCCAATATTTATTTGTTAAATTTTCTATAGACAGTTGAGGGACTAATTGATTAAGGGTATTGTTATAATTGAAAAACTTAGGTAACATAGTTTTTTAAAAGCTAAATAATTTCGTCTGATACCTAAAGGGGGCTCTCTTGCCTCTGCAAGAATGGCTGGAGTGGGCGATGATTTTAAGGCTCCAATGCATATCCTTATAGCACTATATTGTACTTGATCAATTTTTTTTAAATGTACATTTGCAGCAGACCCATACAGGATACAGCCATAATCAAGTATCGACCGAATGTATGCCCGATAGAACAGGAGAGCGATTTTAGGATCAGCTCCCCATTTAGTTTTTGTGACGCATTTCAACATATTTATCCCCTTTTCAGCTTTACTCTTGAGATGGTTTATGTGGCTACCCCACAGAAGTTTATTATCTACTACAACGCCTAAATATTTGTATTCTGTTTTGATTGGTATTTTGAGACCACTCAGAGTGAGCGTATCAGTGAGGTGTAATCTGTGTCTAGTAAAAAACATAACAGCTGATTTTTATGGAGAAATTGTTGAGGTGTGATCACTAAACCATGTCTTAAGGCAATATACAATATATTTCAGTACTTTGACACATTGATTGTAGTTATCCTGTGTGGTGTAGAAACAAAAATCATCTACGTATTGTATGCATTTTACATCCGAATCAAAGATGTTATGTAAACTATAAGAATATACATTGAATAGAAGGGGACTAAGAGCCGCTCCTTGAGGTAATCCGTGATTGGCAACCCTTGGTCCATGCAATACATTATTATTGTCTTTAATGTATATTTTTCGATTTCGACATAAGTCTACAATGTCGTATGAAATCTGAGGATGAACGTTTAATGAAATTAAACTTTCAGTGAGAATGTTCAGATCAACCGAGTCATATGCGCCTTATAAGTCCACAAACAGACAACCGACGTACAAGTTTTTCGAGAATGAATATTGTATTCTAAATACCATTTCAACCTAGCCTTTATCATGCGTTCAAACATTTTCATAATACAGGACATGAGCGAGATTGGGCGATAAGAAGATATATTATTTGGGTCTTTTTGGGGTTTTAAAATAAGAACAATGATAGTTTCTTTAAGCTCATCAAAGACGCGGCTATTAAGCCACCATTTATTAAAAATATCTAATAGTGCATTCTTAGCTATCGATGGTAAAAATGTGAGCATTTTTTAGGTGATATTATCACTGCCGGGCGCCGTTCTACGGCGAAATAAGAGAGCAGATTCCAATTCTGATAAGCTGAAATAATTACAGCGAAAATTGCTAGAGTGAGTTATTTTTGTTGTGCTGGTGAATGTATTACTAGCAGTAGGAGGAGCAAAATAATCTAGTAACTTATCTATCATCTCTGTGGATGTATATGATTGCGAATTACAATATTTTTTGTTTGAAATTTTTTTGATAAAATTCCATATTTTATCGATAGGTGTGTTTTTATTTAAATTGTTAAGAAAGTCCTTCCAACTGTTCATACTTTTGGTCTTAAAAAGAAGTTTAGTTTGGGATTCGATGTTTTTGTACTTGAGGTAGTTGTCCCAGTTGGACAGATTTTTATATTCAAGTAGAGCTTTCTTTCTCTGTAAGACCTTAGCTGAACATTCTTCGTCCCACCAGAGGGGGTGAGGGGTTTTTATGCAGACTGGCTGGTTTATTTTCATTGATGATGAGGCCGAGTCAGAGATTATATTGATCAGTTTAGTAAGAGACATATCATTACCAGTTTGAACTAATAAGTGGTTTTTGATTAGGCTAGAAAATAGTGTCCAGTCTGCAGAAGCGACATTCCATCTGGTTAAAGGAGAGATGTTCTGGGGAGTATAATTAGTATTATATTGTAATAGAATTGGGAAGTGGTCTGATCCCAAGGGGTCAGGAAGTGCTGACCAATTCAATTTGCTTACTAAATTGGGTGATGCAACTGAGAGATCGATTACAGATTTATTTTGTGTGGGCCTATTAATTTTGGTAGGTGATCCATCATTAAGTATTATGTAATTGGTGTTGTTTAAGGCGTCAACAAGTCGTGTCCCACAGACTTGAATCACCAGCAAAACCCCAGAGGGTGTGGTGGCAGTTGAAATCTCCACAGAATATGGTATCGCCATTGAACTGTGAAAATAGGTTTTCCCAGTCCTTCACGCTAACATTATATTTTGGTGGTTTGTATAAAGATACCAAGGACAAGTTCATGTCTTCAATGAATGTTACTAAAATTCTGTTTAATAGATTTGATTTTGAATCTTATATTTTTGGATATTAGAATGGCAACGCCCCCCTTGCCATCAATTCTGTTATTTTGTATACTGTTATAACCATATATATTCATATTAACACCTGGTTTTAGCCAGGTTTCACAAAGTATAAGAATGTCAAAAGTTTCATGAGATAGCAGGTTCAATAAATTTGGTTTACGTTTATTTATAGAAGCTACATTCCATTGAAGTATTTTCAATTGCCTAGTAGCATGACTCATTGCTAATACTGACGGTATCAATTGTATCGAATTCTAAGGCCGTAGCTATAAAATCCCTAGTATTTGAGTCTGAGTGGGTTGAGGTGAGTTGAAGTACTAGATTTTAGATCGAAATTAGTATGGATGAAGTTAATGATATTTTCTATGACTTTCTCTTTATATTGAACATAATCATCCCTGTGAGGGTTTGGAATAATGGGAGCTGTTTTAGGTGCCTTTGGTACATCTGTTTTTTTTGAGGAAGTTGGTGGGGGTGTTATGGGAGGGGTAGAGGCTTTACGTTTTTTTGAGGGTGCAGTTGGTTTATGTAGTATATATGCGGGGGGGATGTACTGTGACTGCGAAGTTACAGGTAGAGGAGGGAAGTTTTGTGTATTATTAAAAACTGCAAATCTGTTATTCGTTGTGATTTTTGAATATGCAGGATTGTTAACTATGGTTTCGGCTTCTTTAAAAGAAATATTTTTAAACGCCATTTCTCTTTTGATGTTATGTTGTTTTGTATACATAGGGCATTTTTTGGATATCGTAGGGTGATTGTTGGTTTGGCAATATATGCAAAAACTGCCAGGATTTGGGCATTCTGAGTCCTTGGTATGTACTTCAGTACATATTTGACACCTTTGTGACTTTGATTTACACAATTTGGCTGTGTGGCCATATCTCAAACAACTATAGCATTGCACAACTGGGTGAATATAAGGCTCCACGGAAAATTAGGTTAAATAAATTTTAATTTTTTCGGGAATGAAGTTTCCTTCAAAAGTGACAATTATTAGTTGACTATCAACAAATTTGATTTTACCTTCACCATTCGTAACCCTTCTCTTCATACGCTGAACTTTGACCACCTTCATATTATCGCATTCAATGTTTTTGAGTAAATAATCTTCAGAAAAAAAAGTGTACCCATCTCACAAGACCCTTGCGGTGATTATAGAATGTGGGAATGTACGCAACCAACTGATTTTTTTTCATTATTTCATGGCCTACTAATGAATTCGCTATATAGTAGTTTTTAAAAATTACTTTTACTCTACTTACTCCTACCGATATTATATCTACTATGTTTTGTTTAAATTTGTCTTCAGTTAACAAAAAATATCCTATTTTCATTGGAAATAACCTGCCGAAGTTTTTGTTCATGTGCTCTACAAAAACATAAAACGGACCTTTATCTTTCATAGTGTATTTATTTGTTAAATTGAATAATTTTAAATCTTTATAGGAATCATTGTTATTGATAGTGTCCATATCGTCAGGGCCAGGGCCGCCCGTATTTGTGTTCATAATTAATTATTTAAACTTGTCTTTTCAAGAACTCGTTCCAGAACAAAAAATTGTAAATAAAAATAGAAAGGAAAAAGTTAATGTGATAGAATCACGAGGTACTTCAATTAAATTATGACTAACCGATAATATACCTAATGTGAAAATTAACTAAAAATAGGTGTACTTATCTAGAAATGATGTCCTAGTCAGGCACACATAACACGTGTATACAGTTCGACTGCCAATACACAACTGTAAGAATAGAATTGAAAACTATAAAAGATGCGAATAGATTAATAACTGATGAAAGGTTAATTGAGGAACAGTTAACAGCATTTATACCTAATAACTTGTTGCAACGAAAGGGAATAATAAGAAATGTTGACACAATATTCAAAGACGATTATCTTTTTGAAAACATAATTTCCCCTGTAACAATAACCGAAGTCAATAGATTCAAAAGAAAAATAGACATAGATAGCGAATCTGTTTTTGTACCTCGGCAAATGGTCCTATTAACATTTGAGGGGAACGTGCTACCCAGTCATATTTTCATCAATAGCGTAGCATGTGCAGTCGAACCATATGTACACAAAGTCATACAATGCTTTGAATGTTTAGAACATGGTCATGTTGCAAAAAATTTTGTCGAAGTACAAAAACACTGCATTAATTGCTCTAAAGAAAAAGAAAACGAGCACAGTTGTAAGGATCCACAAGACAGTTTTTGTCTACACTGCAAAAGCGATAAACATAAATCAATTTCCAAAGTATGCCCTACAGTGCGATTTTAACAGTCAATTAGTATAGACGTGTTTAAAACAGCTCTCTTATCAACAAATCGTTTTTGTTAAGAATTCCAATTCTATTGAACCGGTCAATCCACCTAGTAAATCAGTTAATCAAATTTATAGTTCAGTGAAAAATGTCTAGTGCAGATCCCCCTGACAAAGGGGGAACTTCAGATTTGTGCAATAATAATGATAATTCAAGGAATGTGCGTTACAATTCAACATACCAAACAGCATTTCAGGAAAGCAAAAACTTAGGAAAGGATAAAGAAACACGCTTGTCTGGTCAGACAGCGACAGGTATTTCAGTACAAGTAGCAAAAAAGTTCAAACTTGATAAACCTAATTTATATTCAATTGATAAAATTTATGTATTTATCGAAAAAATTAATAATGAAAATTTAGGAAATTTACATCCCATGTCAGTTGGACACTTATTACATAAAAAACTAAAAGTTCAAAACATTACCAAAATACAAAAGGTAGGTAGAAATAGAGTAAGAGTAGAGGTTAAAACTACTAAAGACGCTAATATGTTAATAGAAAACGAAAACTTGAAAGAGGAACAATTAAAAGCATTCATACCCAATAATTTAATAGAAAGGAAAGGGGTAATCAAAGAAGTAGATACCACATTCAGTGACGAGTATTTGTTGGAAAATATTGAGTCTCCAAACGCAGTCACCAGTATTCGTAGATTTAAACGGAAAATTGATATTGATGGGGAAGCAGTATATATACCAAGGCAAACAGTTTTAGTATCATTCGAGGGTAACGTGTTACCCCCATTTGTTATAATTAATAGCGTTGTATGTCCTGTAGAAAAATACATTCAAAAGGTAGTACAGTGTTACAACTGCTTGAGGTATGGCCATGTGGCCAAGCAGTGTAAAAGCACTAACACACTATGCATAAATTGCAGCAAAAAAAGGAAGAAAATCATTCATGCAAAGATCCTGAAGACATATTTTGTTTTTATTGTAAATCAAACGATCATAAAACGATACATAAAAAATGCCCCGTATTTGAAAAACAGAAGCAAATAAAACAATTCATGTCAGATAATAATGTAACCTATATAGAAGCAAAAAACTGGTCGGATAATTCATATATTAGTAAAATTAGCAATAATAGGTTCAATGTACTTGATAATACGTCGGAAAGCTTACCATTACTTCCTAAGACAACAACCCACCAATACAAAACAAATAGGGAAAGTAATACATTTAAAAAAAATACACCATCAGAACCCTCAACATCACACAGTAAACACACAATCACACAAACCAAAAAACGTAGGATACAATCACCCAACAATGAAATCACACAAGCACCCATGTTTCCCAGATCCTTTGGTCCTAGTAAACCAGTATTCCAATTTAAAAATAATAGTACGAATGAAAATATGGAGATAGAATCCATGCAGTCAAATGAAGAAAATGATACAACATTTATTCAAACGTTCTTCCAAGTTTTCAAAAACATCTTGGAAGACATTAGCTCATTTGAAGAATTACAAAAAGTTGACATTCAATTTGTAACAGATAGGTTATATAAAATGAATCATAATCTGCCAAAAAATAACAATGCTTAATAAAATTAAAATATTACAATGGAACGCGCGCTCGGCGATTGCAAATAAATATAGTTTGATGAAGTGTCTGTCAGAACACGATATTGATATTTGCGTTATATCTGAAACGTGGTTTAAAAAAACAACATCATCAATTTTCCAGGTTATAATCTAATTAGAACTGATAGGGATGACGGATATGGAGGTACAGCAATACTAATAAAGGTAAAAATAAATTTTAAAAAAGTAGATATTAACATTAAAGTAAATACTGACATCAACATATGTGCTGCCGAAATTAATTTTAATAAATATTTACAGTTTAAAATATTATCTGTGTATTGCCCCCCAAAAATTAGCATCAATAACAGCGACTGGAAAAGCATATTTAATATCATATCGAAAGAGAACGGCATAATATGTGGAGATTTTAACGCACACAACAGAACATGGGGTTCGTACAAAAATGATCAGAGGGGTATACAACTTCTAGACGTCTTAGAAAATCATGACTTAATATTGGCAAACGATGGAACACCTACTAGATTAAACCGCAACGGGGAAAATTCCGCAGTGGACCTGACACTTAGTACACCCTATCTCATAAACAACATAGATTGGAACGTAATAAAGGACACACTGGGTTCAGATCACTTTCCAATACTTATTAACATCAATGTGCCTGAAAAAAAGTGTCTACAAACAAAGGAATTAATATGTCCTTCCAATAAATGGAATATAAATAGAGCAGACTGGTCAATATTCAAAAACGAAGCAGAACTGTATTTCTCACAAACACCACCTATTTTTAATGATATTAATGCAAAATATGAATATCTAATACAAGGAATAAACACAGCTGCCCAAGTATCCATACCAACAAACAAACCATTCAAGATAAAGTCAAGAACACTACCACCTTGGTGGGACAGAGAATGTGACATAGCTGTAACAGATAGAAAAAATGCGGTAATTGCCTACAAAATTAACAGCACGTTGGAAAACTTCATTACAGTGCAAAAAATAGCAGCAAGCACAAAAAAAATTTTGAAAGAAAAGGCAAGATCCTCATGGAGAGCATACTGCACCAATCTGAATAAAAACACATCAATGTCAGACATTTGGAAACAGGCCAAGAAAATGAAAAGAACTTTCATACAGAAAGAGAACATTCATTTCTCCAGTGAGGATTGGAAAGAAAAGCTACTAGAGAGAATAGCACCGCCATCTACCTTCTACCAAAATAATTTAGAAAATGAGCAGGAGCATGAGGAAACAATACCACAAATATTCGAAAATCTGATAAATATCCAAGAACTAGAAAACACAATAAAACAAAGAAAAAACACCGCACCAGGCTTAGACAATATCAGATATCCGATGTTATGCAACCTACCAAATAATGCCAAATCTTTTTTATTGGAAATATATAACAACATACTAAAAATGGGCAAATGCACAATACAAGATTGGAAAAACCTAATTGCAGTTCCAATATTAAAACATCAAAAAGATCCAAATGACCCTGACTCCTACAGAGTCATATCATTATTAGCATGCCTATTGAAAACATTCGAAAGGATATTAAAAAACAGAATAGAATGGTGGTTAGAAGAACACAAAATATTACCAATTCATCAGTACGGATTCAGGAAAGGATATGGCACAATGGATGCGGTGAGCCAACTTGTCACTGATATACAAATTAATTTTGGAGAAAATGGGTATACTGCAGCTACATTCCTGGATGTAAAAGGCGCATACGACTCTGTAGAAATTCCAATACTGAACGGAATGCTGAAACAAATCGGTATGCCTACCAAAATACGAAATATTCTGTGCGATATTATGACAGACAGAAAAATATTTATAAGACAAAAAGACACATTATTAGGACCAAGACATACATCTAGAGGTTTACCACAGGGCTCCGTTTTAGCACCACTGTTATTCAACATATATACCATCAAAATGCATCAAGCATGCAGGAATTACACACTTATACAATATGCTGATGACTTTGTAATATATGTCAAGGACAAAAAATAAGAAAATTGTATAAATACTCTAAACAAGGCCACCTCAAACATCATAAAAGCTATTGAAGATGTAGGGTTCGATCTATCAACGTCTAAATCAAATGCCACCATATTTTCAAGGCACCGTATCCCAGAAACTCAGAACATCCAGTTGGGGGACCACATGATACCATATAAAAAAGAAATTAAGTACTTAGGAGTAACAGATAATAAATTAAATTGGAAACCATATATCGAGGCAATCAAAATAAAATGTAATAAAGCCATTAATTTCCTCAAAATGATCACCAAAACATGGTGGGGCGCAAGTACTGAAATATGCCTGTTATTCTATAAAGCATATATAAGGTCCATTTTAGACTATGGTTCCGTCCTATACGGATCTGCATCAAAACAATCACTGAAACAGCTAGAAGTAATACAGAATAAAGCGTTAAGAATATGCTTAGGAGCGATGTCAACAACACCAGTGGAACCGCTAAGGGTGGAAGCACTCGAACCACCATTGGAATTGAGAAGAACATTTCTCGCTGAAAAAATGGTACTTAAGAATAAAGCAAAAAATTCTACACTGATGGCCAAAATATGTGAGTTAAATACATTGGACCTGACGAATAAATATTGGGAAAAAAAGAACTCGCCACCGATATGCACCGCATTTCGTAACACCAATAAAGAAGAAATTTTAACGTATGAAAGTTGCAATTACTTTGAGAACATAGAACACTCTGCAAAAATAATAATTCCTGCGTACTCAGAAATACCAGAATTAAACAAAGAAAAAATTATCAGACTTACAAAAAAAGACATCAACAGTACAATAACAATATATACAGATGCATCAAAGACAACAAAAGGTACAGGCAAGAAACGAAAGAAGGAAAAACCTTTAAGCTAAGCAACGATTATTCTATATTTTCAGCAGAAGCTGCAGGCATAATGAAGGCGCTAGAACACACAATCCACCAAAAAAAGAAAAATGTATCTATCCTAACGGATTCGCTGTCTGTTATCCAATGTTTGAATAATAATGCAGTAGATACCATCACTCACCCACACATTAAGAAAATTCAATCCCTACTACACCAACTTACTAGAGAGTGACGTTCAAATAATATGGGTAAAAGCACATTATGGAATTTACGGCAACGAAAAAGCTGATCAGTTAGCCAAAACAAGTGCTGAAAAAGATGAATGTCAACCGAACGAAGTGGCACTACAAGATTGCTTAAATAAATACAAAAGAAAATTTCAAGCAGCATGGAAAGAGAAATGGGACCACTATGTAAAAACAAAGCCTACTAGATACACACTACTGCATAGGGAAATACCAAAACAACAGTGGTATAAAGGAATCAATTATTCACGTAGGGAAATTAGCAGTATAATTCGAATGAAATTTGGACACGCGTCTTATCCAGAGCACTTGAGCAAAATAGGCGTAATCGAATCAAACTTATGCACAGCCTGCAATGTCATAGGAGACCTGGATCATATATTTTTTTAATGCTCGGAATATCGTAATGCCACGAAAGAACTTTATAATAACATAATACATGAAAAAATATTCCCTCCCATCAACATGTTACACTTACTGGCGCTGAATAACATCAAAATATTAGACTGTCTAGTAAAATTTCTAAGGATGACTAACATATCGATATAGTTAAGTTATATAGAGCTTGTGACCTTTGTTACCCTAACCCAAATGTTTATACCTTCCATCCGTGGTCTACCTTTGTATGTGTTCAAATAAAGCCCTGAACGACCCCTGGGCGAGAAAACTTGTAACCCTGTGCCAATCCTTTGATCGAAAAGCGGTATTAACTTGAATCGCAGACGACGATAGTTTGATAGGTTGAATTAGGGCTCGCTTAAGTAATAAGATACATATCCACAACACGAAAATCAATAACAAATTCAGTATCGATTCTGATTGGCACTTAATTGAAATTGGATTCAAATATAAACTTCAAATACATCACCATATATACTGTATATATAACCTAACACAACGTAGTTGGCTGCATGGATACCTCCAAACGCCATGAAACAAAACAAAAAAAAAAGTATGCCCTAAGTTTGTTGAGCAACATAAAATAAAAAAACACATGGCAGAATAAAATTTAACTTTTTTAGAAGCAAAAACTGGTCTCAAAAATTCCTACGCAAATATAATTACTAATAACAAGTATCTGGTATTAGACACGAAAAACATCGAATCCTTTCCACCACTAACACAAAAAACAAACAGAAATCCTGGTAATACATACAGAACTAATATACCCATTCAACCATCCACTTCCAACCAAACCAGAGCAATGCCATCCCATTCTCAACTACACCCTGAACCAACACCACCCAACAAAAGAAAAAAAGTTTCCTCCCCTATACCAGAAGAACCCATGTTTACTTTCACATTCGGGCCCGAACGTCCCCTCCCTCATTTTGATAAATCAACATATGAACAGAATGCAAATGAAATTGTAAAATTATTTTTTAATGTCTTTCAAAGTATACTAGATGATGTAAGCTCATTCGATGAATTAAAAAAAATAAATCCAACAATTGTAAAAACAAAATTAGCAACATTTATTATAATGGCTAATAAGGTCAAAAGTAACTTTAAAATTTTGCAATGGAACGCTAAATCTGCAGTTTCAAATAAATTAAGTTTGGTGAAATGTTTGGATGAAAATGATATAGACATAGTTTAAACCCAGCAGACAAATTTCGTTTAGGGGTTATGATATAATCCGGAGGGACAGGGATGATGGATATGCAGGTGTTGCAATCTTAATTAAAAATATTTACTCTTTTAAGGAAATCAATATTCAACAAAATTTCGTAACTGGAATCTTAATTTGCGGTATTCAAATATTAAACTCTAACAATGTAAATTTCAACTGTTTTTCACTTTATTGCCCACCGGATATAAACACAAATTACACTGACTGGCAGAATGTGATTGGCTTACTGGATTCAAACAGTATAATAGGTGGAGATTTCAACGCACATCACGAGTTTTGGGTCTCTTACAAAAATAACCCCAAAGGTAAACTAATCAAAGAAGCTTTGGACGATAGTGATATTGTAATTTTAAATACTGGACAACCCACGCGATTTACTAATAATAACAATCAATCTGCAATAGATCTCACGCTCTCCACGCCTGATCTGGCGCTTAACTGCCGATGGTACACACTTGCGGACGTTATGGGATCAGATCATTTCCCTATTATAATAGAAGTAAACAAAAACATTCACTTTTATGAAGATTATCTCCCAAAACTAAATGGAATTTGCGTAAAGCCAACTGGAAATTATACCAGGACGCAGCTGATATTTTTTTTACCCAAAACTGCCGAATAATGCATTACTGAAGAAAAATATGATCTTCTTATCCAAGGAATTAATATAGCTGCCGACGTGACAATCCCGGTTAACAAACCCTTCAAACACAAAAATAAAAAAATTTTACCTCCTTGGTGGGACCCTGAATGCGACGCCGTAATCACTCAACGTAAACAAAAATCATATCACCAAAATCTAAAATAGTACAATACGCCGATGATATTGTGTTATACACCACAGAAAAATCAGTTGAAAGATGTACAAGAGTTATTAACGCGGAATTTAGTCCAATCCAAAAATGGCTTAATAATGTTGGGCTGTCCATATCAGAAACCAAGACCGAAGTATGTATCTTTTCCAGTACTAGAAGTTGTCCGCAAAATCTGATAACCGTAGGTGAATAAACCTTTCCCATAAAAAATACCGTCAAATACCTTGGATTACTATTAGACAAGAAACTTTTGTGGAAAGACTGTATACACCAAGTAATCAAAAGAACTGAAAAAATTCAATGAATATACTAAGAGCTTTCTGCGATACAAAGTGGGGAGTGGATCCAAATAAGGCATTACTCTTTTATAAAAGAATGGTAGGATCAATTATAGACTATGGAAGTCATCTATATGGAAAGGCAGCTGAAACACACTTTAACAAAATTGAAGCCCAACAGAATAAATGTTTGAGAATATGCCTAGGATATAACAGATCCACCCCTATAAATATTATGCAAGCAGAAGCAATAATACCACCTCTTAAACTACGAAGACATTTAATCAGTAATATGTTTATTACTAAAATAATAGCAAAGGAAGTATCATATCTCAACAGGTTACAATCATTAACAGCTCAGGTCCTCACCTATAAATTCTGGTACTCAAAAAAAAAACCAGTTATAGTGGAAAGTCTTATGGAAATATCTAGCTACCATCACCAATTACATACCTTCCTGAAAATCTCTAGGCTCACAAAATAGCAACATATTACTTCAAAATTCAAGACGAAATACCAAACCTAACTCAAACCAAATTCAATTAATTCAAAAACAAATACTGGCCTAATTACGAATATATATTTACAGTTGATTCAAAGGCAAATGAGCAAACAGGCTGCACATACTACCACATAAACAAAAAACATCATTCCAAATATACTTTACCGAAGGAGGCAACTATATATACAGCAGACATAACAGCAATTTTACAAGCAATGAAATACATGTCGAATTCAGATAAAAATAGATATGTAATATTTACATACAGTAAATATGCAGTGGACAGATTAAAAAATATGAACATAAAGAGAACATTGAATCATATTGAAGCAAACATTTTGAACTTATACCAGGAAATTCACACAAATAACAAAATAGTCATATATGTATGGATAAAAGCTCATGCTGGTATAACTGGTAACGAAACAGCTGATAAATTCGCAAAAGAAGCCATTAAAAACAGGAGAAAAACTCCAACTTAAATTACCACCCTCCGACATACTCAAGAAATTAAAGAAAACTGGCAAAACCTCTATAATGAATATACAATTGGCTTAAACTTTAACAAACATCACGATAGGACCCCTAAGTAAAGTTGGTTCTACAAAGAGGTGAACAGAAATGTTATAGTTACAATAAATCGAGTGCATCGATTAGGTTGACAACTAAACTTGTAGGGTACTAAATTAACTTGTATAGTAAATGTAGTTTTCCATATCTTCTTTCAGCTATAAAAAATAAATAAAATAAACCATGACAATTATTTACATGACATTATAACAGAAAAACAATCATTAAATAGAATAGAATTTCAACTTCGTATTAAACATAACCTAACGCGTTATGAAAATAAAAAATTATAAATTAAACCGAAACTATTCGATAGGGATGTACGAATTTATTATTTAATTGTTTTAAATTATTTATATAGAAATTTTTTAATGCTGACTTTTAAAAGTTATGACTCGGAATTTAGTTAACAAAATTTTATTTGTCGAATAGTAATTATTCACTTTTTTCGATTACATACATAAATACCTATTAATTGCTAGAAAATTATAACATACTGACATCAAAATGATCTTCGAAAACAACAAAAATGACGTTAATTTCGGATTAGGTCGTCGCTACCTACCCAACCGTTAATTCATAAATTCGATTTGTTATGAAGCCAACATCAGTATGTTGGCCAAGTAGGGTACGACGTAAGATGAGAAGCGAAGAGGGGATGATCGCCTGAGAAGAAACATCACAGAATAGAGTATATCCTCTGTTAAGACGTCGTCTTTAGATAAAAAATATGACGAGAACTATTACTATCCATACAACTGCTACGCTAAGGTTTCCTTGAATGAAAATAGAATTATCAAATATAAAACACAGTTGTCTAGTATTCATTCGAATCTTGGATTTACCGGATTTATTATAATGTAGTACGACCAGTAGGTATTGCGTTTATTAGCTGTATTAATATGTAAAAATTAAAATTAATTAAAATAATAATTAAGTAAACCCTGATACATTTAAAATATTATTTAAACATCACAAATACTGATTATTTTTAATAGCTTGCAACCGCAACAAACACCAAATAAACTAAACACAAACTAAATTTGGCAACAGGTAGATAGAATACTACTTTATACTGCTCTCCCACTAAATTTTTGCTTAGAATGTGAAATGATACTGGCTTCAAGAATAATGTAAACAGTTATATCTATTTTATTCCTATATCTATGGTCGTCGCACTGTTTGAATCTATTTATTTCGACGTTTAACATATTGTGGAACTTTTAAAAACCATTTTTTTTGGGAATTGTCTTTGTAGTATTCATACATAATGGTACAAAGCAAGCACGAGAACTTTTAAGGCTCTAAATTTTTGATATATTCATCAACATACTGACGACAATATCAAGATTTTATTAGTAAAAAGCCAAAACACTGCGTGTTACAATGAAGAGAAATTAACATTGTGACGTCGCACGCGCTCGGGTTTATTCGGGAACTGTCGGCGTGTTTACGGTACTGGATACAAAAATTTATCACTTTTTAATTATAGCAAACAAAATAGTTTTGTTATAAACTCATAAATGATCCTTCCATTTATTACAAAAGACATTTTTTTCAAAAATCCAATTCTCAATACTACATCTCAGAAGATTGGGATTATATTCCTTGTTTCTTTCTTCGTCTACTTTTTATTTCATAGAATGAGAGACTGTGTGACGCTGATAACATGCAACAAACCACTGCAGATCCCCTTATTACTTCTTTTGACCTCAGTCATCTGGAACTCCTTGAAACGACAATCGCCTTTCTAACAACGTTATGATTTGCGCTTTTTAAAAATTTGTACGATATGGCATACTTTTAATGTGTTTAAAAACAAAATTGATTGATTTGCATTAACAAGAGTAATAATAACGACAATGTCAGTTACATTTACAAAAGAGCAGGAAGTCCATGTTTAAACGTAGGATTTCGATTTATCATATACCTGACATATTTTTTATGGTAGAGTTCAAATGTCTAAATCAATAGTCACTAGATTTTTTTAGTGCAAACAAGGGAACTTTTATTATCATACCAATGCACGCAGTTGGTTGGATGAACATAATTACAATTTTATTCCGTGTACCGCTGATTGATATCAATAGGTCAGATGGTATTGTTTTACAACTCATCAATTAGTCGAGGTTACAGATCTATATTCATGCATGGGATGTAATATATTTAAATTCATTTTATTTATAGTGTTTGAAGGAATACGTATTACACGAGATTGCTTCTTAGAAGAGATTATCGATAAAATTAATTGTTTAATTAGGGATATCAGTTAATAGAGAGGAATATTCCTGAGTAAACTATGATAAAATAATATAAATTCAGTGTTTATATATTGATTGCATTGTAAAATTTGTAAGCAATTATGCAAACATAACATTGTATATGTATTAACTAATAATTATTAAAATAGAAAAAAATAGAAAAAAAATAAAAAAATAAAAAACAAATTATGAAAAAATATGATTTAATAAATAATAAACAGGTTATGAAAAAAAATCATTATTAAGATATATATATCTATATATATATATATATATATATATATATATATATATATATATATATATATATATATATATAAACAAGAAAATGAAAAAATTGTTGAACTAGAATAAAAAATACTAACACAAATTAACATGTATACTGTGCTCAATCCTGCAGAAAAATTAAACAATTTTTTTTTAATAAAATAATCAGTCACCTACATAGTCTGGCTAATTGTCCTTAGCCAAAGCCATTAACATATTTAATAAAAATAAAAAATAGTCATCGTTCTTGTTTAAAGTTTTTGACATGGACAGGAACAAATTGTAACACCTTTTTGTATAATAATTATTACAATTTTTTTAGGACGGCCCACCAGACAGTATACAAGCAGCCGTTAAACGATTTTGTATCGGAGTATTGTACTTGGGAATTTTTCAATTATTAGGCTCGTTCGTATCCGATGATTATATGTTGTCCGAAGAATATGGTCAATCGTGTTTTTTCAAAAAAATGTTCTTACTGGGATTATGGGGTAGATTTACCTTGTATAAATACATATTTTGTTGGCTTTTGACAGAAGGAGCATGTATTCTATATGGTAAGTACGTAAATTAACTTATTTAGATCAACAATGTATTTAATTCGCCGATACAAACTCTTGTTCTTCTATATTATATCTATTACTTTTATTTTGACAATAATTTTTATACTTTATTATATTTTATCTCAAAAACTAGAAAACATTTTAATGTATTTAAATTCCAATATTATTTTATCTGCTTCTACTTTAATTTCCCGAATTTTCAGAGACTGAGCTATCTTGGAAATTTATTGTTGATTGTATTTTTAATCTAATGTCAGATTTATTTTTTTTTTTCTTTTGAGTAAAATATTTTGCTTTTTTAAATAATTTTTTGATCTTTTATCATTAACAAATTGCCAAAAATATGACATTAATTATTATTTTATTTGTTTCAAGTACTCTTTTGTTAATAAATAAATCGAAAATCTGATAAAACCTAATCTTATTGATAATGGTAATCAACTGTTTTATGGACATTTAAACCGTTTAATTGGTACAAGAACAATGACACATATTTTAGAAAGATTATTATCAAAATCTTTATAATCAACTAACCTAAAATCGTAAAAAAAATAGTATAATCTAATGACTTGTTTTAATATTATTGTTAAATAATTTACTTTCTAAAAATTGGACCAAAATCTTTATCAATTTTTATCATTTGAAAAACATGTGATAAAAGCAGTGGTGCTCATATAATGATTCTGGAACGAATGTCTAAATCTCAAATTACAAAATTTTCTTTTCCTAAAAGAGGAAGCTGTTGAATACAAAGGTCTTTAACAATAATTCATAAACCTTCATTCCATCACTAGTTTCAACTAAAACTGATTTCAACAGTCAACGTAAATATTGTTCGTTCATTACACATATTTTTGCTATTCATTTTGTCAAATTGTAAATTGCCAATGATCTAAGTTTATTAAAATTTTATATGCAATGCAATATATTTTGAATATATTCTCCTTCAAGATCCATACTCAATTGTATTATTTTTTCAGAAAGTATAAACACTCTGTACATACTGTACCAACACATAATAAACTGTAAACTTAAATTGTAAAATTTGTAAGCAATTATGCAAACACAACATAGTATTTGTATTTACTAACGATTATTAAAATAGAAAAAAATCCTAAAAAATTATTAAGAAAAAAATATGATAAAAAATAATAATAAATAACAAATTATGAAAAAAGCGATTATTATATATATATATATATATATATATATATATATATATATATCTAGATATGTGTATATATATATATTTATATATATATATATTTATATATATATCATCATCATCAACATCATCATATGCAGCTTATTCAACCATTTTGTTATGGTGTAGCCTCCCTTTACATATTTATATATTCCATTTCCATGTGGGCCCATTGTTTTCTATTGCTAGCTATGCGGCCCCAAGTTGATCCTGCGAGTTTCTTTATGTTGTAGTCCCATCTTAAGTTGGGGCGTCTTCTTGGTCTTTTCACGCCTCGGGGATACCATTGCGTTATCTTTGTGGTCCATCTATCGTCTGTCCTTCTAGCGAGATGCCCCGCCCATTGCCACTTTAGGGATCTGATTTTATTTATGACATCTATCACTTGGGTCTTTTGTCTGATCCAATCAAGCCTTTTTCTATCTCTCCTTGTTGTTCCAAGCATGCATCGTTCCATAGACCTCTGCATTACCTGGAGTTTTCTAATGATATCAGTTTTCAGGGTCCAGGTTTCACAGCCGTATGTTAATACTGGTAGTACGCACTGATCAAACGCTTTCTTTTTCAAACGGAGTGACATTCTAGACTTGAAGATGATAGAGTTCTGTCCAAATGTTCTCCATGCTAATTTGATTCTTCTGTTTATTTCTGGAAGTAGAGAGCCTGATATGTGTATTAGTTGACCCAGGTATATGTATTCCTCTACTATTTCCAGGGCAGTGTCATTAATTGTTATTTCTTGTGCGTTTATCAGTTCGTTATACATTATCTTGGTCTTACTCAGATTTATTTTAAGGCCTACTTCGTTGCTTGCTGCATTCAATTCATTTATTTGTTGTTGCATTTCGCCAGGGTTACTCGCTATCAGGATGATGTCATCAGCGAATCTTAGATGGTTCAAGTATTCTCCATCTATATTCAGACCTGTGTTGTTCCAGCCCAGTTTTCTAAAGATGCTTTCTAGTGTTGCTGTAAATAACTTTGGTGATATTGCGTCTCCTTGTCTAACTCCTTTGCTGGTGGGGAATTCTGGTGTGCCCTCATATATCCTAACTCTCGCTTTGGCTTCCCTATATATATTTGCTAGGGTCTCAATATATGGCTTGTCGACCCCTTCTTCTGTTAGGGCATTTATTACTGCTCTGGGATATATAGAGTCGAATGCTTTCTCAAAGTCGATGAAGGCTAGTGCTAGTGGTTGGTCGTATTCTTTGGTTCGACTGATAACCTCTTTGAGGGTATGGATGTGATCTATTGTACTGAAGCCTTTGCGGAATCCAGCCTGTTCTCGTGGTTGGGCCGAGTCTAGTGTATTTTGTATTCTGTTGTGAATGCTCTTTGTGAATACCTCACTGGTAGAAGACTTATTGGTCTGTAGTTCTTAATGTCTTCTTTGCTGCCTTTCTTGTGGATCAACACTATAAGGGCGCTGTTCCACTCTTTAGGTATGCTCCTGGACATCAGACAGTTCGTGTATAGTTTGGCAAGGTACTTCCATGTTTTAGCTCCTGCATATTTGAGTATTTCGGTCGTGATGCCGTCATTTCCCGCTGCTTTGCCATTTTTCATGCTTTTCAGTGCCATTTCTACTTCCTCCACCAATACTTCTGGTATGGCATCTTCTGAGTGTTCTATTATTTCTTCCAAATTTTCAGGGGCCTTGTATAGGTCTCCATAGTATTTGGCTACTAGGTCTATTATTTCATTCCTGTCTGTGGTTCTTGTGTTTCCATCAGTTAATGCAACTATCTGTCTTTTCCCTATTATTAGTGCCCTTTTTGCATTTTTGTGTAGCTTTTACGGTTTTCTATTGTTGTTTGTACCAGTTTCTCGTTGTAATTTCTGATATCTTCTGCGATTTTCTTTCGTATCGTCTTGCACAGTTCGGTGTATTCAATTCTTTGAATGTTTGTTCTCTTTTTCATTTCTCTTCGTTTTTGTAATAGTGCTTTTGTTTCCGGAGTTAGTTTTTTGTGTTCACCTCGTTGTTGCAGACCTCCCACTTCTACGGCGCAGTTTCGAATTGTGTCTATCAGTTCAGGGTTGTTATATTCCACTTTTTGTAGTCTTTCTTCTAGTAGTGCTTTATATTGGTGAGTTCTCTATCAGCCTTTCGTTGTTTATGTTTTTCGTTGTGTTGGTTTTGATTAGTCTTGACCTTTCTAGTTTTATATCTAAGACCAGTCGAGCTCTAATTAGTCGATGGTCGCTTCCTGTAGTGAACTTGTTGAGCGTGCTTAGATCTTTTACTGTGTTAATTTTATTGGTGAGGATAAAGTCTATTTCGTTTCTGATAGTTGCACCGGGGCCTTCCCACGTCCATTTCCTGTTAGGGTGCTTCTTGAAGAAGGAGTTTGCCACATACATGTTCTGAAAGTGTGGGAACTGTATTAATCTCTCTCCTCTTTCATTCCTTTCTCCAAATCCATATTTCCCCATTCCTTTTTCTTGGTCTTTCCTGTGTCCTACTTTGGCATTAAAGTCTCCCATTATGTATTTGAAGTGACTATTGTCGTTGCTGAGCGCTTGGGTTATTTCATTATAGAATTCTTCTATTTCGTCGTCACTATGGCTGATTGTTGGGGCGTACCTGAATAATCTGGATAGTATATCTTTTGGAGAGTCTTAGTGTTATGCTGGCTACTCTGTCTGAGGTGCTTGTTATCCTTATGATTCTATTTTTCCAGGTTTTCTTAATTAGGAATCCTACTCCGCTTGTTCTTCCTGTTGGTGTTCCTTGGTGGTATAGAAGATTCCCTGATTCAAGTTCTATGAGTTCTTCATTTTTTCGTCTTACTTCGCTAATGCCCATGATATCCCACTTTATTTTTGCTGCCTCTGTTTCCAGTTCCATAATCCTAGCTTGATTAGAGAGTGTACGGCAGTTATAAGTTGCTAGGTGTAATGTAGTTAATGGGTAGTGGTTTAGACTCCGCAGATTCTTAGCACCCTCTGACCTCGTGGCTGGTTCCCAGGATATACCCCTCCTAGGGCCCTTCGGGCTTACGGAGAATGAGGGCCGTAACTTGTCCTTGTCTGTCATGCTGGGGTTGTTTGTGAGGCGTACCTTACCACGCTGCCTCAATGCGGGTTGGCAAGGGGCGAGGGATGTCGTCCGCCAGTTTTCGCCATTTACTGACGGACCCTGTACCCCCAGATTTTTAGTGGAACTTTTTATTTATGAAAAAGCCCTTACTAGAGTGAGATTCGAACCTCCGTCCTTCAGGTCAAGAAAACCCAATTTCCGGCGCTCTAACGCACTCCGCCATCTGTGGGGTATATATATATATATATATATATATATATATATATATATATAAACAAGATAATAAAAAAAATGTTGAACTAGAATAAAAAATACTACCACAAATTAACATCTATACTATGCTCAATCCTGCAGAAAAATTAAACAAATTTTTAATTAAATAATCAGACACCTACATAGTCTGGCCTTAACCAACGCCATTAACCTATTTAAAAAAAAGATCCATACTCGTTTGTGTGCTATTGAACCATCCTTCAATGCATTTTGTTTGGTCAAAAGATAATAACTTTTGTATTTTCTAATGAAATTAACTGTCTCGACCCTTACTTCGTGGAATCTGCTCATATTAGTGTTTTCTGTTTGTCTTATTAGCTTAGCATTTAGAACAGAGGTTCCAAACTTTTTTCCTCAAAGATCTAAAAATTTTACTGGACCATCTGCTGCTACATTTCAACCATATTTCCTAATCCCATAAAAAAATGTGAAGATCAGCTCACCAGACATAGTACAGTACAGTACAACGAGTGCTATGGTAGTAGATGTACGAAATTTTTGTCATTTTTTGAGAAATTCAAGTTTGTTAACACAATACAGGCTCCGGAGTGCAACAAGTCACCAATTTTATGGTTGGATATTGTTCCGGACATCTCACCGGTGAACCCTATTGATTTTCAGCTCACCAGATCCAGTGGAAGAGGTGCTTTGGTAGTAGATGTACGAAATTTTTGTCATTCTTGAAGAAATTTAAGTTTGTTAGCACGATACAGCCTCCGGAGTGCAACAGGTCACCAAATTTATGATTGGATATTGCTCAGGACATCTCACAGATGAACCCTATTGATTTTTAGCTCATCAAATCCAGTACAATAGGCCAGTAAAACGGTGCACAAAAAAGGGTCGAAGTGGAAAGTTTTGGAGTAATTGTTTTTATTGGTTTATTCTATGTTTTTTGGGGTGCCGAACACGAATCTGAAGTTGTCCAACAAAAATTTGCTCGGCAAATAAGAGAAATTATCAAAAAAACACTCACAATATTGTTTTTTTAGTGGTTTTCAGCTTATAACTTGCAAAGTAAGCTATTTATCAAAAAAGTGTTTATGTAGTAAAATAAATAGGAGACAATTTCCTACAATTTATGTCTCTTAACATCTTTTCGTACATCGTATGGTTTCCACGCAAAAGTGTGCTGAAATATGGGGCTAATCAGTATTTTTTGGAAAAAGCAAAACATAATGAATAAATCAATGCAACTTTCCCTTTAAGTGAAACAATTCATTTGCAGCACCTCGCCTTTCGATTTAAAAGTAAAGACAGTTCGGTTCGACTATCCTGACTGGAGGGGGTATCTGTCAAAATCACGTGACTGAAAAGGGTGAGCGTCAAGGGCACGTCTTCATGCATTCAGTACTGCTATTGCCGTGGTCATGTCTCTTTCTGTGGCGGCGCGAAGTCCAGTTATTTTCGTTTCCGAGTGTTTTCGTTGAGATACAAAACAACTCTTTACAATGTTCAATGATAAGTGTTTTATTTGTGAAATACATTTAAGTGAGGGCCCAGTGAAAGTGGTAAAGGAAAAAGGAGTAGAAACTTTACGAGATGCTAGTAAAAAAAGAAATGATAGGAAGGGAGTTGTTTTGGCGGGTAAAACATCTGTAAGCATTCATGTTTCATGTCAGAAAAGTTACACAAATGAAAAAATGATAGCTGCTTACCTGAAGAATGCTGCTCAACCAAGCACATCTTCGGGAAAACTAAGATCATCCTCTGACTTTTGCTTCAAAACAGATTCTTTTGTGTGCGGAACACGAATTCCCGAAGATTACACAAGGTCACAACAACGACTGCCTCACCATAAACGTAATTTGGTACATCAGGTGATGAAAATAGAGATGAAAGATACAGTTATGAAATACGCTCAGCTTTGTGAAGATGATTTCGGTGCAGCAGTTATCAACAGTATCCAACCGATAACAGATATGGTGGCTGCTGATTGTCAGTACCATGATAAATGTTTAAAAAAATCTGTATAGTAAGCCCAAGGTTGATGAAAAAAAGAAAGTTGGCCCTCATTCTGAAGAGATTGACAAGGCTATGAATGACATTTTCTCTTTTATGGAAAGTAATGACGAGGAATGTCAATTCTCATTAGACCAGCTAATGACTCAGATAGAGGGCGACTATATTCCCCAAAGAAAAACTGTAATACAACATTTACTAGAAAGATATGGGGAAGATGTTATCATATCAAAAATCAAACAGAATACAATTGTATGTTTTAAACATACTGCCCATAAGATTTTGACAGATGCTTGGTACATTGAAAAACGTTTATCAGAACGGGAAGAACGTCTTCGAATAGTTGAAACAGCGGCTGATGTAATTCTTGAAGAGATACGATCAGTACCGTGTGCGATGGATTACTATCCCCCTCCAGATTCTTTCTTGGACGAAAATGAAAGCCTTGTTCCGGAGGTTCTCAAAGTGTTCTTGGAAAGACTAATACTGAAATAAAAACTAGGAAATACTGACAAGTGGAAAACAAAAGTTCTAGCCATTTCACATAGTGTTATTAGTGCTGTCAGGCCAAGCTTTTTATTTTCTCCCCTACAAATAGGGCTATCTGCTTTTTTTTAATAAGAAGATTGGATCGCGAAAACTAATTGATGTATCATCTTTGGGATTTTGCGACTCTTACTCCGAAGCTGTTCGACTTGAAGTGTCAGCAATCATGAGACCATCACTACAAATAGATCCGACAGGTTTCCATCAATTTGTACATGACAACGCAGATTTCAACACTCGTACATTGGATGGATATAATACCTTCCATGCAATGGGGGGAATACCCCTAGAGAAGCCGTTGCTCCAGATCAAAGAATCGCCCGAGTAAAGAAAACAAAACCGGCTCAACTAGTTGGTGAGATGGGAGCTGTTTCCTTGAAATATTTTGAGAAAGCAGGTGTTGTTGGCTTGAAGAATATCAACATTGAGGATCTTAAACATCTATTTGTTTCACCTGAGATCATCACACCCTCTTTGAAAGACCTGATTTGGCTTTATGGCAAGTGGAAAGATGTGCCCAGGATACCAGGATGGAGTGGTTTTATGGAGCAGATCACAAGTGGTCTTCCCTTTGACAGAACATATGCTACTTGTCTGCCATTTATAAATTCTTCACCATCTGATTACAATACAGTATATACAGCATTACTGACTTCATTACAGCAGAGCAAATCAATGAATCACCAAGCAGTTGTTAACACCTTTGACCAGCCTCTATACCTAAAGGCTAGATTTATAGTGGCTTGCCAACAAGGAAATCCCGATTTTGATAACGTCATCAATAGAATAGGTGGGTTTCACTTGCTGATGTCATTCTTGAGGATTATAGGCTACTTAATGGATGGTAGTGGGTTGAAGGAGTTGTTAAATTCAATATATGCACTACGCTCAACAGAGAAAATCCTTACGGGACACGCCTATTCAAGAGCTATTAGAGCACATATGTTGGCCCATGCAACTCTGGCGAAAATTATATTTGAGACAATGGATTCAACCCCAGTCCTTCAGGAAAAACTTACAGATTTCCTGAACGATAAAGGCAGATCACAAATTTTGTTAGCAAACGAAAAAGACTGTGTAGAGGAATTGAAAACCAAGTTTTCTGAAAAGCTTCAAGTTATAGCTAACCGTGGTGCTACTTCAAAGCTATGGATTCAATACTTCGAAACGGTTACGCTTGTTAAACTATTCATTGAAGCTGAAAGAACAGGAAACTGGAATCTCCATCTACTAGTCGTTTACCAAATGCTCCCCTACTTCCATGCTAGCGGACATTTTCTGTATGCTAGATGTTGTCACCTCTACCTACAAAACATACATAGCTTAAAAGATAAAATGAGCACTCAGGAATACGAGATGTTCACGGGTGGCGGGTTCACAGTAAGAAGGACTAGCAAATTCTGGTGTGGAACATGGACCGGCATGACCATTGAGTAGTCCTTAATGAGGATAATGAAAATTGCTGGTGGGCTGACTCATGGTCGTGGGGTTAGTGAAAGTATCCTCAGTAGGGGGACTACAGGAATGACTTCCCTCCAAAATATTGGTGAGGAAATGGAAAAGATGTGTGGAGTAGCATTCACTAGCTCAGAACAACATGTGGAGATGAGAGAATCAAGGATTAAAAGGGATACAAGTGATTCGAAAAACTTAATGGACTGGTTTACGCAACACCAACCTTTTCCTAATGTGGCAGACATCTTATGTCTTACCACTGGTGTTGTAGGAGATAGCACCATAAACTGTCATATGGCCAAGGAGATTGGACTTCTCTCAATTGATAGGATTGTGGGCGGTGATTTTGAAACTGTAAAATTCTACAGGAAAGACAGAGTTTTGCCACTTGCTACGATGAAAAATGCGATCAAAATAAATGATGAAAACATCCCCATCAACCCTACGACTATTTTTCAAAGAATAACAATTGCTAAACAATCTGATGAAGAACTTGAAGAATTCTTAAAATATGAACTGTGCCCTTATCCATTGCCTCTTTTCGACGACTATGGTATGAGGAAAGGAACCAAGTCTACTTTATACAAGGCATTCACACCAACAGAAGAGGCGAATATCCAAGGGTGTGTGTACGTTATAGATGGAGGATATTTGCTGCACAAAGTCGTGTGGCCCAGGGTCAATCCTTCTCATCCATTTGTGAAAGCTATACATATTTCATTTGTCAAGTACAAGGACAGTGCAGTAGTTGTCTTCGATGGTTACCCCCAAGAAGGCACTAAATATGCTGAACGAGGGAGAAGATCACGCCAACAGATGTCAGTAGATGTCATGTTCGACAAAACAATAATCCCGACAATGCCGCAAGAAAAATTTCTAGGCAATATGAAAAACAAAATCCGTCTCATCTCAATGTTGAAGGACAACTTTGCTGAAGCTGGTATTCACACAAAGCAGGTACAAGAGGATGCAGATACTGTGTTATTGTCACCACAGCAATGGATCTCGCACAGCAGCATAAGTGTGCAGTTATTGTGGATGAAGATGTGGATCTGCTGGTCATCATGATTAGTCATTGCCGGGGTGTAAATTCAAATATATATTTTCTGAAGCCAGGTAAATGGGCAGTTTCCCAACTCATTTTTTCTCCTGACTGGCATCCAGACCAATCCATAAGTGACAACGTATTGTTTTTGCACGCCGTAGGGGGATGCGACACTAGACACTACCTCAGCCTCATTCAAAGTCGGAAAAATGAGGTTTCTTCAAACCCTAAAGAAAAACCCTGCCATAACCGATACCATTCAAATTTTCAAAGATCCCACGGCACATGCTGACGCTGTTATTAATGCTGATATTACCTTTTCACTGCCCTGTACACGTTAAGTGACAAGGAAAGCGCGTCCTTGAACAAATTGAGGTATAAATGCTACCTTAGATCGGCATACAAAACATCAGCACAATTGGCGTCGCTATCTCCTACCGAAGCTGCAGCTCAGCAACATTCTTTGAGAGTGTACTTTCAAGTACAACAATGGCTTGGAAATGAAAAAGATCCTGAGCAATGGGGTTGGAAGAAAACCAAAGGAGGTCTGCAACCTGTAACAACATTACAGCCACCAGCACCAGACGCAGTATTAAAACTAATTTCTTGCAAATGCATCAAGACCTGTCAGACCAACTGTGGATGTAGAAAAGCTGGCCGTAACTGTTCCAATATCTGCCTCAACTGCGAGAACGGCTGCAATAATATGCCAATTGCAGAAATTGAAGAAGAAGCAGAGGATGATCCGGAGTTACTTGAAGGTAACTGTGTATGGATAATTCTATCTTACCATCATTTATCTGCCCACTAATTATTTGTGTGTCAAAATATGTGTCTACTGCTTTCATATCTATTCAGTATGTTGACAAGTGTTTGAAATATGGTCTCTTATTTATTTCAGACGTTGAAGAACTGGATGGCTGCCCTGAGGAAAACATGGAGCCGGTACCTAAGAGGGCTCGTACAAGTAAATAGATAGCTACTACTACTTATAAATTGATATTTTTCATATTTATTCCATAAATTGTTGAATATTTTGGAATTAAGTCGATGATTTTTGTTTTAGACCTAGAAGAACTGGAATGCTACCCTGCTGGAATCCGGTGTCTAAGAGGGCTCGTATTAGGTCATAAATATTTAAGTGTGTTGAAATAATTAAATACCTTTGTTTTCTTTTGTTTAATAATCTTTTTTATTAATGTATCTAATAATTAATTAAAACATTTTACAAAACATCAAATAATGCTCACCTACATAAAATAAAAAATATAAACTAATGACGTATTCTGCTATTTTTTTGCAAATGCTAATTTCTCCTATATTTCAGCACTCTTTTGCGTGGAAACCATACGACGTACGAAAAAATACTAAGAAACATAAATTATAGGAAATTTTCTCTCCTTTAGTTTACTGTATAAACACTGTTTGCATAAATAGCTTGCTTTGCAAGTTATGAGCCGAAAACTACTAAAAAACAAGATTTTTAGAGTTTTTTTTGACGATTTCTCTTATTTGCCGAGCAAATATTTGTTGGACTACTTCAGATTCGTGTTCAGCACCCCAAAAAACAGAATAAACCAATAAAAACAATTACTCCAAAACTTTCCACTTCAAACTACCATTTGACTGGACTACAATGGGTGCTCTGGTAGTAGATGTACGAAATTTTCGTAATTTTTGGAGAAATTTAAGTTTGTTAACATGATGCAGACTCCGGAGTGTAACAAGTCACCAATTTTATGATTGGATATTGTTCCGGACATTTCAGAGATGGACACTATTGATTTTCAGCTCACCAGATCCAGTACAACGGGTGCTTTGGTAGTATATGTACGAAAATTTTGTAATTTTTGGAGAAATTTAAGTTTGTTAGCACGATACAGACAACGGGTGCTATGGTACTTGAAGTATCATTTTTTTGTCATTTTTGTAAAAAAATCGGTTTGTTAGCATGATACAGACTCTGGAGTATATACAAGTAACCAATTTTGTGATTGGATACGGTTCAGGGCGTCTCGCAGATAAACTCTATTTAGGTCACTAAAGCCAGTACAATGGGTGCTATGGTAGTTGAAGTACCGAATTTTTGTTATATTTGTAGAATTTTCAGTTTGTTAGCACAATACAGCCTTCAGAGTATATATAAAAGACCAATTTTATGATTGGATATAGTTCAGGGCGTCATATAGATGAACATTATTGATTTTCAGCTCACTAGAGCTAGTAAAACGGGTGCTAGAAATGCCACATTTATGGAAAAATTTTGGGTTGTTAGCACGATTCATCCTCCGGAGTGTATACAAGTGACCAATATTACAATTGGATATTGTTCAGGGTGTGGCACAGATGATCTCTATTGATTTTCAGCTGACTATAGCGAGTACAGCGGGTCCTATAAATCCAGATATACTACATTTTTGGTTATTTTTGCAGACATTTCGGTTTGTTAGCACGATACAACCTCCGAAGTGTATACAAGTGACAATTTTATGATAGGATATTGTTCAGGTCGTCTCACAGATGCTGAATAGTTAGTTTTGATCTTTAAAACCGTTTTTTTGGGGTTTTTAAAATTTATTGTTAAATTAATTTTATTTTAATTCCAGGTATATCCTATAACGGTGTAGACGAAAAAGGACAGATACAATGGAACGGTGTCGAAAACATACGTTTATACATTTTTGAAAACACGACGGAATTTAACGATTACATAAAATCGTTCAACGTAAACACGAATAACTGGATCGCACATTATATTTACAAAAGACTAAAATTTTTGGGAAATCGACATATTAGTCAATTGGTGTCGTTGATATTTTTGGCGTTGTGGCATGGTTTCCACGACGGATATTACGTTTGTTTCTTTTTCGAGTTTATAGTCATTTTAATGGAAAGAGACGTAAGTATATATTTTATTTTAGTTTATAACATTAGAAGTTGATCGATGTTCTTAACATTTGCGTAACATTAAGAATTACCTAAAACGTGTGTCTATATATATTTTATTTTAAATCAATATTTAGCTTAAACAATCACTAGATTATGTACACAAAGTATTGTTATTAATTATCCTACATGATTGCATCTTGAATCATAGAACATCTACACAAGTTCCTAAAAAATATGACTGTATTGCATATGCCATTTTATAAAATTATCATTCTTAGATTCAATATTTAAGCGTTCTGACTGTACTAAATGAAATGAGATTTCATATAAATTATTTTTTTTCCTAACCCTACAATATACAATTTTACTTTATCCTTTTCAAATAGAACCCCAATGTCAAACATCTGATAAAAGATTTCTGATTAAGTTAGGCACATTTTTGATACTACATTTCACCTTTTGATTATCTACAATACTATATACTTCTGTCACCAGTACCAATGGCCAATAAAAAACTAGTGTTATTAGCAACTGCATTCTTTATTGGTTCTCTAAATTTTGAAAACATTGTTTTTTATTAACCATGTGGTCAGTGCAACTAGAGTCGACATAAACATTTAATGTGTCAATATTTTCGTTCTCAGTAACATTTTCATTTCTTTCTCCCACAAAACACACACTTTTATCAAATGAACAGTTATTCTGATTTACTATATTGTTACTGTTACCTTGAATGCAGATGACCTTGTCATTTTGGCAAGAACCAAGTCAGGACGGGTTCCACATAATACCCTCCAAAGGACTTTGGACGATGTCTACAGTTGGTGCCAGAGGGAACAGATGTCTGTTAACCCTGGCAAAACTGTAATAGTTCCCTTCACCAGGAGAAGGAATTTGGTGGACCTTCCGCCACTTTCCTATAATGGTGAGGTTATTCCATTTGCAGCGGAAGTAAAATATTTGGGGATCATCCTAGATAAAAAACTTACTTGGAACGCTCACTTGGAAAAAGTGATCCATAAGGCCAGACTTTCCTTGTGGACATGTCGCAGGATCTGCGGAAAATCTTGGGGCTTGGGTCCCAAACAAATCCATTGGATATATGTGATGATTGTTAGACCAATGATCACATACGGAGCCATTGCTTGGTGGTCAAAATCTTTACAGAAAACGGCCCAAGCAAAGCTCTCTGGCATACAGAGACAGGCTAGTTTGGCTATAACTGGTGCTATCAGCACCACACCGTCAGCAGCCATGGAAGTCCTCCTGGACCTTCCTCCTCTCCACATACTTCTGGAAAAGGAGGCCAGATGGACAACATATAGAATTGTGCATATTTCTAAATGCACGAAACAGGCTTATACAGAGCAAAGTAGAATGCTAGCGGCCACCGAAAGTCATAGTATTCTGGGAATGACCTCTGATATAATGCCCCCAACAGTAAACTATAATCTGCCTTATACCGTCCTATTTCCAAATAGAGATGAATGGGTCCTCCGCAAAGATGAACTCTCAAGAGCAGACATCTGTTGGTACACTGATGGATCAAAGACACCCTCAGGCTCTGGTGCGGGTGTATACTGTCGAAGACCTAGGACAGAAATCTCAACATCTCTGGGGTCCTATGCAACCGTATTTCAGGCGGAAATTTATGCCATTGCTTCATGTGTGGAGAGTTTGGGGCAACCAACCTGACACACAGATCAATAAAAAATTTCACGGACAGCCAAGCGGCCTTGAAAGCACTTAGCTCGTACCGTGTAACGTCGAAATTGGTTTTAGACTGCCAAAAAAGACTCGCCTCAATAGGAGAACGCAACAGGGTATCGCTGGTTTGGATCCCTGGCCACTCTGGTATGGATGGTAATGAGAAGGCTGACTCTCTTGCAAGAGAGGGTGCCGCTCATGACTTTATCGGACCAGAACCTACAATTGGCATCGCAACAAGTGTTGTCAAACAAACACTAAATACTTGGACTGCAAGAAGAATTTTAGACTTCTGGCATAATATACCAGGATTGGTTCATTCAAAGGCCTTCATACATCCTTCGAATAATGTATCCAAACAAATGTTAGGCTATAATAGACACGATCTACGGTGCCTAACAGGCCTCCTAACAGGCCACTGTCGTTTGAATCATCATATGCTGAAACTTGGACTATCGGACGATCCGATTTGCCGTCTTTGTTTGGAAGATGATGAAACAGCAGAGCATATAATTTGTGCCTCCCCCGCCGCGGCGCAAATCAGGTATCTGATGTTTGGCAGGGCCACTCTCTTGCCCTCGGACCTGAAATATCATTCACTGAACAAATTAATCGGCTTCGTCAAGAAGCTGAATTTGTTTGGTGAAATTTGAATAGGTATGAGCCACAATAGATTCTCGCGAGTCGCAGTGGAGGGCCTCATTGACCCACTCATTATAAACCTAACCTAACCTACCTTGAATGTCATTTTCACTATCACTTTCTCTATGAGGACTATGAGAATTCCCTCGAAAATTCCTATATATATATATATATATATATATATATATATATATATATATATATATATATATATATATATATATATATATATATATATATATATATATATATATATATATTCCTACCTTGAAATCTCCCTCGATATTCATAACCTTGAAAATATCCTCTATCACTGTTTGCCAGGGGGTTAACGTTACCTCCAGCTTCACCTACATATTGATGGCCCTGATTTATTCCAGGACACTCATGTTTGAAATATCCAGGACGTCCACATTTACAACAGGTCCTCTGTGTATTAAAAGCTGTCGCTACTGTACCTGAACTGGCTGTTGAGAAAATGATTCTTGTATTTAAATTTTGTTTATCACTTTCAGTTTTGCTTTAACATCGTTGTATGAAATATTTGGTATATTTTCTATGACTGTCACAACTGTCTCATAAGAACTTGACAGGCTTAATAGCAGGTTACATATCAGGTCCTCATCTTTTACCTCTGCTTTAGAAGCATTTAACTACCTGACAATATTTTCAAAATCCTCAATATGTCTCATAAGGCAATCATTTTCCTTTATCTTCATGTAAAGTAATTTTTTCTTAAGGTACAGCTGACCTGGTAATCATTTTCGTTTATATTTTCCACATTTCGAAACTTGATTTATAGTCCTTCAGGCACTCTAATTGTGTGTCATCAACACACTGTACAATTAAGCATTTAGCTTTGTTATCCTTTTTAACTTCATTATCCTGCATCATATCAACTTCTGTCTCTGTCATTTGTTTAACACTATTTTCTGCCAAAATCATTCTGAATTTCCAATTATGAAAGTTCTTACCATTTAACGGCTCAATCAAGTAACCTTTTCCCGTTCCTGGGCCGACCATTTTTATTGTGTTTTAATATGATTTTTATTTTTACTTAATCACCAGCAAAATCAGTTTTAAACCTCGTATTTTTCACTTTATTCTTTATACCACCGCTCTGGGCCCATACTGTGTTGTTTTTAATAAATAATGCACACTATTTTCCTTAAAATTTATTCCTTAGTTTACAGGAAAAACTATATATTGAATAAAATCTATCCGAGGTTAAAACTACACACAAATATCTATTGACAGAGATTTTAGTGTGGTATAAAATAATATACCTTTTAACAAGAATCTGTACAAAGCTAATCTTCGGTGTGATATATTTATCATAGTTGTATTTCATCAGGATAATAATGTTACATTATTATTTTTTTTTCAGATAAAATCTATAGTGAATTCCGACGAAACTCTAAAGAAGTTCTTCGAGTCGTCGCAAGTACAACTACCTCTTAAAATAATCTTGAGGATATACACCTTCGTATTCATGGGATTCTGTTTGTTACCTTTCGTATTTTTAAAATTCGACAAATATTTTAAAACGTATTCGAACACCAACTACGTCGGTATTATTCTTTTCGTAATGTGGCCCGTAGTATACAGTCCTCTTATCAAATTCGCCCTTAAGAAATATCGTAAAAAAAGAGCCGAGTAATATTTCGCTTTTTGTAGAAATTTATAGTGCGGCAATTGATAAAAGTCAGTTTACATACTGCCTTAAAAAAATAAAAATGATGAATTGTAACTGCGAAGTAGTGCTCTCCGAAGCGCTATCATTTAAAAATCCAAAATAAATTTTGGTTTTGTTAAATTTGTATCTCAATCATCAGTATTTAATTTTATTCTTAGACAGTTTATTTTACGGTATCTTTTTTTGTTTACGGCATTCAATTCTATGGAGTGTTTCTTTTTTATGAAGCAATGTAAAAAAATTGTTGTGCAATTGCCCAACTTTTAGTTATGATCCTTCCTTCGAAAAGTACTTAAAATGTGATAACAGGCTCTGGCAGTTTTTCTCCGTTTGCTTGAAGCAGTCAGTTTTTCTTATATAAATGCCCGAAACGTTTTTAAATATCGTGCGAGCATTAGAAACTGAAATAGAATATGACAGGTCAAAATAGTTGGAAAAAACAACCATTATTACAGTTTTTCTTGAAATTTTAGTGGAATATAGTAACTTTTGTAGAAACATTGTCTTGTAACTTGAGATTATGGATGTTTTTGCTAAAATCGACGTTTCTACACGTATTATTGACAAAAAAAAAGAAATTATGGAAGTTTTATCTGATTTAGATTTTGATTTCAAAAGTACCTATCTTAATTTTTTCACAATTAAACTGTCTATAGAGATCTTATTCTTACAGTCATTAAAATAAGACTGATTATGTTGATCCGTCCAATTTATTACGTTAAAATACGCGTCCAAATATTTGAATATTATATTTTTATTACGTGTTTTGAGCGTTCGCGGAGAGCACTTCTTTCGAAATTATTTTTTACGGTACATAAATGAATGTATGTATTATATAAATACAACGATCTACAATGTGCTTATGTCATGATAAACTGTCAAACGATAGTTTACTGCTCCTTTTTACAATAAATTCCTTGTTACAACTCGTGTATTTATTTCAAATCCAGTACAATAAATTAATCAAAGTCTACTTACAATAAAATTAACATTTGCAAAGATCTATTTTTATACATCAGTATATCGGCCTAAAATTTTGTTTGTAAATCGATACTTTATATCTCCATCTTGATATTTACAGTAGGTAGGTTTGAGACAAACATTAAATTTTATTTTCTGTAATAATGAGAAAATGTAACATAAATATTTTAAATACTGGAATCAAAGGAGGTGCATTTTAGTTGCACTTTTCATTTGTTACCAAGTTTCCAAAATAATTTTTCGATTTTTTGCGAACGTTTTAGGTAAAGGATTTGATATTAATTCAAACACGTGTCATTGTAAAACTGAAACTTTATTCATAACATATACAAAATAGAATGATCGAAGGAGGGCGCTGTCGTCGCTGTCACACATTCTGATTATGGTCAGGTAAATTGATGCACATATGAATGATAGTGTGGTCGACTATTACAAATGAGACGTATTATCTTAAAGCGTCCTGGTGAACGGAGGATTGATACGACCAATAGGAAGCCTTGAGACACAAAAAATGATATTATTTATTTATTATAAGAAAACGCAAGGAACTACTGAATGATTTTAAAGTACATTAGTATAATATCTAAAGTCTAAACCAAAAGCCAAAGTCGATTTCATCTGTTCAGTGCTACCCACAGTTTTTGGGAATGGTGGTTTAAAAATTAAATCCCGTTGTAGAGAAAGGGAATAAAAAACTTCGATTTATTCTGCGATGGTTCGATGGTATGAAAAGAAATCCAACATCTTTTTCCATTCCCACATATCCTTGGGCGATGTATTTTGTTCTCGAAGGACCACTCTAAATTGACCGTTAGAGACGGTTTAAAAGTGAAACGGGACTAATTGGAAACTAATGAAAGCGAGACATAATATAAATATACCTTATATTACGATTTATTAGTCAATTGACTAGGATACAGGAAAGGTATACAAAAACCAGAAGTGACTGGATGTTAAAATCACTTCACTTCATAAACAATTTGCAGAAAGATTTTCCCTCCAAATCTATCATATTACAAAACACACAAATCGAGTAACACTGATGGAAGCGAGCCGGCAATGATGTGGAATGAAATTAATTTAATTATATAAAAATATTGTTGAATGTTCATTTGCCATCAGTTTTATGTGAGTGAATACAACTGAAGAAAAATCTAGTCTTACTTGCTTGGTTCCTTAACTCATGTTTACTGTTATACGGTTCAGGGAAGAGTGTATGAAATGTGAAATGAGCGTCAGCGGGTTAGTTTATAACAGCCAATATTGAAAATATATGAATTGTTAGATTTGTAGAAAGAGAATCACTAAATTTAAACACCCATTCTTGGACCGTTTATATCGTCGGTCCAATTCCAAACTCACGAATGTGCATATTTAATGTTTTGAGGAAAACGCATTTTAAACTTTGAAGATATCACTAAATATAGAACTTTTACTTTATGGTATGAAAACCTCACTTTTATAAAACATTGTCGGTTGTATTATTTCTATTATTTTTCGAAAAAAAAACACATTTGTTGTTTTGGTTTTGCAAAATTTAAGATATTCGTTAAATCAAAGTTGGGGTTCTCTTTGTTTCTTATATGTGCATCATGATAAATAAGAAAGAGGGATGTGGTTACTCTTTATCACGGTTGCTTGGCTCGGGTTGGGAGTTGGTTCTCATTAGACTGTCCTCTCGACTTGATTCTTGTTGCGTGGTGTGTGAGTCTTTCCTATCTTTATACTTTTTCATGTTTGGATTCATAGACAAATAATTTTGATCGTTCAATTTTCATCAACAAATTAAATTAATATTATTAAGAAAATTAACTATATTTTTTTTGATAACAACAACATTTTGAGAAACTGATCAAAATAATCAAACATCAAAAAATTTAAATAAAACATTAACGTTAAGTCTTTATAAACAAACATTAAATTCCTGTACAGAAAAACTTAAATAATTTAGGATACATTATCTGTGGTGTGGGCTGTGTGTTGTGGATTGCTGGTAAATAGACTCACCAATTTTCTATATACATATATTTACACAACAAAAATGGAAATAATCCAGAGCTTTGAAAGGTGCCTCTAAGGCAGAGCTTTGGATATTTTATATTTGAAGGGAATAAAACCCACTAAAATGCAATCATTTGTTCACTGTTAAAAATTAGCATCAGATCATTGCCATTTCTGACACATCAGTATAAGCTGTCATCAACTGTCAATCAGATAGACCAACATATATTTTTAAGCGACAAATTGTCAACTTAAGTTATAAAAATAATAAATAAATGTGTTGGAGGTTCTTTCCAACATGCTGGGGGCCTTATGGTTTCACATGAAACTGTACAAAATGGCAGCGCCAAAATTTACAAAAAGAACTCATAAGTCTTTTCTTTTTAAAGTTATGATCTAAAAGGTCGTACAAATATATTAAAATGTACAAAATACAAAATAAGAAAGTGATCAAAAACACTACCTGTTAAAATTAGTGATTGAAACTGAATTTGGCTGGACTTGCAGTACACTCTTTATTATTATACCTGTTACAACACAGCAATAGTAGAAGTAGTAGTAGTACTCACATTCCTAAAATACAGTAATATAACTAATTTTATAAAATTCTAATAAAATATTACTTACGCTTGCCTCTATCGTTTCAATCTCTCAAATGACAACTTTTTTCTGACATCCTTCAAATTTTAGTTTGAAGTTAGTATTTACACTTCTTCGATAGAGACAACTTAAAGTATAAATTAACGTATTCTATAATATGAAATAATATAAAACAAGAAATTAACAACTGTATTTAAAAAAGTTAGTTAGCGTACTATTCTTCACACTACCTTAACAATATTAAAAAATTGCTTACTTACAGCTAAAGATTTACAAACTTATTACAAAAAAAAACTATTCCTGTATTATAGGTAATATGGCTATTTTTGTAACCGATCTCAGGTAAGTGCCATCTCTTGTTTTAACCTCTAAAACTCTTACTTTGTTGTCCTTACCTGGAACAGCCTTTATTATGCGAGCAAGCTTCCATTCGAAGGAAGGAACGTTATTCTCTTTCAATAGAACCAACATTCCTTCACTCAAATTTGGTAAATTCTTGCGCCATTTCGGTCTATTCTGTAATTGTGCCAAATAGTCATGTGCCACTTTTTCCAAAACTGCTGCTGCATTTGAACACAATGCTTCCAAAATTTGAGCCTGTTCTGGGGAGCTTCACTGATGTCCGGTTCTGGAAAACTAGTTATAACTGTTCCAGTTAAAAAATGATCTGGGGTCTAAAAATCTAGATTGGAAACGTCACTGGACATAGCGCCTAAGGGTCTGGGATTTACAATTCCTACTACTTGTACTACTACATTATTTAGTTGTTCATAAGTGAGCTGTGTAGAGCCAACTACCCTTTTTAAGTGAAATTTTACACTTTTTACCCCGGCTTCCCATAAACCTCCAAAAACCGGTGAGTAACTAGATATAAAATTAAATTTTATTTTTTCATTAACGCAAAAATTATCTACTTTTTTATTATTTTCGTAAAATTTCTTTATTTCATTATTGGCCCCTTTGAAAGTGGAGCCATTATCACAAAAGACATTGGAAGGCTTCCCCCTTCTGGAAATGAATCGCTTGAAACAAGCCAAAAAAGTTTCTGTTGTGAGATCACATACAAGCTCTACATGAATTGCCTTAACAGCAAAGCATACAATGTAGGACTACTACTATGCCTACATTTTGATATACTCTAAAAGAGCAAACTCTTTTTTTCTGGTAATGCATCCATTAGCTGTTCAGAGTATTTTGCTTTGAATTTAAAACAAGTAATGCTTTTATGTAAAACTTTTTTAATTTCTCTATTTCCATGAATGATCCAATAATTCAGATTTAGAGAACTTAAAACTTTCCTTGAACTTGCATGTAATAACCTCAGATGCCCTTGCCTTATTATTATGACTATTCTTGGGAAGAATTACAGGATGTTTTTGATTGTATGGCAACTTGGAATTTTGTAGTCTCCCGCCTACTCTTAATACGCCATTACAGTCTAAAAAAGGCGACAATGAGCTCAAAGCTGATTTTACTGGTAAATTTAAATTTAGGCATTTTATTTCATTGAAGAAATAATTTTGTTGTTCACAACATATAATAATTTGTCAAATTCTGAAAAATTTAAATTTCCAGTTAATTTATTATTTGTTGATATTTTCATAGAATTATTTTTAAATCGAATAAGATAGACAACTACTCTTTGAAGACGTGCAATGCAAGAAAAATCTTGAAAAAAGGCATATCTAGCTTAGTATGCAGACCATTAACTGAAATTTTTTCTTTCTTCAGGGAGAGGATTGGAAATTTCTATAAAGCTGTCGTCATTATGACAGAAATTTTTATTACACAGCATGGTGGACCATGAAACCATAGATGGTTTGATTCAATTTCTTGAGGATCTAATCCTCTTGATAAGCAATCTGCAGGATTTTCTTGTGTTAATATTTGTATGACTCAGTTAGCAACATATGGATTTGGTCTACCTCTTCTCTTTCTTCCTCCTATTCCGCTGTTAATTATTTTCTTTGGTATTCTATCGTCATTCATCCTCGTGATGTGGCCTAGCAATCTAAGTCTTTGTCCTTTATAGGGATCGACCGATACCAATATCGGTATCGGTCGATATGTAAACTACGAAATATGCCTATATCGGTATCGGCCGAAAATGTGAATTGCTTAATATTTCAGTTCTTAAGGATTTTTTAAAGGAAATTAAAACAGAAATACTAAATAAAAAACAAATCAAGTTTATTATAATTCAAAATTTAGCAAAAAAGTCATTAAAATGTAGAAGTAACACCCTAAGTTAAACAAATTATCAAATTAATATTTAAAGTTGAGTTTCGGCAAGTTGTAATGTAACAAAATTAAGCTTTCTGCTCTTTCTGGAGTTAAACGATTTCTTGCGCTTTCATAAACATTTCCAGCTGAAGAAAATAGCTGTTCACTAGCAACACTACTTGGCGGCGGTGCTAGATATATTATTGCAACTTTGTACATCAATGGAAAAATGTCTTTTTTTTGCGCCCACCAAGTCAAAGGATCTTCATTTCTTGATATTTTTTCTAATTTCTTATACAATTCAATCTCATCATCAATTTTATTCATATTATCAGTACTTTTCTTATATGACACTGATTTACTGGTCTTCATACCAGTAAGTTCATCAAAAGTATTCCAAAATAAACTATGAGAAATTGAGCCCGGGGCATTTTCCTGAATCTGTTGGTTTACCTCGTGTGATTTTTTGGCGATTTTCCCTAAAGGAGCATCATCGTCGCTCACTTCAGATTCTCCGGAATTATCTTCCAGCAAGTCTGAATCTAGTCCATTAGTTTTTAAAAGTTCTTTTTTTAAATCTGTAAAGGTTCTTTGCGATAAATCATTGCCAAAGAAAGATGTCTTGAACCTTGGGTCCAATAAAGTGGCAAAAAGAAGGTTTCTATCAGTGAAGCAGGCTTTGCATCTCCTATTCAAGGAGTCTTTAAGCTCATTTTTGGTACTCTGCACCCCTGAAAAGTCAGCTCCTTCAGCTTTCTGGAGATATTTTAAGAGAGTTTTAAGTAAGGGTATTACTTCCGATATAGATGCACTATTCTTACTAAAAACCTTCGTAATTTCTTCAAAAGGTTTTAAGAGATTTAGTAAATTTTTTGCTAGTTCCCATTGGTGGTATGCTAGTGCCACATCTTTTAAAGCTGGATTGTCCATTATATATATATTAAGAGCGTTTTTTTGTTCTATCAGACGTTCCAACATATAAAAACTTGAGTTCCATCGTGTTGGAATGTCCTGCACCAAAGCTTTCTCGGTCATATTAAGGGACTTTTGAATATTCTTCAGCCTATGACAAGCCAAAGAGGAGTGACTAAAATGAGTTACTATACGTCTTGCTTTTGCCAATAAATCTATAATTGATCGTTGACTTTCTATGGAGTCATGTATGGCTAATTGTATGGTATGTATGAAACAGGGTTGGTGTTTTAATTTAACCTCATCAATGCCTTTTTTTATGTTGGCAGCATTATCAGCCAAAACCAAAAGAATTTGATTCTGATCTAACTCCCATATTGTCATGAATTCAGATAACATCTGTGAGATGTTTAAAGCTGTATGTGACCCAGGAAAATGCTTGCAGGCCAGTACAAATGAACATCTTTCAGTCGTTTTAAAATCTATCCAGTGTGCAGTAAAAGAAATAAATGGGTTGTTATTATGCTTGCAAGTCCATATATCTGTGGTGGCAGAAATTTTAATGTTTTCTTTCAAGGAAAGTGATAATTTTTCACAAATTGCCAAAGTACATTTTTTGTATATATCAGGAAGTATTCTTTCTCTAAAATATTTATCTGAAGGAATATCGTAACAAGGAACCAATTTATTTAAAAGCCGCTTAAAACCCACATCGTTCACAATACTGAAGGGCTGTATGTCTATAGCTATTAATTCTCCGATATAATAGTGAATCTTTTTAGATTTAGTGCTATCAATGTCCCATAACTGCATATTTTCAAAGGATTCAAAAATCTTTGGTTGTGTGGTTGAGCCTCCGCTTAAGCTTGCATATGAACGAGATGAACTAGGTTTTTCGTGTGCTTCTGCATCTAAAAAACAGAACCCTTCTAAATACTGGGTGTTTCATATTTCATAAATTTATATTCAGAGGTACTGTTTGGCTTCAGAGTTCAGGAGTAAAAGTACTCACTTAACGACTTAACGCAAAAACAAAAACAGAAATTTAATAACTTGTCGATGTTGCAGCCAAAATTACTAATTTCTAAAACAAATTTATTATATACTTACTGCCATACTTTTACCACTAGTTATGTTGCCACTAATACTGCTAGTTATTGAAGATAATGAACCAGAACCAGGCTCTTGTAAAGATGACGACGACTGTGAAACGAATGGAGAACGCACGACAAAACGATCCATGTTTGTGAAAAATCAGTGCAATACTATACTACGACTACTACGAGTTTTATTATCTTACTGTTTCTCAGCGTATTCGGAAATTCTGGTATTCCCCGACGGAGTGAACATAGCCGACTGGCCGGGCTTTGTTAAATTCGGAGATTCACCGTATCGATTTTTAGTATTCCGCCGGGCGATTTTACAAAATATCGAATTTGCTCTGCAATTTTTTAGTGATTTTACGGTTAATCCGTGTAACGGTAACAGTATATCATTATAAATCACTTTTACCTCATTTATACAGCAAAAAATTTACGACAAAATTGTATGGCCGATATATCGGTATCGGCAGATATCGGCTATGAGTTTATCGGTATCGGCCGATATCGGTATCGGCCACAAAAAATCATATCGGTCGATCCCTAGTCCTTTAGCAACTGCGATTATATTTGGTTGCTTAAATAACTAGTATTTCTATATTTGTTCTTCTTTCCCATCCTTCAGTTGTTCTCTTTCCTCCATATATTTTCCTTTCCCATACTCCTAGCAGCTTCTGTTCTTTTGTTCCCAATGTCCATACTTCACTTGAAAATAATATTATAGGTCTAATAATTGTTTTGTATATGCCTATTTTGAGATTTCTGGGAAACTTCTACTGTGTATTATTCTTTTAAGAGAATGAACGCACCGATTCCCTGCCATTATTCTTCTTTGTATTTCTCTGTTTATTTCTGGTTTTCTGTAGAATTCTGTCCCTAGGTATGTAAACTGCTCTACTTCTGCGAATTTGTAATTTTTTCCTGTTTCTGTTATGTTTAAAGTAGTGTTTTAAATTAAACTTACTGTTTCTAGTTTATTATATATCACAGTTTATTGAAAAATGTTAAGAATTCTAAAAAATTGACAATTGTTTCGATATTACCTAAATATCAATGAACTGGGGAGTTAACTAGAAACAGTAAGTTTAATTTAAAACACTATTATGAGTAGATTCCACAAAGTAAGGGTTGAGACAGTTAATTTCATGTTTAAAGTACTTTGCTGATTGTATTCTTTTTCTGTCTATGTCATATATTTCGTCTTATTTTCATTTATTTCTAATCCCACCTGAAGTGCCATCTTTTCTAATTCTAATATTACTTTCTGTAGTTCTTTTTTCCCTCTGGTTACGATTACTAAATCATCTACAAAGGCTAAATATTGATGTTTTTTATTATACAATAATCCATTTCTGTTAATTTCGGCTTTCCTTATGACATATTCTAGTGCACAGCTGAACAATATCGCCGACAAGGGATCTCCCTGCCTTAGACCTTCTTGCAAGTTGAACTTGTCGGATGTTCTTGTTCCTTCTTCTTCTTCTTTCTCAGCCACTTCTTATCCACTCCTGGACGTAAGCCTCTTTCATATTTCTCCATGTCCTGTGCTTGTTGAAACCATCTGTTTCCGGCCTGTCTTTTGATATCATCAAGCCACCTTCTCTGTGGTCTTCCTGTGCTTCGCCTTGTTTGTCTTGGTCGCCAGTACGTTAGTTTGGTTGTCCATTTAGCTTGATCCTGCCGGGCCACATGCCCTACCCATTGCCATTTCAGCTTTATTATATCCATGACTTTAGTTCTTTGTCGGATATCTTCATTCCTTTTTCTGTCTCTGAGAGTAATTCCGAGCATCGCTCGTTCCATCGCTCTTTGCATCACTCTTAATTGATTTGCTGTCCTCCCTGTCATTGCCATTGTTTCCAGTCCATAGGTCGCTATCGGTAGTATACAGGTATCGAAAACTTTTCGTTTAAGGTTGATCGGTATGCTGCTATTTCTGAATATATAGTTCATTTTTCCGAACCCCGACCAGGCTAATTTTATTCTTCGTTTAATCTCAGCCGTTTGATTTTCTTTTCCTATTTTTATTACATGTCCCAAATATATATACTCTTCCACGTTTTCTAGTTTTGTACCATCTATATATATTTGTTCGTTGGTGTTACTCATTATTTTAGTCTTTGCGATGTTCATTTTTAAACCGATCTTTTTTGAAGCATTATTAAGTTGTTCTAACATGTTGCTCAGTTCGTGCACGTCACTGCTTATCAGGACAATGTCGTCAGCAAACCGAAGATGGTGTAGATAGGAGCCGTCGATATTTATTCCTTTTGTTTCCCATTGTAATGTTTTAAAGACGTTCTCAAGCGCCAGAGTAAATAATTTTGGTGATATTGTATCACCCTGACGTATTCCCCTATTTACCTTAATCTTATCCGTTTTTAGATCTTCATTTATTTTGACATGAAAAGTGGCATTTTTATATATATATTTTAATAAGTTTGTGTACCTGGAATCTATTCTAGCATCGTTCATAGCTTGTATAAAGGCCCACGTTTCGACAGAATCGAACGCTTTGTGAAAATCCACAAATGCCAAGTGAAGGGGTATGTTGTATTCCGTTGTTTTTTCTATCAGTGTTCTAATAGCTTGTAGGTGATCTATAGTACTGAACCCTTTACGGAATCCCGCTTGCTCTACTGGCTGGTACGCGTCCAATTTATTTGTTAGTCTATTGGTTATTATCCTGGTGAGGAGCTTATACATATGAGAGAGAAGGTTAATTGGCCGATAATTTTCTATGTTGCTGTTATCTCCTTTTTTAAAAAGCAGGATCACTTCCGCATTTTGCCATGCATCGGGAATTTTGCCTTCTTGTAGACATTTATTTAAAAGAATTTGTAAAGATTTCTCGATAACCACTCCTCCCATTTTCAGCATTTCACATGTGATTCTGTCTTCTCCTGGACTTTTTTTATTTTTCATTTGCTTGAGGGCAACCTGTATTTCTTGCTTTGATATTTCAGGAATGTCTTCAGAGCCCACATTGCATATAACCGTGCTCGTAATTCTAGGGTCCGGTGTAGTAGATGTGTAAAGACGGGTGTAGAATTCTTTGATGTGTTCCGCGATCTTTTTGCTGTCCGAAATTATGTTTCCCTGTTGATTTTTCATTTTGGTGATGATTTGTTTACCAGAGGATAGTTTTGACCTTAAGACTTTCATATTTACATTGTCCTCTATTACGTTTTTGATTGTCTTGGTGTTATAAACTCGGATGTCTTTTCTTACTTCTCTATGTATTCGTTTATTTAGTTCCCGATAATTTAGTGCATCTCTGGATGTTTTCTTTCTTTGTTCCATAAGTTGTAACGTCTCTGGTTGTATTTTAGAGTTCTTTTTGTTTTTTGTTTTCATGCAAATCTTCCTTGTCGCAATGTGGATGTCGGTTGTGATTTTTTTGTTCAGTTCGTCTATGTCCATCCTATTCAATGCTTCAGTTGGTTCCAGTTTCTTTTCTAGTTCGTTTTGATAATCCTTTTTCCTATGTACAAGCTCCTCAGCCTTAGGGATCTTGTCTGTACGGATGAGTTTGTTTCTTTCAGTTTTCAGGTTGAGGCTAAGGGATGCTCTTACCAGTCTATGATCGCTGTTTGTATCGAATCGGTTTAGTACTGATACGTCTGTGCAAATTTTTCTGTTATTCGAAAGTATGAAGTCGGTCTCATTTCTAGTTTCCCCATCGGGGCTTTCCCAAGTCCACTTTCTTTGCTTAGGTTTTTTAAAGTAAGTGTTCAGACAGTAAAGGTTTTCTCTATTTAAGTAATTTACTAGCATATCTCCTCTTTGATTTCTTATACCTACACCGAAATTTCCGACGTTGTCCGCGTCAGTTGTGCTCTTCTGTCCAATTTTAGCATTAAAATCACCACTTATTATTTTATAATGAGTTTTCTGTGATGTCATGGCCTTTGATAGATCTTCGAGAAAGGTTTCCACTTCTTCATCATCTGCCTGGCTTGTCGGTGCATATCCGTGAATAAACTGGATGCTATATCTCCTGTTTAATTTGAGGATCATGTATATAACCCTGTTAGAGATCGAATTTACTTCAGTTATCATATGTTCCTATCCTCACCATATTATCCATTTCTTTTAATGTTAGTTTTACTAATCTAAAGAGTTTCCCTTTTATTCCTAGTGTGAGGATCCCGAAAAGACAGTATAGTAAAAAGGACATTAACTTAGAAAAAGATTAAATTATGTTAATAATAATTTCGATGTAAATAGCGAGCATTGATCTATGGAGGCCAGGCTAGATATACGAAGAGCACGTTCCAATTAAATGTAAATAACACACTCACCTGATATGCGGAAGGTCATGCATGCAGGCCACTGATCGAATGCTTCCTATAAATACAAAGTGTCGGCAACCCATGATTGATTAATTATTATTATTCTGAATACGTTTAATGTATGTATAGTGTATTATAATCTGTGTTAGTAATTCTAATATATTTATCCCAGTGATTTTATAAATAATGTTATTTATTCAACCCCCGAAGAGCGGTTACTAGGTAAGTGATTTCCCAAAGATATAATGGTTTCATGGCGAACGTAGTTTATACGAGGGGCCCTTACTGAGTAACCACCACATGACGATCCTGCAAACGAAATGGTTATGGTAAAATGTACATCGCCACTACATGGCGATCCTGCAAATTAAATGGTAAAATGGTAATGGTAATATTCGACAATAAATGGTAAATATTCCTGAAAATTAAATGGTAAAATGGAAATGGTAATGGTAAATGGTAAATATTCCTGAAAATTAAATGGTAATGGTAAATGGTAATATTCGACAATAAATGGTAAATATTCCTGAAAATTAAATGGTAAAATGGAAATGGTAATGGTAAATGGTAAATATTCCTGAAAATTAAATGGTAAAATGGTAATGGTAAATGGTAATATTCGACAATAAATGGTAAATATTCCTGAAAATTAAATGGTAAAATGGAAATGGTAATGGTAAATGGTAAATATTCCTGAAAATTAAATGGTAAAATGGTAATGGTAAATGGTAATATTCGACAATAAATGGTAATATTCGACAATAAATGGTAAATATTCCTGAAAATTAAATGGTAAAATGGAAATGGTAATGGTAAATGGTAAATATTCCTGAAAATTAAATGGTAAAATGGTAATGGTAAATGGTAATATTCGACAATAAATGGTAAATATTCCTGAAAATTAAATGGTAAAATGGAAATGGTAATGGTAAATGGTAAATATTCCTGAAAATTAAATGGTAAAATGGTAATGGTAAATGGTAATATTCGACAATAAATGGTAAATATTCCTGCAAAACAAATGGTAAGGACAAGTGGAAGTATATGCTCTTTTATCTAAATTTGGGACCCTGGAGAAGAGAAACTATGGGCGGCTCAGCCACTAAACAAGAGGTAAAAGAAACTGGCACTGTCAATAATACTTTTATGGTACAGCAAGACAGTTTTGCAACACACATAATGGTTCTATTGTATATCTTAACAGTAGCTTTTATCCTGAAATTTGTATGGTCATTATGGAAAACGCATCGAAGAGCGTTGAAAAGGGATATCAACCGATGCATTGCAGCGAAGCAGACATCAGGAACTCTGACTGTATAAAAATAATGCATTCTATTCTTATGAACGAATCTCATAAATGTCAATAACGTGGGAAGATTTTGAAGATAAGTTAAGATCAATTGTAGAAGAAATTAATAAACAGGGAAAAAGGGTTTTGAAAAAGGAAACTCTTAAAAATCCAGATATTCATATTGAAGTAATTAATAGTATAATAGGTCTTTACAATAATTTTGTTAAGTTAATAGATAAAAATTGGAAAAATTTAAGTTTAGTACAACAAGACAGTTGTAAAAATTATTCAGATAGAATTAGAGATAAAACTGCTAGGGCATTTCAAGCGTTAAATTGTATTATTGTCTAACCTAACCTAACCTCTATATTCGAGGAAATCGATACTAGTGTATTACAAACAATAAGCAAACAGTTGAAAATGGCGACAAGTATGAATGATTTTTTCAATTTTGCGAGTAAGGTTTTACCGACGGAATTCGACGGAGAAGTAAGTAAGTTGCAATCATTTTTAGACTCATTAGATTTGCTACAAATAAACGCGATAGGTAACGAAGAAAATGCTATTTTACTAATTAAGACGAGATTAACGGGAAAAGCCAGAAGTTTGATCACGACTGAAAACTCCAAGCCTTCTCGTAGCGAAACTTAGTAAAGTAAGACAAAATGGAAAAGACGGAGATATAAAAAGTAGCAGATAGACTACAGGCAGCGTATGTGTCGGAAGGAATGGCCGAACGACTAGCCACAAAATATACTAAGGATGCAACGGTTAAGCAGTAACCACGAATGTCACAACGGATGCAACAAAAACAATAATAGCAGCGGGAAGTTTTGAAACTACGCAAGAAGTACTATCCAAATTAGTATCAGTGGAAGGTATAGTAGGACAACAACAAGTTTTGCACATGAAGGATAACAGGAATTTCTTCAGGAAGCCAAACTTTGACTTTAGGAACAATCATAGGAGAGGAAACAACAGAGGATTTTATAACGGTAATCATTCAGGAAGGACATTCAGACAGTTTAATCAAGGAAATAACTACGGCAGATACGAAGATTTTAATAAGGAAAGACAATTTAACAGGAACAATAATTTCAATAATCGAATTAATAATAACGAAAGAATATGCAAGATAGAAGAGAAAATTGAAGAAATGAGTAGACAAATAGTACAACTAAAGAAGGAAAATTACGATTTAAGGATGGAAAATAAGGAACTCAAAGAAAAAACAGAATTTTTGCAAGGAAACATGATACAGACTCAGAAAAATTTTAGAGAGAAGAATTTAATAATACATGGTATAGAAGAAGAAAACGAAGAAGATGAGGAACAACTAGAAAACAAATTAGAAGATATAATGAAAAAGGTTAATAACACAGTAAAAGTTAAATCAGATATTTTGAAATGTAAAATATTAGGAAACAAAAACAGTAATAAAAATAGGCCAGTACTAATAATGCTGAAAGACGTGAATAAGAAAGTAGAAACTTTGGAAGGAACGAATAAATTAAAAGGAACAAAGATATATATTGATGAAGATTACCCAAAAGATATATTGGAACAGAGAAAACAGTTAATAAGATACGTGAAACAGGCGAGAGAAAGTCGAGCTAAAGCTAAGATAATTGATAATACATTAATGATTAATGACATCGTGTACAGTTTAAAAGAACTAGAAGAAAGAAAGAATCAATTAGAAATACAGACAGGATGGAATAAATCAACATATAAGCAAAATAACGAAACTAATCCGAAAATTTTGGATAACATTTTCAGCGATAAAAGTTTTAATCAACCAAGAGGTAAATACATTGTCTAGAAAAAATGTGAAATTTGATCGATTTTGAAATACAGTATGTCAAAGGTTTAGCGAACTACGCAGATAGTATATCGATAATATCCATAGAAGAACTCAAGGATTTATACATATATAATTCACATGTCTTGGCAATCACAAGAGCAACGCTCAGTCAGAAAAGGATCTAAAGATTAACGAAGAAACAAAGGAAGAAAGAATAGAAAACCCTTCAGTAATAAAAGTTTTAAATAATCTTGAGGCACATAAATTACCCATTTTACACTTTGAAAATAACCGTATCTCGCTAAGGATGAGCATTCCGATAAAAAATAAATTGAAATTTAGTGAAGCCTTATTTACAGGAATACACAACTTCGACCTAGGACGAACGTTGGAAAAGCTTGAGGAGCTATCGGTAAAAAATGAAGTAAAAAGAATGAATATATATACAAATGATGATATATTCAAAAAGTGCACAATAGAAGAATTTATAGAAGGGAATAAAAGGTTAAAAAATATACAAGTATGTATATGCGAAATACCAAAAACGGTACAGCAGAAAGAAGAGATCCAAAAGATTTTAGAAAGATACCACAATGATCCAAGGTTTGGAGGGCATGTAGAAAATAGATTATTAAAGAAACTAAGAGCAAATTTTAGGTGGAAAAACATGGAGAAAGAGGTAAGGAAGTATGTAAAGAATTGTCATAAATGCCAAATGAATAAAGCAAAACTTAGTCATAAGGAAAAATTTGTCATCACGGACACATCTATAAAACTGTTTGATATTATTTACATAGACACAATAGGTCGGTTTGTAGAAAGTAACAACGGGAATCGTTATTGTATTACAATACTATGCGAACTAACCAAATACGCAGTTATGATACCGGTCAAGAACAAAGAGGCATACATAAAAGCAAAAGCAATATTTGACAATTTTATACCAAACTATGGACTGATGAAGGAGATAAGGACAGATCAAGGAACGGAATATGAGAATGAAATAATGAAGAACTTAGCGGAACCTTTGAAAATAAAACCTAATTTCTCAACAGCATACCATCATGAGGCAATAGGCAGTTGTTAAAAATTACATAGAACGTTTAATGAGTATATAAGAAACTTTATCAAAGATTCTAGGGATAACTGGTGCGAGTTTGTAAAAATGTTTGCATATTGTTATAATACAACACCAAACACGTATCACGGATACACTCCTTTTGAGTTATTATACGGGAGAAAACCCAATTTACCAGAATTCTTAAATGTAGAAATAGAACCGTGTTACAATCTTGAAAGATATCATAAAGAGTTAAAATATATAAGTTACAATACGCAAATGAAAGAGCCAAACAGTTTTTAATAGAAAATAAAATAATTAGAGTAAATAATAGTGAAAAGGAATCTTCACCTGTAAACTTTAGATTAGGGGAATTAGTCATTCTAAAGAATGAGGGGAGAAATAAGTTCGATCCATATTATTTAGGTCCGTTTAAAATAACGGAAATAACAGGCGTAAATTGTGAGATTACATCTCAAAACAGTGAACCACAGTTCATGAGAATCGATTGTATAAATACAATAGTGGAAACAATTGTAAACAAAGTGAAATGTGAGCATAAACAAACAAGTAGTGTTTAGTTATCAAAAACAATCAATGAGAACTGCTAACGTTATAGGTAGTATCGAAAAATTAAAACGATAATTTTTCTCTTCCGAGAGGGGATGATGTGAGGATCCCGAAAAGACAGTATAGTAAAAAGGACATTAACATAGAAAAATATTAAATTATGTTAATAATAATTTCGATGTAAATATCGAGCATTGATCTGATATGCTGAAGGTCATGCATGCAGGCCACTGATCGAATGCTTCCTATAAATACAAAGTGTCGGAAACCCATGATTGATTATTATTATTCTGAATACGTTTAATGTATGTATAGTGTATTATAATCTGTGTTAGTAATTCCAATATATTTTTCTCAGTGATTTTATAAATAATGTTCAACCCACGAAGAGCGGTTACTAGGTAAGTGGTTTCCCAAAGATATAATGGTTTCATGGCGAACGTAGTTTATACGAGGGGCCCTTATTGAGTAACCACTACACTAGTTCGTTTAAAGCTATATATAGTTGTTTTCTTTTTATTCTGTCATATGATTGCTTAAAGTCTATGAATAACACATGTGTTTCTTTATTATGTTCGTAGCTTTCTGTCTGTAGCTCTCTTAAGGTAAATATCAGATCTATAACTGATCTCCCTATTCGGAATCCACACTGGTATTCTCTTATTTTCTGCTCCAATTTCCTAGAAAGATTATTTTTGAGATGTGTGGCTAATATTTTGTATGCAACATTTAACAGAGCGATACCTCTGTAGTTTGTACAATCCTTTTTTCTGGTCATTCCCTGGAGTTTTGTTGTTTTTTAGTTTATTTATTTTTTCCTCAATTTCGGTTAAAGTTGGTGGGTCTTCTATATATTGGGTGTTTTCTTCTCCTAGATGTTCCCATTCTATATCATATTCCACGTTCCTCGCAGGATTTAGAGTTCTTTAAAATATTCCTTCCACATTTCTATAATCTCATGCTCATTTCCTATTAGCTCATTTCCTATTAATTTCCCCTCTTTATTTTGTAATACACCAGTCTCTATTGGTAGCCTTTTCTTTCTCTTTTAATTCCCTGGTACAGACTACTGATTTCTTTATTATTGTAACTTTCTTCTATTTCTGTTAGAAGTTTTTCTGTACACTCTCTTTTCTTATACTTTATTAATTTTTACAGGGTTTCCTCTGTTCTGTGTATGTTTGTTTTGATTCTTGTGTTTCTTTCTTTATCATTTCTAGTCTCCTGGCTTTTCGTATCTCTATTTCTTTTTGGCATTCTTCATCGAACCACTTTTCCTTCTTGCTGGAGTTTTTTCGTGGATGTGTCCAATTGCTACTTCTGTGCTTTTTTTTATGTTTGTCCAGATACTCTCTATGTCATTTGTATCGTGAGCGGTCCATATAGCATAATTATTTATAATTTCTGTATAAATCTTTCTTACTTCGTGTTTTGTCAATCTACTCCTTGTGTTTTGTTTCTTCTCATTCCTTTTTGTGGCTAGTGTCTGCATCTGGCCCTCTATAACTTCTGATATCTGTTATACACTTTTCTTCGTCTTCGTCTATTGGTCTATTTGATTGGTGTATGATCCGTCAGGTGATCTCCAGGTGCCTTTATATATTTCTTTCTTTTCAAAATATGTGCTTTTTATTCACATACCCTTTTCTTTTGCGAAATGGATCAACAGCTGGCCGTTTTCATTTGCGTGTTCATGTTTACTAAATCTACCTATTGTGGGATTGTATATCTCTTCTTTCCCTACTTTTGCATTCGCATCTCCTAGGATTATTTTTAGGTCATATCTCGGGATTCTTTCAAATATATTATTTAGTTCATCGTAGTAACTTTCTTTACCTTCTATATCCGCTTCTTCCGTTGGGACGTGAATATTTATTAATGATATCTTTTTATATTTTCCTTTTAATCTAATTCAGCATAGTCTTTCAAAAACCGGTTGAAATTCAACTATGGTATGTTTAATTTTCTTACTTACTAGAAACCCAGTACCCAACCTTCTGTTATCTCCTCCACTGCTAAAGAATATGTAGTCATCTATTTCAATAACTTCCTCTCCTTTCTGTTTTGTCTCTTGTAATGCTATGAGTTCGTAGCCATACTTCTTCATTTCTCCCTCTTCATATGTTCCCCTGACGTTCCATGTTCCTATCCTTAAATTACCGTTTAGTTTATTCCCTGATTTTTCTTTATTCACTCTTTTATTTTCAATTTTATTTTCTTTCTCGTAATTATTTTCCATTGCTAGTGTCATATCCAAGTCATCCGATTTTCGAGACATACCTAGTTTTTTGACTTTTGTATTTCTAAAGCCTTTGCTTCCTTGTTCCATTTCCACACTTCTTTGTCTATTATTACTTTTTGATATCCCACTTTAATTTCCTTTCCTTTGTTCAATTCTTCTTTTGAAATTTTTCTTATCTATCTCTGTATTTCTCTTTCCTCTTTATTCATATCGTTGTTAACAAATACTTTTTCCCTTGTGTTCTTTCTGAGCTTGTATTTATTTTTCATGACCTTTAAGTTATCATCCAATGTATTTAATTCTACTAAATAGGTTGTATCTGCCAATTGTATGGTATTATTTATTTTTACCTGTACTCCCATTTTATCCTTAATAAGGTTGTTAACTTCTTGTTCTATAAGATTCCTTTCCTGTACATCTAGGCGTAATCCTTGTATTACTATATTCTTCATTCTTTTGTCATCTTCCAATTTTTAGATTTTTTCATTTGCTTTCTTTATTTCTTTTTTGAGGTTATCTATTTCTTCCATCGCATTTTTGCTTACGTCTTTTATATTTTGTAGTTCTTCTTTATGTTCTTTTCGCAGTTCCTTAATTTCTTCTTGTAATAGCTCCATCTCACATCCATAATTTTGGTTGTATAATTCGTTTTCATTTCACTTTATTTAATATTGCATGTGCGAGCTCAAGTGGTTGATCGTCTCCATATAAACTGGGATAGGGAGCATATTTGAGGCTGTTTACCAGATTGTTACTTCCATAAATCTCATACATGAGGTGTACGGAACATTTAGTTCGCACTGATCATTTTCAGCTTAACAAATTTTATCTTAATATCACCTATCAATTTTATTAACGTAACACGTCATATAAACTTTTCTCCCAATCCAAATATTTGTTTCAATTACTTACAGTCATATACTTCATTCCTATACTCCTGTCTTACTATTCAATTTGTTTTTCTGTTCCTAAACTTCTTTTTATTTTCTTCTCTTACTGTTTGATTTTCTCTTTGTTTCCTAAACTTCTTTCAATTTTCTTCTATTCTGTTGCCAATTCCCATTTTCTTTTGATCATTCTGTGTATCTTTATTTCTGTTCTGATATTTATTAATTGTCTTTTGCCCAAGAAGTATGTTAAAAATTTAATTTCAAAATCTATAAATTCTGTTATATCTTTTTCCCTGGCAGCAAACTATATCAACGCGTGATTTTCCAAATTATCTCTTATTACTTCTTTTATGTCTTCAATATTATTTATTCCTCTTATTCTATTCTTCAAAATTCTAATAAATATCTTCGGTTGCAATTTCTTAATATGTTTCCATCGAATTTTTGGTTTGTTGCCCCATAAATTGTTTTTATTCCCACAACATGTTCCATATTCACTCCTTTTCTCTCAATTTGTTCTACTTTTCCTTGGATATTTTTCATTTCCATTGCCAATTCCCTCTTTGTTTTGTTGTTCTCGTCATCCGCTATCGTTATTTCTTTATACATATCTTCTTCTATGCTTAGTATGTTTTTATATGTCTTCATTATTTCTCTGTCTAATTTTGTTATCCTTTCGCTATTCCCTTTTATTTTATTAGTATTCTCTCCAATTTCAATTTTTAATTCCTTTTAATTTGTCTTTAAACTTTCTATTTTTGTCGATTGTATTTCTTCCAATTCCATTAATTTTCCTAACATTTCATTTCTAATTTCTTGTTTTGTTTCATGGATTCTTTCTTCTTTTAGATTCTTCCAAATTGGTTTCTTACATTTTCTATCTTCTCTTCCATTCTTTGAATATCTGAATATCAAATTTTCTGCTTATAGTTTGTAACATTTTCATCATTATATTTCGTTTACTTCTACTTCCAGCTCCTTCTTCTTGATTATGTCCCTTACTTCTCATTGTTTCTTCAAGTTCTTCAATTGGTTCAGCTCTTTCGCTCCCCTCTGTCTCTTCATCATTCTCCTGATTATGTCTCCATTGTTCCATATATTGTAGGTACTTGGAAATCACCCATTACGTGTCTCCTTTCTTCATGTGATCCACTTTCTGCTCCTATTTGTTTACCTTCTTTGAGTGTCATACTTCTTTCCATTTTTGTATGCCCCACGTTGGGCGCCAAATTTATTATAAATGATAAATTATTATATTTGTGTGAGTATTGAATTATAAACTCGTCTTTACCCCATGTCGGGTTTGGCGATTTTATAATAATTTTTGTTTATTATATTAATTATAATTAACTTATTATTTATTTATAATCAACTTACCTTCGACAGCTCATAAATATAAAAAACGGGGCATGAAGTACTCTCTCCCTCTCTTTTGAGTTCAGGCGCTAAGATATGTGAAAAAATTTCATTGATATTTTTATATGGATTTAATAAATAAATTATTTGAAACAATGTTGACATTTTTTTTTAATTTGATTTTATAAATTTGATTTATTCAAAACATTTTTTAAAAGAAACTAAAATGTGTCACGCCGGTGGCGTTTAAGATATGCTGGAAGAAATACATATAATCTTGGGAAACAACACTTGCCCAAGATTCGGTTTTTTTTGCTTGGATCGAGGTGAAATCTTACGTCGATTGAGTGAATTTAACTGTGAATACGGATTTATCGTTGAATATAAGTGTGATTTAATCGTTTATAGTAGATATGGTGAGTTACTAACCACTTTTTGTGTCAAATCCTTTTCCTTTGACCTAACTAAGTAAATTCCAACTTATTTCTATTACATATGTACAAAACCTATACTAAGAAAAAAAGGGGGGGAAAAAGTAAGTCAAATGGCGGGAGATAAACCTCCCGAACCTCTTGATAAAAATAATGACAAAGACCAAAATATATCACAAATTAGTAGAACAAAAATCTTATACACTTCACATAGCTCTCCCCCGTTTGAAGCATATATTCAGGGAAAGTCAGGCAATGTGGGCAATTTACATATTATGAGTATAACCAAAACTATCTTCAACAAGATGTTGTAAAATTCACCAGAAAGGGTAAAAACCGAATGGGAGTCATTTTCAAGAATGCAGAAGCTGCTAACAACTTTATTAATGAGCAAGACTGGGTAAATTTGGGTTATGAAGTATATATACCAAGTCACAATGTATCAAGCAAAGGTATTGTAAGATTTGTAGATATGACCCTTACAGAACAAGAAATAATTCAGTTTACAACAACAAACATCAATAATTGTAAGGTGCTACATGCCAAAAGAATGAATAGAAGAGCGATCGTTGATGGAAATATAAAGTATATCTCTACAGGCACAGTGTGTTTAACTTTTGCAGGAAAAATCATCCCACGGGAAGTGAAGGTATATGGCCTTCCAACCTTGGTAACTCCATATATAAGCCCTGTCATTCAATGCTATAACTGCTTACTTTATGGACATAGCATAAATCAATGCAGAGGCAAAGAAAAATGCAAAACTTGCAGTAAAAGCCATGAAAATGCCTCAAGCTGCAATTTAAATTGTATCTACTGCAAAAATAATGATCACTCATCAGTTGATAAAATATGCAAAAACCAAAAAAGACATTAAACAACTAATGGCATTCTCAAACATCTCATATTACGAAGCTAGCCAACAAATACCATCCAATTCTCCCACCAGCCCACCAAAAAATGACCTAGACAACTTTCCAACTCTAAGAAAACAAAACTCAAAAGAACAGGCCAACTCAATTCAAGTACATGAAAGAAGATTAGCAACAATATCCACAACTCCCGAAGTAGCATCTTATGTACAACTAACCACAACACCCCCAAACAGCATAAGAAAAAGACAAACAGGCTACGACAAAGCCGCACATACCAAAATCCCTAAATAATCCAAATGGCAGATCAGAGATAGGAAACAAAACGACAACACATAGTGAACAGCCCCAACAATTAACAAGAAAAGAGGAAGAAGAAAAACTCCAACTCGATGTAGTACAAGCAATATCATTCTTATCAGAATCCCACAGAGAGCTTGTGTTAACGTTTATAGGAAATTTGATTTCAAATAATTATCTTACACCCCAGCAAGAAGTGGGTCAGCTAACAGAAATAAACACAGCACAAACATGTACACCTCCATCACCATGCACCAAAAAACAAAATACCTCGGGGGACTATATGGACCTGTTCGACACGGACATGTTCTGATCTCCTGTGTAATATTTGACTTTTATTCGCATTCAATCCACTAACTGTAATCCAGTGGAATATACGCGGGAAGAATTTTAATAGCGCGAGTTTATTGTTTTCAGTGTTGAACTGCGGGCTTTGAATATTCATTTTTATGACATTTTATATCAAATAGGTTGGAAAAAAATATAATACGACAAATTACAAATGTGAGGAGGTAAGTGTTCAGGAATATTCTCAAAAATTTTGTATTTGGATAATAAAACGGTTGAATTTAGGAATGTAACTTTGAAGATACACTGGGCTATAAAAGTTTTTATTAATTATCTGATTTCAAATTTCAGTATGAATCCAATAAAATTTTACGGACTAAAAAGAAAAAATATTCAGAAATTTCAACCAGAGTTGTGGATTTTGGGCGCACTCTGAAATTCCTGGTTCCGTATTACAGAATTACGTAGAGGGTTTTTTTTAAATGCGAATATCTCGAAAACTAGTAACTTTTGAGATGTACTTATAAATGTTTCTCACAAAAATTATGTAATTTAAATATTTTTCAATAAAAAGCGAGATAGCGTTAACAATAGAAAAGTTAAGCGCACAGTTACACCAACTACATAACTCATGTAGCGCCTTCTAGAAAATAAAACGAAACGGATATCATATTGTGACTTCTCATGTATTGAAATTTTTACGTTCGCATATCCCAAATCTTTCAATTTACTATAAAAAGACATTTTTTACATTTCAACTTTGCCACCCTGTATCTTTTTTATTATCAATATTTTATTAAAGCATATTGCGTCCGATCGTAATATTTTGAGGCCAAGAATTTTCCATTTCATTTTGGATCATTACTTACGGACCACCCTGTATAAATGAGTGAAGAGTAAGCTGGTCAAAACAGAAGTAGCGATTATCACCCAAAAATCGAATATAGAAATCGCTCGACAGGAATATGAATTCAAATTTAAAAAAAAACGTGGATACAAAGTAGCAGATTCATTTGCAAAAATAATAATTATTGTTTTAAAAATGTTGTATTGATTACAAATTTGTATTGATAACTCAACATTTATATAAACCGCAGGTACAAGAATTATTATTTTATATTTAAATTAATAATTACTGTCAGCATGTTACTTACTTATGGTTAAATTGCCATCACAGTCGATATTGCATTTACCTACTTGAAAAAATTCTACTTGTATCAGAGTCTGAAGGTGGAAGCTATACTTCAATCGATTGGTGATAACCATTCACTAAAATTTTTGAATAATTGATACAAATTTAATATCTTTGTTGCTTGAGTAAGGTTTTGTTCAGTTATCACCTTGAAATGTCTGCAAATACCGTATCTATTGGTGCATATTTATTTTTATTTATTGTTGGAAATTCCAAGTTACTTTCAAGTACCATCTCAATATAGATGTTTGGTTGATATCGTACAAATAAAAATTATAATCAGATAAAAGTGCAAATATGAGTTATCAATCAAAATGAATTAACTTGGACAACATGGTATGTTCTGTGAGTTTCTAAGACCTTCTTATTTCTAATTTCAATGACCGTTTTTTCTTGATTTTAATACTAATTCAATTGAAAAACGTATTTTTTACGAAAATATATTTTGACCAGCCATCCTATTTCTTGTATGTATTTTTTCTCGATATGTACGAAACTGAAGACATAATTGGGAGCCAACGACCAAAATTTTGAAAAACTCCATAAAAAATTACATGATCTATTTAAGTTTTTTCCGTGGTTCGAATGGTTTTTCTTTGTAACAACAACAATACTTTGCAGACACATTAGTTTGCATATTTTGGTGTCTTCTCGAGTGGTTAAAAATGTTTTAACTTTTATTTTTGTCACACAGAATTCTTTTTTACTGGGAGAATGTACTTTGAGTGATCTGAAATCAATTAAACATGATCCGTTTGTTTCCACCATGGGTGAAATTGAAAAAAAATTTTTGATTTACTATTTTAGGTAGGAAATTTTATTTAAGAGAAAAAATCCGGCAAATGAAAATCTAAGCTATTTTAAACTTAATTTAGTTTTAATGCAAGATTAAGTTATTCGCGGCTATTTATCAGCGGATGCTCATATGTAGACTTTATATCTCACCATTGAGATAGGAACAGGTAATATTTTAAACAGGTTTAATTAAAACAAAATCAATATATTGAATACTCTTAGACATTCAGCTATATTGATAATTTATATTCTTTCTTCTCTCTGATGCTGGTGGGAAGTTATCTGGGATTATCGCCTCAATAGTATTCTCAGGCGATGAGGGAATTCGATCTCATTGATGTTGTCCGACGAATTTGACTGGCTTCAGTGTGAATAATGGACCCTTTGTCACAAAACACCAAATAGAAAACAAAAAATAGCCATTTTCTGCAGAAAAAAATGCTTTAACGTCAGAAATATTATGGTGCCTAAATGTTGAGCATAGCCCCACATAGCATTAAGAACTGCAGAAAAATGTTTTACATTGTTTTCTCATGTCTCCCGAGAGATATTGTTAAGAAGATGCGGTTAAAGAAGAATAAAATTTCCTATACTATTCTGTTGTATTTGCGCTAGCACCATACTTTCAACAGAAACTGAAAGAAGATATTTTTGGTTCTCCAAGCAATGTAGTAAGGTTTGATGCATCCTTAGATAAAGTTTCTCAAAAGCAACAAATGGACATCAATATAAGGTAAAGAATAAAGTTAGTTAATAATAAGTAAATTTATTTTAGTTTATAATTTTAAGTAATTGTAACACCCGCGCCCAGGACCAGGCCGCCATCAGCCACTGGCAGCTGATAATCTCACCAACGAGACGAGGAGTGATCGGTGACAGTTGACAGAGTGGTAAAACATTATTAGGCGCCAAAAATTAACGAACTTTTACTTTGTTATAAATAATTCAATATATTTAGTTTGGGTAAAGCTTTACCTCCTGTTATTATTTTACCCCCCTACATTTTTGTTGATTGTGGGATGGCAAAAAGGAAGAAGTTTGTATGAGATACTGTTTCTTAGGATACACCAAAGCTTCTGATTTGGTGAAATGTTTCTTTAAAACATTTGAAAAAGAAAAATTAAGAAAATTATTCAAATTTCTATAGACGGCCCAAATGTCAATTATAAATTTTTAAGGGACTTTAAAACCAATGTTTTTCAAATATTGACACAGGGAGTTGTGACTTGCACACATGACACAATGCTTTCCATTAGATATGTTTCATTATCCGCTTCCCTAATGAATTTGATGATCTGCTCACTGCTGAAGACTTCTGATTTCTTGGCTTTGTAACCAACATTCTTCCTTTTGAGAATTGCGATAACCTTTGGGAAAGTGGCTATGTTTTTCTTCACTAAAATGGTACTTTTCAACATAGAGTATATGCTCCACACCCGAATTACGAGGATCAATTTGCAGAATGTTGGGTAATCAGCCAGGACCGGCTGCTAAAAAATTAAGACCTAATCAACAAGGAAGAACTCCCAATACTCTAGAAGTCGTGAACGTAAAACCAGATATATTTAGGGGACTAACTTGTTTATATTGATTGAACGGCTAGTTTTACGTTTTTTTGTTTAAATCATTACATATTAGAATTACAATATTTTAGTTTTCAACAGTTTATGACCATATTATATTTTTAATAGTCATTATAATAATTAAAATCTAGAAGACTTAACTTTTTTAATAAAAAAAATTACAAAACTTATATTTGTATGAAATTATTTTTCTTAAGTGATATTTAAGTAGATGTTTAAATTCATAAAAATTTGTACTGGAAATTTAAAAACAAAATTAGAAACAGCTTTTTAAAATGGGGTTTATTGAAACCGCACGTGCAGGAAACAATTTCACCTGTCGGATGCAGGGTTAAAAGATTTTAACCTGACCTAACTGATTTTATATTTAATTATACTTTAGCGCAGGTGTTTAAATTTAAATTTTTTTCGGTTTCTAATTAGTCTATACTCGTAATAAGAAGCAGACAAACCGTCATGTCAATGACAAAAATTGCGTATACCAAAACAACTTGACTGTTATCATTTAAGTACCGGAATATATTATTTATATTTATTGAATCAATCTATTTCTTATTGAAGTCTGTTAGTCACTTTTCAGTAGTTCATCGAGTAACCTAAAATGGAAAATTCACAAGGTTTTTTGTCAAACATAAGTCAATCGTTTGGATTTACGGAACCTAAGATGAAATTGTTGTTATCAATTTTAGCTAGTAAGTTGTAAATATTTAATTCACAAATTTCATTAAATTTTTTTTATAAAAATATAGTAGATGCGAGTTTAACATAATTTTTTCAATATAATTAAGAGAGACGTGGAAAATTTAGCTTTAGCTTCTAATTAGCATAATCGTATCGTAATAATTTCATTCTTCAATTATTTAAAATTGATTTTCAACTGGTATAACATTCTACTAGAACTAATACAAGTAATAAAAAACTTTATGAAGTGTGAAATGAAAATTGATACAGAGGTGTTAAGCGCAACAAAATAAGAAGATACAGTTGTAAAGAATCAGATGCAAAAGAAATAAATTATGAAAAATAAAAATAGATTGAGAACAAAAATCGCTTAAAAGATATTCATACATACAGGACTATTTATCAAAGAAAGGTAGAAAAATAATGGAGCAAATAAGATATGGATCTAATGAGGAAAGAAAAAAAGGAAAAAACGTTAAAATCGGCTAGAGGAAATTGAATCTGATAAATAGGAATGACAGACAGGGACGATTTGATTAAAATACAAAAGATTGCTCACCAACAATTAACAGATAAAGCAATGATTGGCTAAAAACTAATATTATCCCATAAGGAAATTGAAAATGGAAAAGACCTGGCCATGGAACGACAAAAAATGCATATGAGAATGTTAAGCAATTCACAGGAATAATAAATCAAAATATAAATAGAGTAAAAAACAAAATAATAGAATCTAAAGAAACACACGAAGTAGTAGTTAATAGAAAATGGGGACGTGGAATATAAAGGACTTAACAGAAAAAGAAAAAGGACTGGAAGATGTTTTGTACAAATGGGAGTGGTCTTGTTACGAATAACTGAAACTAAAAAGAAAGGAAAAGGCATTATAATAATGGTAAATGGAAATATATTGATATATAGCGGAATAAAGTAAGACAAAAGAGCATCTTCAGGAGTGGGTGTTGTATCGCAAATAATATATTGAAAAAACTAATAAATGGCTGGGATGCTATATTGGACAGAATATTAAAAATAGAAATAAAAACAGATCAAAATACCCAAAAAACAGTTATAGTAGTTTATGGACCCAATGAGGACGATACAGCAGCAAATAAGGACCAATTCTGGTAAGAACTACAAGTAGCTGCAGAGCTATATGTTAGGGGACTTTACGGTTGGTATGGATGATCAAATGTATAGAAATATAGCACTCAGTAAAATTCAAAATCAGTACTACAGCATATATATTGATAAAAGATGAAGGGGCAACTAGTTTCGGCTTACTAAGCCATCATCAGGCCTGTAAAAGGTATCAAGATAGAAAAAGATCAGAAATACACAATATATTGAATTACCTTAATGTATACATCAATCCACATGTAAAATATTATAAAGGGAAAGCCGTCACATGTCCGTGGCATCCAGCAGAATCCAGCATAAGTCAGTAAGCAATAAGAGGATATACTGTAGGGAAAATCATTAATAAAAATCGCTTAAAAATTTTTCTTATAAGTAAATAAAACGTCTAGCTAAATAGAATAAAATAAATTAAAATTAAACAAAACAGGACAACATTGAGAAAAGTCATAAAATTAGGTCAATGTATAAAAGAAAAAGAAGGAAAGAAATGAAAAGAAAACTGGACATCGTTGTACGACAGAGTATGTCCGAAGCTGAAAGTCTGGTATTATAGTTTTTTTTATTGCGCTTAAAAACTACATTACCAGACTTGCAGCTGTCCAGTCTTGTTTTCTTTTCTTTCCTTCTTTTTCTTTTATACATTGACCCAATTTTATGACTTTTCTTAATGTTTAATTTTAATTTATTTTATTCTATTTAGCTTGACGTTTTACATAGTTATGAGAAAAGTTTATTTAATTTTATTCAGCTTGATGTTTTACATAGTAATGAGAAATAAATTTCATTACTATTTTTATTAATGATTTTCTTTACATTATTGCCTACTGACATATGTTGGAATCTGCTGGATACCACGGACATGTGACGGATTTCCCTTTATAATATTTTACATGTGGATTGATGTATACATTAAGGTAATTCGATATATTGGGTATTTCTAATCTTTTTCTATCTTGATACCTTTTACAGGCCTGATGATGGCTCAGTGAGCCGAAACTAGTTGCCCCTTCATCTTTTATCAATATATATATGATGTAGTACTGATTTTGAGTATTACTGAGTGCTATTTACCTACAAACTACATTTGTGATGGATAGTATTTTTCATTGTATAGAAATATATTAGGAAAACGTAGCGAGCAAGTAAGAAATAATAATGGAAAGAGAGTGCTAGACTTTTGCATGATAAATGAATTACGATCTTTGAGCATAAAAATATACATTAATACACCAGAGAGGCAAAAAGTGGAGGAGAAAAATGAACAAAAGTCTATATAGGGGAAGGGCGGGCAAAGTGACATAGTTTACGTTTGACTGGCTCTTACAAAGTAAAAATAAATCTAAAAAATTTAGATTTTTGCTCATTCAACTAACATATTATTGGCCTTTAAGATCTGAAATATTCACCCTCTCAACTGAACGCATCTGCTTGAAATCGCGATATTTTTTCATCTTTGTGAAATTTCACTTTGCCCGCACTAATGCGGGCAAAGTGGAATTTTGGGGAGGGTAAAGTGGAATGCAGCAATAGCTGGAAAATTTAACACAATTAATGAATTTGGTAACACAAAAGATATTACTTTATTATCAAATGAAGTCATAGTTCAAATTTTAACTAAAAAATAACAGATTATTCTTAAAAAAATTAAAAGGCACATTTTTCTACAATAGGTAGGTTTTAGTCTTACATATTAACAAACTGACTGAGTTCCGGGATATGGAAGAAACCTCTTCGTAGCTGTTTTGGTTCGTTTATATTCATATGGAGATCTTGATATGAATATGACATCAGGTCCTCTTTTGCAGGCCATCGGAAATATTTTTGAGTTTTTTCCATACATTTAACTGTCACTCTATCTGTTGTTTTATTTACAACCAGCCATGGGAAAAATTGTCCCTCATACTGGACCACAACCCAACGTCCTTCATGAATCATTTCTGATGAGAGAGTCCGTTTAGTTACTATTTTGTTTTCAGTTTCTTCATCTGAAAAGCTCTCCTCAGAATCACTGTCGTCTAATTTAAGGCTCGTTTCACTCTCTGTATCTGAGGCAAATAGTTGTTTTGTGACCTTCCTGACTTTCTTTTTTCTTATTTTTTCTCTTTTTTCTTGTTCCTTTTTCTCTTTTTCGTCCTTTTTTCTTTTGAGTTCGTCAATAAAAGGTGTGCTGGTAGCTACAACGGTAACACCTTTACGACTCTTACGCGTTTTTGACCCCTCTGCAATTTCATTATTTCTGCTGTCCACATGAGGTATAGGTAAAATGTCATGAGGTGAAACAATTTCAATTTTTGCATTACTAAGTGAACGATTAGTTGTTTCAGCAGCTGAGAAAGCATCATCAGGAAAAACTCGTTGGAAAGGGTATATGCCGGTTTTTTGAAAGCCTGAAATTGCATTTTGTAAGGTGGCTGCCTTTAGATATGCTTCACCAAAAAGGGGTCCAATTTCGCGAATAGTGACCACTTTACCAGGATTCTCTCTCAGCCATATCCTTACAGCCTGCTCATAGTAAGCTGAGAGAGGGAACATGAATGCCACATCCAATGGCTGCAAGCGGTGAGTGCAGTGTGGAGGTAGTACTAAAATATCAACATTATTTTCCTTTGCCAACATCATCACTTCCAGATTATTGACGTGTGTAGCATGTCCGTCGAGAATTAACAAAACGCGCTCTTCAGCTGTAGGTTTGGAATATTTCATAAAATGTTTAAACCATTCTACGAATATTTCCGACTGCATCCACCCGGACGGATGTGTGAAAACTTTGGTGTTTGGAGGGAGACCTTTTTCAAACAATGGATTAGCTCGAACTCTCGGAAAAATAAGTGAAGGAGGAATGTAGTTTCCGGTAGCGCTGAAGCAAATTTCGGCCGTCACTAGAGATCCTCTTTCAGCTGATGACAAAACACCCACCTGCTTCTTCCCCTTTCGAGATAATATCTTTGACGGTCTGTTCGGCACTGTGCTAATACCAGTTTCATCACAATTGTACACTCTATCAGGAGTGTAGTGATGAGATTCGTATAATCCTTCAAGAAGGTCAAAAAACTTATTAACGTTAACTTTGTTGAACGCAGAAGCCCGTGCTGCAGATGTTTTCTCAGGAAGTCGTAGAGAGAGTTCAGGATGTCGTCTTAGAAACCCCTTTACCCAGTCCTTTCCTGCCTTTTTGTCTCTTTTATTAAAGTTGTTAACTATTTTATTGTGTTCCGCAAATTGAAAGGCAAGATACTTTAGATCTGATATCGTCAAACCAAAAAGTCGAGATTCCATGGTAAGGATATAGTCAACCAAGATGTTTTCTTGTACGGAAGTAAATACGGTCCGAAAGCGTCCCAAACCTTTTTTTGATGCTAGATTTTCAGGTTTTTTTAATCTTCGAAATAATGTTGCTACTGGAATGTGGTAATTTTTTGCAGCTGCATTAATACTGTTAGTACCTTCCCGAACTGCATTTATCGCAGCCTTCATACAGTCTTCTTCCCATGCTTGTTGATTACTTTTTCTGTTGTATTGATGAACCATTCTTACCTGCAAAGAATTAGAAAAAACCATTCTTAAACATGGCGGGCAAAGTGAAATAATTTCATATTGCCCGCCACATCCCATTCCACTTTGCCCGCCCTGTTTAAAAATTATGCAAACATTAATAACTTTTTACATAGCCGTAATAACGAGATGATTATTAGTAAATATGTTCTCAATTCATTATTTTATGTAGTCATTATAAGTAAACCAAAACAGGCATTATAACAGAAATGTCAGAGCATCGGAAACATTAATATATACTTACAATTTTATCGAAGAAAACACAAAAACACGAACGACAAAGATACCTGCAATAAGATTGCCGCCATACTAGTTTCTAGCGGTGCCAACTGTCTTAATCTACAAATAAATGGCACTAGATGGTAGCCACAGTAACAACCAAAAATTTAAACTAGAAATTTCACTTTGCCCGCCCATTTCGCTTTGCCCGCCCCTCCCCTACTAGTAGAAAAGAACAATATACAAAAGTGAAAAGACGACCAAAGATAAGCAGTGATCATTATGTAGTACTGAGCAAAATAAAAGTGTTTGTAATGGGAACAAAAAAAGGGAAATTCAGCCCAAAAAAGGCGAATGGGAAATAATAAAAACGTATAAATTCAGAAACAAAGATATACCAAAAAACGTGTGAAAATACCTGAGCAAAATATTACAGGATGTGGAGAAACAGCTGAACAATGACACTGAAATAATTTGGAATTCAATGAAAAATGCCATCACAAAAACAGCAAAAGAAGCATGACCCAAACTCTTAAAATTACTGCCACGAGTTGATATTTGTTATACGGTTTAAATTCCTTCCTACATAATAAATAAATTGCTAAATCAGTTCATTTTGTAATCACCAGACATTGTATATGTTATTGAACCTTACTTTTGTTTATATTATATTTTTTACCTTTTTTAGTTATTCAATTTATATTGTTAATCTAGAACTTGTAACTTTCTTGAATAAAAAAGCCTTTTCCGAGGGTGAAAAATTAATTTATCTGTAATACAAAATAGACGATTTTCGAGAGATATTCTGTAAGTTCTCTTTAGTGGCCGAGTGTTCCTACGATTTCTAAATAATAATTTTTTCAATATGTGAGAATCGGATTATTTCTACTCCTGGAACCGAATCACTATTGCCTTGTTTTTTTACAAATTGATGTTACTATTAACACTCCGATGCACGACGATGGTCTGTCAGAACAAGGGTACTGGCCACAGTACCGTTTCTTATATAAACAGATAATATAGAAATCTGGGGTTTTCAGTACCTTTCAGAAACATAAAAAAAGAGTATTTTAATATATGTTTTACAAAAACAAAAATTTCGGTTTTTGAAAAATCCATAGCTTTGTCCCAATAGATCACCGTCGTGTGGTCTTGTAACTTTGAATATGTACATCCATCTGGCGGCTAGAGGTTAAAGTCACGTTTGGAGATTGGTAAATAGGACTAAGCTATGGTAGATGGCAGAGTGTGTTACGGAAAATCCCAGAATGCTCCTACATCAGTATTTTAGGATGATGAAGTTTAGTATACCATAAAATCTGGCACGCTTCAAACGATTTTCGATTTTTGCACTCAGTTACAGTTTTTTTGTGTTGTACAAGTGATTTTACAATTGATCATTGTACTGAGTGTTGTAGTATCAGGATTCGGGCGTTAAATTAAACAGTAGATTTTGCATTATACACTATATTAAATAAAAACTTAACACGAGGGCTTATTCAGCGCGAAACCAAGCTGTATGTATCATAACATGTTCTCTCTCTTCTTCTTTTTCTTTAAAATTAAGGGGGAAATTATGTCAGAATCTAAAGGAGGTCTCACAATATGAGATGCATGAAACAAGTATAAAAAAAACGCTTCAGTTCGGCCTTCCTGTCATTGTGACGACCTCTACACAAGCAAATAAACAGAGTTCATCATTTTGTTTCTATTACCCATCAATTATGGTACATACAGCTTTTCACACAGGTTAAATTGTACAATTACAAAAGCATTAACCTAAATAAAACATCGAAACCATCAACTTCCTATTATAAGTCTCTCATAAAATCACAAATTAAAAATACATACTGAATGCTGGGTCTCACAAACAAATAGGAGTAAGTAATAATTCTTTCAATTTATAACACAACATGTACTAATTTGCGATCCCAACTAACTACTTAATGGGCATTTCTTTGAAGCTAATTTCAAGCGTTGGCTGGATAATATCCCTTTATAAATTCGACAGGTTTGACGTTCCCCTAGTATATCTTCAACAACATACCTATCATTATCTAGAACTCTGGTAACCTCATATGATCCCCTATATTTCGGTTCTAACTTTCAACTATCACCTGTAGATGGAATCTGATCCCTAACCATAACTAAATCGCCTAAATCATAAGTTTTAACTTTCCCTTTTTTTTGTTATAATATTCTGATAGTTTTTCCCTATTTTTCTCTAACCTGTTAGCGACTTGAGAATTTAAATTTATTTCCCTCGTTTGGTTTAATTGTTTTATTTCTACAGTCAACGGGTGATCGTGTAGTCCTACACTACGATGCTTAAAGACTAGTTCAAATGGAGTGCATTTTGTAACACGATGCACAGTTGTATTGAGGCTCCACTGAACATCAAAAACTTTCATATCCCATTAGGGTATTCTTTTGCCTCGCAGTCTAAACTAGTGCATAAACAAGTCAGAATAGTTTTATTTAACCGCTTTATTTGACCGTTCCCCCTCGGAGTACCTGCCGCTACTTTAACGTGCATAATAAAGTATTGTTTGCAAAAGTTTTCAAATTCCGTGGAAGTGAAAGCAGTTCACCCCCCTGTCTGTGATTATTCGAAACGGTTTTCCATAGTGACAATTAAATTCTTTAAGAAAGATCAAAGTTTCATTCGTTGTCGTATCATGTACTGACTTTAAAACGGAATATATCTATTTTCGTTTTTCGTCAAGTTCATCGTATTCTTTAAAATCGGATATTTCTACCAAATCTTTATAAACTATTTCCAATGCTTCTAATATGTCTTCGGTACCATTTAGTTTTTCTACGATGTCGTCAAAGGAAGTGGATATTTCTTTATTTTTACTCTTAATTCTTTCAAATTTCTCTTTGACAGACTCTAGTCTTCTAGAGTTGTCGGTGTTTTTAGCATCGGCTAATTTTGCCAGGTTGTCTATGTAGGAGAGCAAATCAAAAAGAGCGTTTAATTTATTTTTTATATCCTTGATATTATTAGGAGGTACTTTTGGGGGATTCCCGTAGATGTCGTCAACTTTTTTGTTGATATTTGAATATTTATGTGGTTTATCAAAATTTTTACTTACATACCTTTTGAAGTAACTAGCACCGGCTTTAAGGTCTGGTAGTAACTGGTTTACTTTAGTGTACCTAATTAATGGCCCTAGGTAATCTCGGAATCGTGTATCATTCAGGCTATGTACTATCCACTCGATTGTTTCTTTTTCATTCATCTTACACTTAACACACTTCGACAATTTTTCAAAATAGTGCTGGACAATGTCTTGATTTGTTTTCCATTTGTAGTTTTGTGCTTGAAACTGCAAATCAACACTGCTTAACTCGACGGTAAACGTTTCCTTCAGCAGGGATTTCCAATCTCCCCAAGTTCTTGTATCACTTGGAAGACTATCTCTCCATGTTCTTGCAACACCTTCTAGTTTGGATAGAGCGTGATGTTTTATTGACACCTCGTCCCAATCATAAAGTTCTCCATATTCTTCCAATTTTTCAATCCATCGATCAATTGCAATATCATTCCTTACCGGGTCAAATCCAGGGAGAACTTTATCTATACTGTTAAAATGTTTGTAGCCACTCGCAACATATACTAAATTTTGTTCAGCCGCTGCGATTTCAGTGTTAACGTCTTCTGAGCTCTGAGCTCATATTGAATACAGATTGAAAGCTTCTCACTATCAATTTCTCATCAACTCCCAACTCCAGAATATAAAACGACAGAAAATGCCGGCATTACACAACGCTGAATGGTTTCCCACTATTTAATATAAAAATATAAAACAGACGTGCACACGGTTATTCTCACTTCTGAAAAACTGTTGTAGTATCAGGATTCGGGCGTTAAATTAAACAGTAGATTTTGCATTATACACTATATTAAATAAAAACTTAACACGAGGGCTTATTCAGCGCGGATCCAAGCTGTGTGTATCGTAACACGTTCTCTCTCTTCTTCTTTTTCTTTAAAATTAAGGGGGAAATTATATCAGAATCTAAAGGAGGTCTCACACTATGGGATGCATGAAACTGAAGTATAAAAAAAAACGCTTCATGAGGTAGATGGTTTTTAAATTGTAAAACGTACGTACCTCTTATAAGTATTTTATTTAGTAATATGGACACATATGAAAGGGAAATACAGCGTCTTCTTTCTCTAAATGATGAAGTTCCAAGTGACGAAGACATTTATGATTCTGATGCAGGGGCAGAGGAATTCAGTGATCACCAAATGGATTCCGAGCAAGATATGACAGAAGCAGAACAACAGGTCGAGGAAAACGAGAATTCCATAGAAGATAGGCGATTATATTACTATGGCAAAGATAGAACCAAATGGCTAAAACATACACCTCCTATAAATGTACGTACTAGATAAGAAAAAATGCAAGAGCTCCGATTGAATCGTGGAACCTTCTGTTTAGTAATGTCGTTGTCTCTGTGGTCAACTATACGAATCTTTATGTTAGAAACATTTCTGCAAATTTTCAAGATCGGAGAGATGTAAAATAAACATCAGTTGTGGAAATGCGAGCTTTTATTGGTTTGCTACATTTGGCAGGCTTAGAACATGGATCTCGAAAAAATCTAAAAGAATTTTGGGCTCAAGATGGGCTAGGTAGCAAAATATTTACTGCGACTATATCAGAAAGGCGATTTAGATTTCTTCTAAGAGTAACACGTTTTGACGACAAAAATACTAGGGCTGCAAGACAGCAAGCAGATAAATTGACCTTCTATAAGAAATATTTTCGAAACATTTGTTCAGAATTGTAAAAGTTATTATTCTGTAGGTGAGTATGTCACTCTGGATAAAATGCTATTTGCTTTTCGGGGCAAATGCAGTTTTAAAATGTACATACCCAACAAACCAAAAAAGAATGGTATAAAAGTGTTTGCTACTGTTGACGCTAGAACCTTTTATACAAATTATATGGAAATATATGCAGGACAACAGCCACCTAGACCCTACAAACTAGATAATTCCACTGCCGCGTTTACACTGAGAATGTGTCAACCTTTGTCTGGTTCAGGAAGGAATGTCACGATGGATCGTTGGTTTGTTTCTTTCCCAATTGTCAAGCAACTTAAAATAGACCACAGATTGACAATTGTAGGTACTATTAAAACCAATAAGCCACAATTATCAGCTATTATCACCAATGTAAAAAATCGTCGTGCAAGACGTAACTGTTCTTAACAAATTTTGTATCGGAAGTGACCACAGTGCCGTCAGAGAAAAATAGTCATAAATACAAGAAACGAGAGGTCAGAACTAATAAGAAAAACAGCTTCTAGAAAATCATTAACAACACAAAGCGCAGACCAATACGCACATCTCCTTAATTCTCGTCTATCACCAACGCTGACAAATGAAGACGATATAGACATTGAGGAGACAAACAAACAAATAATAACAGCAATGAAAGAAGTGGAAAACAGATGCAAGCAATCACTTGGAGTTGGAAAGGAGGAGAAGGTGAGTAATAGTACTAAGAAGTTGATGGAAAAAGAAGAAATCTAACAGATAAGCATCAAAGCAACGCCACTCAGCTAAGAAAAATCAACAAAGAAAAATCAAAGGTTATCGGAAGAGATGTGAGGCTAGAAAAAACATAGGAAATATCTAGAGTTACAGGAAAACAGGGGAATGAAAGTGCTTAGGAAAAAATTGTCTGAGGGTAAGAACCAATTAAGTAAGATAATTGACAACAAGAATGGACAAACCACCACAAATAAGCGAGACACTCAAGACGAAATAAACAACTGCTTAAAAGACATGAAAAACAATAAATTACCATTAGATGACGAAATTACCACCGAAAATATAAAACTAGAAGGATCAGCACTTCAAGAAAAACTGTGTAAGCTATACAACGCTTGTTTAAGAAACTCCATAACACCTGATCAATGGAATAAGTCCATCATAATTCTTTTACACAAGAAAGAAGATATAGCCCAAATAGAAAACTACAGACCAATTAGCCTGCTATTGCAGATATATAAGCTGTTCATGAGAATAATCACCAAAAGGCTGACAGCTAAACTCGATCTTTACCAACCTATTGGGCAGGCAGGATTTCGTAAGGGCTGTGGCACAAATGATCATCTTCATACAATTAAAATCCTCATTGAAAAATGCATAGAGTATAATAAACCGTTAGTTCTCATTTTTGTAGACTATGAAAAAGCTTTTGACACAATAGAGCACCATAATATGCTTAGCGCCCTCGCTGATTGCAGAGTCGACCATCGCTACATCGACATCATTAAGCAATTATACAAGAACGCAAATGCTGTCATTAGACTTCATGAAGATACTCCTAGCTTCCAAACAGAGAGAGGTGTGCGGCAGGGGGATGCCATCTCCCCCAAATTATTTACCAACCTTTTAGAGTACATGTTCAAACGCACAAACATCGAGAACCTCGGCATCAACATTAATGGTGGAAAACTTAGTCACCTCCGCTTCGCCGATGATCTGATATTAATTATAAATGATTTCAAAGAAGCGCAAGAAATGATGAGCGAGCTGAACCTATCATCCAGAAAGGTTTGTCTGAAAATCAATATAGGCAAAACAAAGTTCATGACAAATCTAGTTGCGAGTGAATATCTTAAACATTGAGCAAGTATACTCCTACAAATACTTAGGCCACGAGATTCGATTGGGAAGGGATAATCAAATCTGCGAAATTGGCAGAAGAATAGGTCTCACATGCGCAGCCTTTGGAAGATTGAGCTACATCTTAAGATCTGATATTCCCATCTGTCTTAAGAAGAAAGTTTCCGACCAATGTATTTTACCAGTACTAATCCACGGAGCCGAAACACTTACTCTAACAAAGAACACCGCGAACAAAATAAGAGTAGCGCAAAGAAGCATGGAAAGAATAATGTAAGGCTTATCCCCGAGAGATTGAGTTCCAAACACAGAGGTGAGAAGGAGAAGTGGAATAACAGATGCCATCACAAGAATATCGACTCTAAAATGGAACTGGGCGGGTCACCTAGCCAGAATAAACGACGGCAGATGGTAAGCGGATATATCGCATCAATATATGGCGAACCATGACGCCATGCCGTTTATATGTAGTATGAATGAAATACATAATTTTTTTTTTATTACCTGTATTCCACAACTTACATATATTGTATTTGTTAGCTGGTCACTTAACTGATCACTTAGTGGAAGGTGCACTTATATTTTTATAATTGATCTTAATATTTTTAATATGCCGGGTGGCTACGATCAACCATTGTCAGCGGCGTGCCTTTAACGATCATCAAACCACACAGAGCCGCGCCAGAGGGGGGACAAACTTCACGCCCATGTCAAAATGTAGGTCGATTTTTAGAGTTGTAACTAATTGAGTGATCATACCGCTGATGACGTCAATGCCTCGTTTTGCGGGCAGAAACTATTTCAATAGATAAATTCAGTTCGAATATTATTCGAACAGATGGACTAGAAAAATAACTGGATGGAGACCACGAGACCACGCTTTCCGCAGCAGGGGCAGACCGCCCACGCGCATCCAAATCAACTGGTTAAATGCATCACAAGATAGGGGGGGATGGAAATCTTTACGAGAGGCTTATGTCCAGCAGTGGACGAACATATAGCTGTGTGATGATGATGATGAAAAAATCGTCCCGTACAGTCTTCTATGTCCCGCGAAGAAATAAAAATGTCTTGTTGGTGTCTTCCTTTTATCGTGATGACACAGTGGATCTAGTAAGCGGTAAGCCAGAGACAATTCTATTTTATAATTCTACAAAATGGGGTGTAGACATTGTTGACAAAATGTCTTCTACCTGTATCGTAACACGAAACGCTGGCCATTAGTAATTTTTTATGGAACGCTGAACGTTTGCAATGTCAATGCTTTTGTCATAACTAGATGCAATAACCCAGACGAAGATTATAGTATAAATAGGAGGCACATGTGTTCCAGAGCCTCTACATCCGGGCTATACACATATATCCAGACTTCAATTGTCAAGTTTACTAAACATCAAGCTCTACCAGATCCTCCCCCCAATAAAAGAGAACACTGTAAATATTGTAAAAAGAAGAAAACAAGATATTGTGTGCAAAAAATGGTTATGTATGGACCACCTTTTTGCGTATTGCAGAGACTGTGTGGATAAGATGAAAGAAAATCGTAACGTGAATTAGACCTCCAATATTTTCTGCATATGTTTGAATTTTTGTTATATTTTTCGTTCCTTAATTTCATAAAACATAGTTCTATTAGTCCTAGACGAAAAAATGTTAGTTATTTGTTCCTTTGTATTTTTTAAATAAAAGTGTCAAAATAGTAAGATTTTTTTATTACTTTTATATTATATGGTAAGATTGGAATTTAAATTTTTCTTGCCACTGTTAACTGAAAAACCATTAAACTAAATAGATTGCAGTGAAATTTACTATATAATTCCATATTAGACGAAAATATTACGTCCTCATTTTTGGTCCTGAAAGACCACCGTCGTGCACTCGTGTTTTTTAAAGACGTCGTGTAGCGGAGTGTTAATTATTATTATTATTAGAGAAAAGCAGCGTCACAAAAAATATGTAGTTTTGAATTGGTTTTTTATGCTCTAATAATATTTTTTCAATAGATATTCCCTCTCCATTTTATTTATTGACTAAATCCTATTATAGTATGTTTGGAAATGTTAATAATCAGCAGCAATAGATTTCACATGAATTATACTTCATTGTTATTTTTTTAAATGTATGTGAAGTTATAACTAGTGGGTGAAATATGTGGATAATTACAAATTTAAGCTGTCAAAAGTATTCTTATACTATTTAGGAATTGCAGAAATATATGAAATGAACTTTACAGATGTAAATTTAAAGTTATCTTAGAAATATTTTGAGAAAATCATCTCACAACCAACAGTATCAAACCGTTTGACAACATTGATTACATGATTAAACATAACTGCTATTGATAATCCTTTTTAAATTTAAATTCAAAATTATTCATGGAAATATAAGATAATTTCTGCTATAAAATATTTATTTTTTGATTCGCAAGACTTAAAGAGTTTACATTTTTCCACACAATCTTGTTGGTCTCTTTTAAGAGCCACTGTAACTGATTTTCTTACGAGGTTTGCTTAGATTATATTTTTTTTTTAATTTGTTCCTTGAATACGCCACAAAAATTTGTTTCAGGTTATATTTTAGCATTTGTACACAGAAAATACATCTATAATAAGGAAAGAAATTTGCAGCACCTATTCTTTATTGCGTCAGGATTTAGTATAGGCTATTGGAATTATGGAAAAGACATATTTCACTGCGTTTTCACAATATTTTTTACTCATTGCAGTTTCCTGCTTCTCCGAGGATCTACTTTTAACGTTGCCATTGTATTTATTTTTAATATGATGTATCTTATCACAGGTAAGTATTCATTTGAATCTCCATTTCATCTTTATCATAGATTTTTTTTGTCACCGACTAAAACGCATATTCCATGATCAAACACGTATTGAGAAAAATAAGATGCACGAGCACCTAGCTCTCTGTACATGGTGGCCCATTAAACGAAGTAACCGGCTGTATCTGGGAAGTATTTACCCCAGGGTACGAAGAAAAATATTGATAGTAAAAGTGGCCAAGAGAAATTGCTGGAAATTATTTTCAACCTCAAAATTTCACCCCTAGGGGGCGTTACTGTTGATATCATCATTTGAAAGCCTGTTTAATACAAGATAATTACCTATAGTGACATATCTTTGTTTCTGACAGGTTTTTATTGATAAATCTGCTTATACCTGTATTAACGACTGTTCTGTTTTCTTTAGCTACAAAGACGCTGTGATCGTTATTTGGGCTTTTTGAAAGCATTGAATAGAATCAACTGGTACCTCTTTCCTGAGGTTTGACAGGCTCTCATTCCACCAAGGAGCATCCTTTTCTGAAAGAGCTTTTGAGAGTGGGCAACTAGAATGCAAAGCTTCCATTAATGCCTCACTGATCTGTTCGACTCTTTGTTCCAGGTCGTAGTGCGGGTAATTTATCCCATTCACTTCGACGTGTTCCAAATTGTCCTTCAGATTGGTCTTGTAAAGAGACCAATCAGTATTTCTAGGATTTCGGATTGTAGGAATCGAGGTGGTATTTTCCTCTATCCTAAATTCGATGATCCTATGGGCTCGCTCATCACCCTCCAATCTTTTACATGTTTCCTAGCAGCAACATTAACAATTCTTACGTCCAGGACCTCTACTCTTGCTCTAGTGACAAAAGTGGGGGTTGTCCCCACGTTTAAGTTCTCAAGGTTATTTGCTCAGAGATAATCTAATAAACACACCTTTTGCGTTGTTATTGGTGCTTCCCCACACGGTATTGTATGCGTTGGCACCACAACCAATTATATTTGGCAGCCGTCTGCTATAGCTGTGTCTCACTAGCTCTTGTACCTCTTCTGGCGGTGTCATCGGCCCGTCTCCAGCGAAGTAGGCAGAGGCAATAACGATGTCTCGGTCGATACCCCCAATGTTGAGGTGAACCATGATTGGAACAAGGTCCCGTGACACGTATTCTGAAACACAAATATATTTTATGTTATTTCTTATGTTCACACAGGCACGGGGAGATACTTGCCTTTGATCATAAACCAATTTAGAATCCTTACATGCCAAACCTTTGATTTGGCCTTCTTTGTTGATCCATGTTTCTTGGATCAGTACAATATCCAGTTGTAGTCTAGCGAACAGCCTTGCAATCACGGCTGAAGCTCCGTGAGCAGGTTAATCTGAGCTACATTCGTGAACGTGAAGCTGAATTATTATGGATGAGAGAGGCCGAGTTATTCAGCCTCTATTCATCCCCCTCCTTTCTCTCTCCCTGACCCTCCTCGACCACCATGGCAGTATCTCACTCGTTAATCGAGCAGTTTTCTTGATCTCGAGTCAGACTCTCGACCCCCAGGCTGCTCTGCCCAGTTTCCCGGGATGCAGAGGCAGTCTCCGGGCTGACCCAAGGTCAAGCTTTCGCCTTTTTCCCCCTTTCCAGAGGTTCCGGATGTTTGGCCTTTTTTCCCTTTGTGAGGTGCCCGGATGAAGAGGCGGAGGTTTTCTCCACTACTTTTCCGGTGAAAGTCTTGCTTTTTCTTTCCATAAGTGGTCCCACGAGAAGCTAGGGTCATTACGGTCCACCGCTGCAGAGCCCCGCATGCAGAGGTAAGGGGTTCAATACAATGGAGTTCCCCCCGGTGCTCCAAGGTCGAAACCACTAAGGACTATTCTTCTATATAGCCACGCATTCTTCGGCCTGGTTTCTCACCTGGTTTTTAATGAGGTTGTTTCCTCTTGGTCCGGGCAGTAAAGCCAACAAACCCCCCCCCCCAATTCCACTGGCCCGCGAGACTTGACCACAGACAGCCAGGAGACATTGGTGTAACAGGTGATTTCGAGGTGAGCTCGAAATTTCGCCCGGCATCGTAACCCTGTGTGCAATCCTTTAGCCACGATACTACAGCTGGGACAGGTAAAGTTGGTCCGCGGCAGGGTATTCGAGGGCTGCCAGTTGAGTTTTTAGACACAACGAGCCCCAGGTATTTCCCCGCAGACTTCCTCCTCATATAAAATCATCTCAGAGGCCCTTCTCCTATCCGCCACCTGAGGACGCGCTGGGTTGGTACTTCACCCCCTCCACATCAATAAATATCCCGACGAACAGCGACGAACTACGGGAACTATCTGGAACGTTTTTCGCAAAGTAAAAGTCTTTATTATAAAAATTGTTCCTTTCAAACTTGAAAATATAGCTACGAACTTGTATGTCATTTTCAGAATTTGGAGATCATTGTGTTTCATACTCTACTTTAATAATTATTATTGTTTTGGTGTGATGAACTTTAACCAGCTTAGGTTTGATCGGAATTGAACAGTATATTTGCGGAAATAATTAGTTTAATAATTCAATGGGAGGTACTTTAAGAAACCAATTTTCTATATGTATTTGTCAGCTATTTGGATCTTACCGACAAAAAAATATTTTGATGGATAAATTATTTACTTCGCCATTTACCTACTCGTATTTATTAATTTTTCATATTTTATAGGTTACATTTATACAAGTACTGAGTCCTATGACATTACATGGACTATGCCACAGTGTGTCATAACTTTACGTTTAATAGGTAAAATATTTTTTATACTTATTCATTTCATTTTTAAATATAATTTAATTGAAAAAATATAATTTTGACCTCTCGAAGTAGCTTTCTAAAAACATTATTTTTACAATTTTATAACAATATTAAGAAAAATATCTAAAAATACGTTACAAGTTTGAAGTCGAGTTCAGATCTTTCTAAATTCCCACTTTCGGATTTAAACTCCTACCTGAGTAATTTATTTATTTAAACATGTATACATGTCGTAGAGACTTGTTTCTATTTTCACTAATTATTTTGGAGCGTTACATATTCGTTGGCTACTCCCACCTCTAATTTCAAATCCTTTTATTTCAAATATTAAGAACGCGTCGGTGATCGTTTTTACCATCGTAAAATATCTATTTAAACGACGATTCAAGTCGAATCGGGGCTTGTTCATTCTTCGCTAAGAAGCAATTTCAGCATTCAGTTTCTAAATAATACTTTGCGTATGATTTTAATTTTCCTTGCTGCTCTGCAGCCTTTACGGACCCTACGGACAGTTCAGTCTACCGCACCATCCAGCTCCACTACACCAGTCAGCTCTACCACATCGAACGGTCAGAATCCCGAGTAGCCCCGCCACCAGATTTTTTAAAGATAATAACCACGAAAAAACTGGAAACACTATAACAAAAATATTGTTTTTTAAAAAAAAAATACTTTAACTAAATAGAAAAATCGAAATAAAATGATTTGTAAGCACACAATTACAATTTGAAAAGATATAGAGAACTTACCAGCTAGGATAATTAAACTCACACGCTAAGTATTATTTAGAAACTGAATGCTGAAATTGCTTCTCAGCCCCGATTCGACTTCAATCGTCGTTTAAATAGATATTTTACGATGGTAAACACGATCACCGACGCGTTCTAAATATTTGAAATATAAGGATTTGGAATTAGAGGTGGGAGTAGCCGACGAATAAGTAACGCTCCTAAATAATTAATGAAAATAGAAACATGTCTCAGCGACATTTATACCACCCCTACTAATTATGCAACCTCCTACTCATACATCCTCCTTTTGGCAACGCTGTAACATATTAAAACAAACTGTCAACACCAACATAAAATTCGTTATACAGGGTGTTTCAAAAAAGGTGACCCCCTTGCTTGGTATAGGTAGATCGCTGCAAAATAAGTTGTGTTCACCCTGTAAAAAAATTTCGTAACGGCATCCGTTTTCAAGATACAGGGTGTTGAAAAAAGAATTCTTATATACATTTTTTACGAATATGTTGAAACTACTGGCGACATTTTAATATTGTACGAATAAGTTTTGGAAGCTGACGGATCGCATACAGTTGATTTCATATCTGCCTCTCACAGAGGGCGCTTGTTACACGGTTCGAACCGAGTAATTTTGAACATATCTTTTTAGAGACTAAATTTTTTAGCCCAATTTCAATGTCAACTGAAAAAGCATTCAATTTTACACAAAAAAGGTACTCTTGGTAAAATTCGATACTGTGTACTGTTTTCGGAATATTTTGATTTGAAAATGGTGCAATAAGTACGAATATGGATAAGGGAAAGGAAGAAAGAAATGAAATGAAAGAAAAACAATTTTCTGTGTAATAAATCCAGAAACACTCCGTAAATACATATTTCGAAGTCCAAACAAAAGCATGCGAGAAATAGACCTACTTTCACAATTTTATAAACATGTTGGTTGCAAAATGCCAAAACGAGTTTTAAAATTCTAAACAAAATTGTTGAAAAAAAAAGAAATTCGAAGTATGAAAACAATGTGAAATTGAAAACATACGTTTTCCCATACACAGCAGAACTGTCCCAAAAACAAAGGAGGAAAATTTACAGTAATAAGAGCGACATAATTCGTCCGAAGAGGAGACGTTCGTTTGGAGAGCGATTAGTGATAAAGATCCTAGTGCTCCCCTATCCCCCGAGGCGAATACGGTTATCTGTTACATGTTAACTTATTTTTTTTGTGTTGTTCTGAAACTACTTTCATACACGTCGTGCTCTGAGTGATCCAGATGATATGTAGGTATCATCGGCAGTAAGGACTGCCGCTCAGGAAATATTTCAGAAGTGAACCATCATAAGTTCGGCGTGAATACAAGAGTGCTGGTTCTTGCCACTTCGTTCCGTTCGAGAGTTTTTACGTTGCACGTTTTGGGTGTGGGTAATCCAATTAAACATTTATTCACTTCTCAACTCTCAAAGGGAGCGAAATGACAAGAACCAGCACATATATCTAAGACATCAATAAATTAATTAAATAAAACAATAGTTTCTGTTTACCCACAAGATTCGGGAAAACTATGCTGTGGTTTGTGGGAGATGCGACATCAGCATCTTCCTATGGTAAAGTATGTGAGTTGACGACATAATTTACGTAAGAATGTCTAAGCGCGAGAGCTTGCACGATTCTTAATTGAATAAAATTCTCCTAAAACACGCATGCAATACAAAGTTTTATCCACAATCACACTTATTTAGAATCATAATTGCCGAAATTTCGCATTAACCAAAAGAATATCGAGAGGTGTTGGAACAGTAACATGTATTTTTGATTGTTCAACGACTCCATTTGTAAAAATTAATTTTATAAAAATTAGAAAAAATTGGTGTGTAACCTAAATTTACTTTCCCTTCTAGAGACTTTGCTCAGGCAGTGGTAATCAGCCTGTTACAGTATTTTTATTACCTCAACTGGGATAAGGTGAATCAATAAAAAAAGTTTCGGGAATAATTGATTTATTAATCACACCAAAATAAATTCACATTAACCATGTATTCACAATACAATACGAATAAAAATCAATCTAACAATACAAATAACCAACTTAGATTTTATATTTATTTATTGTGTTTAGAAAACAATAAATCGACGATAGTGACATTGAATAGGCTACTTTTGGAAATAATTTATAATTGCAACTCAATCATTAAATATTGTACACATTATAAATTGGCAAATATTCAATTCTGATTGATTAGCGTAAACCACCTGTAATTCCTACGTTCCTGATAAAACGGTTTTCTCTATAGCCGTAATTCTTCTATTTTTATTTATCCTCTCTCTTCATTTTCAATCTACACGTTGAAGGTATAAGTGTAGATATAATATTCCTTTTTAATAATAACAGAAATCGTTTCTCATTTAATTCTAACGTAAAACAATACTCGCCTTATAGTCAACGGGAAAATGTAAGAGGCACATGGTATTACCAGGGTGTTAGAGACAGACATGGTGAGATAGACAATCTAAAGTCAGCGTAGATTATTACAGTTAAAATAAGGATACTAGAATATGCGAATACAAATCGGGCGTGTTAGAAAGAAATAAATATAAATTCAGTGTATTACTCTTTTTCTCTAACAGGGTATCATAACCAAGCAAAAGTGGAGAACGTGCCAAAGTACATGTTCATAAGCGACGACAATGTGTTACATAAAAAGTATAAATTCATTGTTCGTATTACAGAATACCAGAAACAGCGAAAGAAAGTAATTATTCACTGAACGATTTGAAGTAAACTTATACGTTGTCGGCTTTCGATTGTACATTTATATTAATTGTGGCATTTATTGTTTTAACACGAGAACAAGTTATAAGAAGCTTTTAATTATGATAATTTGGGAGGTTGTAACAGATCAAGATAATTAATCTATGTGTTGAACATTTTATTATAATACTGGAAACTGTTCTAGTTTACAGTTTGAAAGTGGTTAAAACCTTTACTTTTTTGAGATTCGGCAACGCGGAAATATGTCGACCGAACAATTGTAAGGCTTTTTTGTATCTATAAAAATGGTTTCACTGTTTTTACGTTTTTTTGCAAATGAGAAACGAATTCTTTGTGTAAATACATACAGTATAAATTAAAAAACGTTTTAGATTATAAACTTAAATAAAATCGAATTCTAATGAAAATACCTATTATTTTTAAATAAAAGTAATAATCTGATAGGTAATAAATTAAACGTTTGTGCCATTTTTATTTCACTAATTCACTTGGTCAATATCGTTTTTCATCTCCTATTATTACAGAACTAACAATTCTGCGTGTGACAATCACAGGACTATATAAACAGAAATATAAATCTTAACAAAAATAATTTACAATGTGCATAACACTTTCTGTCGACTAAAAATGTTAGTCCTTTCTAAGACGTAACATGAGATTACATACTTACCTTATTTTTGTTTATAAAATTGAAGACAAGAATTGAAATAAATTGCTATTTTAAAAAATTTTAGGAAAAAAAAGACGTGTGGCACTCGGAGACTGTCGCGGTAAAGCTATTGCATAGCTGTTTTTATCAACTTATGCAATTATAATTATTTATTTATTTTATTTATGCAGTATATAATTATAACCTTTCTGACGCTGATAATATGCCCTTTGACGTTCACAATTTCTTTTTCTTTTTAGCTCTTTTTTAGCTCTTTATGCTTTTCTTATCTATAAAATGAAAATATCTAGGTATAAATAATAGGTATAAATAATTAGGTATTAATAGTGTAATTACACACCAAAACAATTATTCATTCAAAACATTTGAACAAAAATAACGATATCAAGAGTTTGATCATCGAATTTCGCGCGATGTACATTTATATAGATATAATATCATATATACTTTCTCTGAGCGGCATTAATGTGTATTACCTATACATAAAAATATAAATTAACAAAACAAAAAATGATACTGCATTTGTGATAATAATAATAAAATGTATGTATATAGAGTACCCACTCATTTTCTTTCACTATTTTTTCGTGACTTTCTTCATTAATAAATGCACTTTGTTTATTCATATTTAAAACACTTCGTACACAAATTATACAAGTACAGATATTCACTGTTGTACATAGATGATAAATACCTATACACCTATGGCAAAACTAAAAAATATCACCGCTGTGCCGGTCGGAGTGGGGGGTGTTAGGTTATTTTCGTTACGGAATTTCTGGATTCGGTCTCCACGCTCAAGGCCCGCGATATAAGCTATCCAATAGCTTAATATCCAAAGATTTTATGTTGGAACAAATAATGCTAAACTTTTTATTTTAGAAATTCTCCGTCATTGATTTACGATGTTATATTGGGGTTTACTACCTCCTGGGTCTTAAAAATTGGGCTATCATTCATTTTCAAATAAACTTAGATTATATTTCATAATATTAAGAAAAAGTTTCCCGCATCATTATTATGAAGAAAATATTACATGCTAAAGACACATTAATAGTGCATAAAAATATAGATATCTTGGAATTCATCATCACCTTTTTGATTATCAAATGGGGGATGGAAATCTTTTCTAATGTCGCAAAAACAAATTTAAAACACCGGAAATTATTCAAACAACTTGCAGTGAATCAAGCCCGTAGAAGTTGCTAGTTTTTCCTTTTTGAACGGTGCCTACAGGAAAATACATTCCAAAAAAAAGAGGACAAACGTTTTTGATGGAAAAGTGTAATGTATTTCTTATTTTTCAGCTATCGCCTTTGATCTATACGATGGTCACAAACCGATTGAAAAATTGTCTAATGAAAGTAAGAAGTTGGCTCTGGTTAAAAGGCCTAGTATTTTAGAAATATACGGCCATTCCTTCTTTCCTTCTTCGTTTTTAATTGGACCACAGATTTCAATGAGAAGATATATCGACTTTGTCGATGGAAAATTTAATGCTAAGGTTCGTATTACACAAGGATGCAATATTTCTGCAATTAAGCTCAATAACAAAACAATAATACTTTACACAACAAGACTAATACTTTCTCACTACCCAACGCGTACTTCGATGGGACATTTTCAGCCATATTGTAACGAATTAATTTTAAAACTGAGTCTGAGTTTAGTATACAGTACTAGGAATATTCTTTGGTCACATGTTATTTAACACTGTCCGTAAGCGACAATGTGCTAGAAAGATACAAATATAAATTCAGTGTATTACTTTTTTCCTCTAACACTATCGTTTTCAAACAGCAGTGTGACTAAACAAATGTCTATTCAAATTCCATTTTATTGAAAAAGTTTTCGAGCAAATGTTAAATTTGAATGGCCTTTGTCCTGTGTGACTAGGCAAATGTGATTTCAAATGAATTTTCTGTGAAAAAGTTTTTAAGCAAATGTCAGATTTGAATGGTTTTTCCTCCTTGTGATTATGCAGATGTGTATTTAAATTACATTTATGTGAAAAAGTTTTCGAGCAAATTTCATATTTCCTGGCTTTTCTCCTGTGTAACTACGCGAATGTGATTTCAATTGAATTTTCAGTGAAAGGGTTTTTAAACTAATGTCACATTTAAATGGCTTTTCTCCAGTGTGACTAAGCAAATGTCTATCCAAATTACATTTTATTGAATACGTTTTCGAGCAAATGTCAAATTTGAACGGCCTTTCTCCTGTGTGACTGCAATTGTGATTTCAAGGGAATTTTCTGTGGAAAAGTTTTTAAACAATTGTCACATTTGATGGGTCACTTCTCATAAATTTCTGACCTTCATCTATACTCAACTTGAAACTACCAATGAATGCGATATTTGGCAACTCTGCTTTCAAATCATGTTTCACTATTTAATTTTTTACAACTTTATCAAGATTTCTGGAAAAGGCTAGGTCAATTACTTGCCATGTTCTGTAACTTATATTTTTCTGGCGAAAATTCGTTTTATATAGTAATTTCTTCTGTTTCATACAATAATTTGTAGAAAAGTGGAAAATGAATTCTATTTGTTTTGTGTATTAATTTCCACAAAACCCAAAGATCGTAATCCCAAAAATAGTATTTCGGTTTAGGAGTTTTCCATTTTTTTCTAGTCCTGCAAAAAAAATTAAAACTGGTTTATTTAAGATTTCATATTTGTATAAAAAATATAAAAATTCTATGAACATAATATACACTTTTCAAATGGGTAACAGGAATAGGTGTTATACTTGGTTTTTCAACTAGGAGAACCATTTTAAGAAACCTGAATCGCGCCCCTAGAAATCTCTAAAAAATTACTAGATTGGGAGAAATGACATAAAATACTAGTCATGCTAAAATTATACAGTCTGGAAAAACTGAACCACAAACTAAAGAATGATTATGATAATAGACACATGGTAAAAAAACGTACGCATATTATTGAAAACGTAAAATAATACAACGAATTGTAAAATTAAATCTATAAATAATTCCAAGGTCGGCGACTATTTTCGTAAGAAGGGTAATAACAGTTGGCGAATTTGGTGGCACATGAAGATTTGTATTTATTAATGATTCGTAAATTTTACAACAATGGTATGATATGAATCGTTTCTGTTAAATGTAGATAATTCAGAATGAAGGAACCACATTAGACGAAATTGGAATTAATCAGAGAGGAGAGGATGTATATTTTTCGAAAATTGAGCTATATGAGAAATGAAGATCAGTTGAATAAAAAAATTGTTTTAAATCAACACCTTTAAGTATGAAGAATCATGAGTTGTTCCTTTGCAAGTACAAGGTACAAGAACTTATTTGATTCAAAAATACAACAAATATTTTATTGTAATGCTGGAAATTGTTCTAGTTTTCAGTTTGAAAGCGGTTAAAACCTTTAATTTTTTCAATATTCGGCAACGTGGAAATATGTCGACCGAACACTTTGCAATTTTTGCTGTATATGCATGCTCATTCTATAAGATTTACAAAGATTATTCATAAATCGAAAACAAACAGACTTTTTTGAGACTCGGCAACGTGGAAATTATTGGACGACCACTACTTGTCCGGCTTTTTTGTATAAATGGTTTCACTGTTTTTACGTTTGGTTTCAAATGAGAAACGATTTCTTTGTGTAAATAAATACAGTACAAATTAGAAGAAAAAGCTTTCGATAATAAATTTGAACAAAATTGAATTCTAATGAAAACACCTATTATTTTTAAATAAAAATAATATTCTGGTGGCTCTTTTTCAGTTTAAAACTACGAAAGCTATTTTTTTATATAGTCCGAATCATTTTGAGATCAACATCAAAATCCTTGGCTAAACGACTGTAGAGGATTATTTTACACACTTGCACAGATTAAAATATCTCTTTCTTCTTTTTCGGGTTAGATTTGACGATTTTGAGTACGCGGTCCATGTTTTGACGGAGTGATACATCCATGTTCTTCAAAATATCTTATAACCGCTCTCACTTATTCCTTGCTAATTGGTTGGGTATTTTCGAATGCCACAATAAACAAATTTTCTGCTATTTCTCGACAAGAATTACCCCGGTAATACCATTTTACAATTTGCACTTTTTGGTGTATCTCCATGCTCATTTTATAAGATTTACAAAGATTGTTCGTAATTCGGAAACAAACAGGTAGTGACGTACAGTTAAACGTTCGAACTATAGCTGGTCAGGAGTACCCCCGCCAGAGGGGTACGCGCGATTCGTATCTAGTATCCTTATTTTAACTGTAACTACGCTGGCTTTTTTCCTTTTTTTATGTTTGGGTTTTTTTACCAGGGACCGTGTCTATGAGTCTAACCCATTTCTGATTTACTTTAGAATATTAGGAAATATCTGAAGAGTAAGATGATTTACTAACAATAGCTTTTTTAACAGTATTAATATTATTTTTACTTTATTCTATTTTTCTTCATTTTATTGTTTTTTCTTATTACGTCTATTCTACAGTATTTTTTTATAATTTTTTATTTATATTTTTTTGTATGACTTACATTTTTGCGTTGACTGAGGCGATTATGGTTTTACGTTAGAATTAAATAAGAAATGATTTTTGTTGTTATTAAAAAGGAATATTGTTTGAGCACTTATACTTCCAACGTGTAGATAGAAAATTAAGAGAGGGAATAGATAAAAATAGTAGAATTACGGCTGTAGACGAAATCGTTTTATTAGGAACGTAGGAATCATTCAGAATTGATTATTTGCCATTTTATATTATGTACGGCATTTCATTTAATTAAATTATTTCAAAAAGTAGCCTATTCGATGTCACTATCGTCGATTTATTGTTTTTCATAACATAACCATTAAAATTATTAGATTTTCAACCTATTTTTAGAATCTTTATAACGATTGGAGGGATATTCGAAAAAAAAATTAACAGCTTGTGCAACGATACTTCTTTCGCATGTTATTATACCCTGTTAAAGAAAATGGGTGATACACTGAATATACTTGTTTCTTTCTAACACATTGTCACTTATGGACTCTGTGTTGAACCCCATGTTTCCAAAGGATATTCCTTGCTCTGAATATTCACATTATTTTAACGTGATAAAAACTGATTTTTAAACAATACAAACTGTACCCATGAAGAAGGTTTATTCAATTATTTATGAAATACAAGTTCCACCTTTTGTTCCTCTCGCCAAACCCAAAAAATGACTTTATATCTGTCCCAAAAAATTCCTTCGGTGTGCCCAACTTTTTAAAACCGGTCGTCTTAAAACCTAGTCCCGCTGGTGTAAAAATCAGGTGACTTCGGTGGCGGCTGTTTTTTTTACAAACACTACCTATACCTTAGAGTGATAATAAGCATAGAGAGGGCTATTCATTCAAAACACGTTTATTTTTGCGGCCAATAATTCTAAACGCCAGTAGTGAAATAATGAATGAATTACAAAAAGTGGGGATGGTATTGTAGCTACATGGCCTTGGTAATTTCGGCTGTTTTTCTGACAAACTTGGTAACGACGAACCATGATAATCCAAAAACATTAAATTAACTAACTTAAAAGTTTATTTTGTCACTAAAAGTTTTGGAAAACACATCAAAACGAAAGTTCTAAATGTTTACTCTCTAGTTGTAATGACGCTCGTATAAACAAACCACGTTTGACATTATTTACTACAACACTACGACGTATTGAAAATGATCATCGATCACAGTCTGACGATATTTGCATCTCTCTGTCTCTCTCTCTCTCTCTCTCTCTCTCTCTATATATATATATATATATATATATATATATATATATATATATATATATATGGTAATTAAACAAGGACAAAACTACTAGATAGATTACTATTGACACATTAAACAGGTACTGAAATTTTGAGCAATGTTGCCACCTTTAGTTATAACCATAAAGGTATCTAAGGATACTTGTTTAAAATTTATAAAAGATCTTGCCTTCATTAAATAAAATTCAAGTATCATTAATTAATTTTAAAAATAGCGACTCAAATGCATAAATTAGTAGGGCATTTTTATTTTAACACATTTTCAATTAAACTTCTAATTTCATTTTTCCTGCAACTAAAGAGACTTTGTAAATATGGCAAAGCAGTGGAAGTGTCCGCAAGTGAGCTTAGAATGTGACTCAATGTTTGGGACAAGAAAAGATCAAAACAAACATATCTATTTTATTTGGTAATCTGAGACTTGTACTAATTTTTTCACTATTTTCACTCATTTTAACTTTTAACTATTCACTATATATTTTTAGTTTAAAGAAACACAACTTAAATAAAACTATTACCAACCTGTTTAAACCAGGCCCTTAAATAATCTTATAGATTTTCACAATTATTATTGCATAATAGAATGTCGAGTTTTAACTTCGATATTTTCCTGGTTTTTATCTCAATAGTACCCACCAAAAACCTAATGCTTTTTTGTTATTCTCCGTGCCCTTTCACAAGAAATTTCATTAGAACTTGTTTGGCAGTCTCCGAATCATTTCAGCTGTTTTCATTTTATTTGATAAATCATTCTCGACGTAGCTTCTATCAATATTGGTTTCAAAAGTTTATTAAAATATTTTCAGTATGGTCCTCCGGATAGTGTATCGGCGTCTCTGAAGAGTTTCAGCTTAGGATTTTTGTATTTTCTCATTTATCAGCAGCTGGGAACAATTGTGTCCAACGATTATTTAATATCTGAGGAATTTGGGCAGAAGAGTTTCTTTATAAGAATGGTTTTATTAGGATTGTGGGGCAAATACACGTTGTACAATTACATATCGGTTTGGCTGTTAACAGAAGGGTCCTGTATTCTCTTTGGTAAGACAATTTATCTACATTTGAACATAATTTTCAATTAATCATAAATTGTAATAAACGCGAATATTTAAATAACATGGAATTACCGAACAATACAATAGATATAGATTCTCGTTTACTGTCTACACATGATAAAGATTTTTAATAGATTAGTTGAAAAAATTGTATGTGATTATATTTTCACGATATCTATCGTTAAGTACTTCACTTTAAACAGACATAGGAACTTAATAATAAGTAAACTTAAGTAATTTCGAACTAAGAGAGGTCACACTTTTTAAATAATCCATATCTAAAGTATTGATGATTACTAACTTTCTCTTGGGATTGCACTTGGGGAAACCCGCATGTTGAAGTAGATGATATTTTCTATTTAACTAAATTAGACCCAAAAAATAACGTTTGCGGTGATATTAGGACGTTCTCGGACATTTCTGATCACGATTCTGCCTATGCCGCTGGTGGTACCACCATGAACGTGAACCAGTTGCCTCTGTAAAAAATTAAATATATTACTCCTAAACTTCAAAGTATGTTCCATAGATAGAAAATAAAGTCCATGTGGAGACCGCTGATGTAATTTGTGGAGCAGGTAGCAGCTTCTTTTATATTATTCATAATTTCTTCGATTGTATCATCCTTAGCTGATGAGTAGCTGAAGTGTGGGGTATGCAAAGTCCTGTTTGAGTTTTGAGACTCCTTGATATCTGAAAATGTGGGGGGGGGGGCTGATTCTGAGCTCAGGGTTTAGTATGAATGATTGCAGAGTGCTGGTAGAATATGTACAGAGTGGGCAAAGAAGAGAGGTAAGCGTTTGTATCTCAGGAACTAATGATCGTAGAGGGTTACGGTGAAAAAATTTATAGGTTAAGTGGGCAAGGGAAAATGCTGTAAATTATTTTCAAGTTTCCAAGATGGCCGCCAGTGGGCATTTTCATCATTTTGAATTACGTAAAGTTACGTTTCTCGTGATTTTCCCCAATGAATGTAACAAAAAATTATTTGCGTTTTAATGTTCACTTAAAGTCGAACATTTCTTGTAAAATCAATTTTTCTCTATCTTTCGAAATAAAGCGGCGGGAAGGGGGTATTTGAATGTTGTTTTAAATAAATGCTTGTAACTTCGAAACAGCTTAATGGAATTGAATAAATTTGGTATCATTAACAAGAGCATTTTACTTGGGCTTCTAGGTTTCTCGTAATTATGACAGTTGTGACCTACACGGCCGCCGATAGAGAGCTTCCAGTATCGCGTAATCGCTGTACCAAGCGCGGAAACATTCTTCTTCCGTAATAACGGCGATCTGGATACCGTGCCGCGTATTGTCTTGCAGCTATAGCTGCATTTTGAAAACACTCGAAATAAATCGCAATCATGTCAACGGCTTCATTATTTGTGAGAGGCATATTGATTAAAAAGTACTCAAATTATACGCAATGAAAAAGATATTAACATGCGGTTTGCGCAGGCTTATTGATTGGTCATTTTTCTAGTATAAAAATGTCATATCATCGCATTTAAATTTTTTGAGAAAATCCAATATTTTGGTTATAATATCGAATAACGCCCTCTATCGGCGGCCGTGTAGTTCACAACTCTCATGATTATAAGAAACCTAAAATCCCAAGAAATGCTGTTTTTAATGATACCAAATTTATCCAAATCCATTAAGCCGTTTCAAAGCTACAGGCATTTATTTAAAACAACTTTCAAATACCTCCCCCGCCACTTTATTTCTGAAGATAGAGAAAAATTAATTTCACAAAAAATGCTCGACTTTAAGCTAACATTAAAACGCAAATACTTTTATGTTACATTCATTGGGGAAAATCGCAAGAAACGTAGCTTTATGTAATTTAAGATGATGGAAACACCCACTGGCGGCCATCTTGGAAACTTGAAAATAATTTCCAGCATTTTTCCTTGCCCATTTTACCTATAAATTTTTTTATTGTAACTCTCTACGATTATTAGTTTCTGAGATGCAGTCGCTTATTTGCCCACCTTGTACAAATTTGCCACCTGGGGCATTTCGCCCGAAGAAGGGAATCACTCCCTGGCTTTCCATCATTAGCTTACAGTGACCAGATACTGTAAGCTTGATAGCACCCGGGGCGTCGTATATTCTGGGAGGTAGCTCAATTACCGATTGGTTTGGTCAAGCTAGTTCTGTTGGGGACTTTGGGTGTGATAATGTAAATTTCCTCTTCAATTTCAGTCATGATTGTAGAGGTTGAATTATAACAATTCATTGGGCAGTGATGACTGGTCTCTGTAACGGTGGCCCCATCGAATAATGTTCGTGCACAACCTGGTCCTTGTAAGGTATCCGCTGAAAATCTCGGAATGAAGCAGCGTTTGTCATGAAACGGTTTGCAGTGTCGGAGACCCTCTCCCGAAATTTGTCCCACTTGATGATAATGAGTTCAATTATTTAAGTGCTGATTTTTATTGCTTAGACAACTCAAATAAAATTACGATTATACATTACATAATAATTATATTACATAATTATGAATTCACCTAGTGTAAAAACCGTTCTGTTTTGCTTCAGTGGTTGACCCAATTAATTGACATTTACCTTGCCACGATATAATTTGTATATGTGATCAGTGGCCAACGTGTCGACTCATCAACATTCCACAAGGTTATCAAATGCTGCTACACGAAATAGTTTATTGTGACGTTTTTTTAATGTTAAAATATTATAATCTTGTACTGTATTAAATGAAACTTACTGTTTCTAGATAATTCCACAATATTGGGGAATTATCTAGAAACAATAAGTTTCATTTAAAACAGTAATATCAGTAGATTCCACGAAGTAAGGGTCGAGACAGTATTGAGCGTTACGGAGAACTAGTCAACATGACCAAGCCGGCGCCTCCACCATATGCTACGATATAAGGTTTTATCCCTTCGCTGGGGTTTTGTGTTTGATCCCTATCCGTCCGCCAACCCTGACGATGTAGCTACTGGACACGCTATTTGTGTCTGGGATCAATTAAGCAACCACTCTTTAAAGAAGCTTAACAAACATATTGAAGGAATTTCCGATAACAAATCGACATGCACTCAAAGCTGAACAAAAAATATACAAAACATATACAACCAGCCTTACCGGGCATATATTCAATGGCCCTCAGTAGACAATACAATATTCTCCCAAAAGGGCAACACTTACGGAAAAGTACGACAGGCCGTACTGAGCATAAGTTTGTTAGTTTTCTGACCGCAATATAACGTACACTCTCAAATTACCAATCCTCTGCAAAATGAATATAATAAACTATTCACTTACATTAACAATCTCCCAGGGCACGTCTTCTCCGCTTGAAGGGGCACTTCACCTTTAGTCGCGCCAAACACCCGTTGGGTAGGGGCTTTACTGGATTCACTCGACTATTCGCTGCTTCGCCTCAAAACCAACTCCCCCCAAAATTATATTTTTCGAACCAAGAAAGTGTTCTCTCGAAAAATGCTGAGTTCGTTGTTTTTTGTTTTCTCGTACTCCAAGAAACAATACGTTTTCTGTCTTATGTACTATTTATGGATGGTTGTAAATAACGATTATTGAATACTGATTTATTGAACAATTCTTTACACATGTTCACATAACATTTGACATCCAATGCCGGTGCGATGCATACCCAGTACAAAAATGTTTGTATATTTGGTTGCATAACGTATTACTATTTATACAACATTTTTCTTTGTAAGTAATTACCAAAACATATTTTAAAACATTGATCAACTTTTGCTCGGCCTACCTTATACTGGGTGTTATTTCTAAACGTGACAATATTAGAACTTGAACTGTGATTAAAATGATTTTGTTTAAGGCATAACACAAAATGGACTAAACGAAAAAGGATTAGTGAAATGGGATGCTCTATCAAATGTGAATTTGCTAACTTTTGAGTGCTCTTTAGGAATCAACGATTTCGTTAAATCTTTCAATTTAACTACCAATGCTTGGCTGGCGCAATATATTTACAAAAGAGTGAAATTTTTGGGAAATAGACACGCCAGTCAATTTATTTCGCTCTTCTTCTTAGGAATTTGGCACGGATACCACGAAGGATATTATGTATGTTTTTTCTTCGAGTTCGGTACTATGGTTATGGAAACAGATGTAAGTATATAACTTCCTGCAAGGCTTACATTTTATTACTCTTTGTGATCTAATTATTATAATTACAGATATATAGAAGTATTTCATTAATAACGTTTGGAAAATAAATTTGAAATTGACTAAAATTTAGTTTTGTGGAAACTACCCATCACATAATTTTAATTGAAATTATTTTTTCTGAAAAATTTCTCTTTATAATTACATGTATAGAAGTTGTCCAAAGTGTAAGGCTTAATCAGTATATGCAAAAAGCCTAGTGGCCTTTGACATCTACACCTTCCTCTGTTAATTTTTTCTCTCTTCCTGTTCTATTTGCCAGTCCTTGTTCCCCATTCTCATATTTTTCATCAGTTTTGACTCTTTCAGTTAAATTTCCTGAAACCTGCTTTTCTCATATTATTGATTTCTTCTTCAGTTATTGCTTCACAGACGTGGGTTACTTTTGATCTTATCATTGTTTGGTTCTCTTATTGCAACGTTTTTTGATAATAATTTGTATTAGCATCCTTCGGTCTTACTTTATTCTACATTTTTTTAGTGCATTCATTTTTCTTCATCATTATTTGTTATTGTTACTCTAAGGTCTGCCAATCAGTCTACCACTTTGATACGTTTAAATTTTGTCGTTGAGCAAATTCAGATAAAGGAATAACATTATTTCGACTTACCGTGTGAACTAGGAAGTCCAGTGAAACTTATTCAATTTTGGGAAACATTTATAATATAGTATTGTAAACGGATTAAAATATTGCTACGAAATAACACACTGGTGTAGTCCCTGAATCCAACTCTGTCGTATGCTAGACATGGAAGTTAAAATTATGGCGAATGCGCTGGGATTTTTTTGAACTTTTTACCATAATTTTTTGTGACTATTGTTATCTAGACATATCCAGTCTTATCTAGACAATGCCACGAGGCGATTGTTTTTGTGTAAGCCGCAATCTAGAATTATCTAGAAAAAAGGGCACATATATATATATATATATATATATATATATATATATACATATATAAAAAATAACAACCAGCAGGAAGTGTCAGTTTATAATTTGACATCGTGAGATAAACAGTAAACAAGTGAATATAAATGAAGTCTGAGTAAATAAACAGTACTGAAGTGTTATTATAAATTAGTGTGAGTGAATATACTGTGTATATAATATGAATTAGTGAATAGTTTAGTGAACAAATAAATTAAGTAAGTAGATCTACTGTCGAGCAGCTTAAGAAGAGGTTGGACATGCGATATGGTCACGAACATCTAGAACATTTGTACCAATCCCAGCTGAAGAACCGAAAGCAGAAACGTGACGAAGACCTTCCAGAGTATGAAGTGGATATTGCCTGACTAGTTCGATTCGCTTATGCATCATCACCAGACAACATGATGGAGTGTCTGGGCACAAAACATTAGTTGACGCATTGACAGCTGCACTTGAATATGGAGCAGCAACGAAGGCTTCGGGTTATAACAACGCTAGGACCATCCGAGAGTAAGACGACGAGGACAGATTTGACCAGATCGTCAGATTGATAAAAAGTATGATGGACAAAAAGCCGAGAAAGATCAGAGGCTGGAATTGTGGCGAGATAGGGTATATACGCAGTTCGTGTAAGCGCCCCAGAACTCCTGCAAACCAAGAACCCCAGTCACAGGAAAACTAGAATGGGTCAGCTACGAGGGGGCAGCACCGACCCATGATCGTTCCAAAGACCCTCTTATACTGATAGCTTCTCTCAGGTGTCGCAACGATAGTGTCTATGTAGATGGCGAAGTGAATGGCAAGAGATATACTCTGCTGGTAGACGCTGGAGCAACTAGAACCATTATACGACCCGAGATAATAAACTTCAAGAAGAAGATTTTACCAACGAAACATCGATTGCGGACCACCACAGGTGAGAGTGCCAACGTTCACGGGGAGACACAAATCCAATTGGGAATTACCGCAGAAAAATTCACGCATACGGTAATCGTAGCTGACATTGAAGAAGACGTGATTCTAGGAATGGGCGTATGGTCGAGGCAATGAAGCATTATGATAGGAAATCTTTTAGGATAGGACGTATCGGAATGCGGTTTTTTGCATTCGCTTACAAAAATTATTTATATCATTCGTACCTACTTTGTACCTATTACAAACCGGAAGTTGCATTGCTGCAGCAAAAAATGCAGCCAGAGGTTTTTTGGGTTGCTGAATTCGAATGTACCATCAGTGAATACCCCACGGACACCTGGTGGGCCCTAACCTGGACGCGGTCGTCATCTTCGAGAATTTTTGTGGAAATATCGACAATAACGAACCGAAAATCGTTATGGGGGCTTTTTGTGTGCGCTGAATCCAAATTTTATGTTGAAAACAACCACCCGAACACCTGGTGCACCCTAACCTGGTCCTGAACGTCATCCCCGAAGGTTTTCCAGACATAATTGAAAAAAACCAACCGAAAATCGTTACTGGGAATTTTTTGAGTCGCTGAATTCAATATAGCGCTGATGAACACCTCACAGACACCTGGTGCGCCCTACCCTGGCTCTGAACGTCTTTCCCGAGGGTTTTCCAGACACAATTGAAAAAGACCAACTAAAAATCATTACTGCGGGGTTTTCGGGTCGCTGAATTCAAATATGGCTCCTAAGCACACCCCACAGACACCTGGTGCGCCCTAACCTGGCCCTGAACGTCATCCCCGAGGGTTTTTCAGACATCATTGAAAATAAACACCCAAAAATCGTTACTGCAGGTTTTTTGAGTCGCTGAATTCAAATATAGCGCCGACGAACACCCCACATACCCCTGGTGCGCCCTACCGTAGCTCTGAACGACTACCCCGAGGGTTTTCCAGACACAATTGAAAAAGCCCAACTAAAAATCATTATTGCGGGTTTTTCGGGTCGCTGAATTGAAATATGGCAACGACGCAAACCCCACTGACACCTGGTGCGCCCTACCCTGGCTCTGAACGTCACCCCCAAGGGTTTTTCAGACACAATTGAAAAAACCACCCAAAAATCAACACGGGTGGTTTCTTGGGGCGCTGAATTCAAATATGGCATCGGTGAACACCCCACGGAAACCTGGTGCACTGAAACTATTACCTCGACATTGGTGTCATTCCCATGAATGTCAACTAAACCTGATGTTTAAGCGATTGAAGGCAATGTACTGTAATAACTACATGGAATTGTTGTTCAGAGCCAAGGTAGGGCGCACCAGGTGTCTGTAGAGTGTTCGTCGGCGCTATATTTGAATTCAGCGCCCTAAGAAATCCCCCGTAACGATTTTTGGTTGGTCTTTTTCAATTGTGTCTGGAAAACCATCGGGGATGACGTTCAGGGCCAGGTTAGGGTGCACCAGGTGTCTGTGGGGTGTTGGCCGGTGCCATATTTGATTTCAGCGAGCCAAAAAACACCCCCTGGCGATTTTCGGGTGTTTTTTTTTCAATTATGTCTGGAAAACCCTCGGGGATGACGTTCAGGGCCAGGCTAGGGCGCACCAGGTGTTCGGGTGGTCGTTTTCAACATAAAATTCGAATTCAGCGCAAACAAAAAGCTCCCATAACGATTTTCAGTTCGTTATTGTCGATATTTCTAGAAAAATTCTCGAAGATGACGACCGCGTCCAGGTTGGGGCCCACCCGGTGACCTAGGGGTGTTCGCCGATGGTATATTCGAATTTAGCGACCCAAAAAAACCCGGGTACCCAGTTTCTCTAGTCTCTCGCATAAAGTTCGGGATAGTCCCCGGAGACGTAGTTCGTCGGCGTTCCTGAGCTGCAGGTGTTCGGGGGGTCAATTTGAACATCATAATCGTGACCAGCGACCTCGGAAACTACCGGGTACTCGACTTGAGCCAATTGTAACTCTTATTTACGAAATTATTAAATTTGACAAAAGGCCTCTGAAAAGATGCATTGTTTGCATGCATTTTTGGCTGCAGCAATGCAACTTCCGGTTTGTAATAGGTACAAAGTAAGTACGAATAATATAAATAATTTTTGCAAGCGAATGCAACAAACCGCATTCCCATACGTCCTATCCTAAAATATTTCCTATCTTTGGCCTTTTTAGTGCTTCATTGCCTCGACTAGTAATGAATCTACATGATTTCCAATTGGACTTTAGAAACAGAACAATTAAAGTGGGTTCCGAGGAGGTATTTCTTCATCCATATGAAGGCAGCACGGTGTTGGCAGCTGTCAGCTGTTCAGGAGGATACCGTTCTACCTGCACGAAGCGAAACAATGATAGTAGCGCGGCTACAGGGAATCATGGAGGAAGGTACACCGGTTATGGAGCCAAGGAACCACGACGAAGAAGTTGGTTAAGAAGTAATAATTGGAAAAGGATTGGGTTCGTCGGCGAAGGAGATCCCAGTACGTATGATAAACGTGAACAATTGCCCAATTACCATCAAGAAAGAAATCAAGATTGGATCCTGCGTACCAGTGACGTCTATAGTTCGTCAAACAACGATCACGACAATTCTAATGCCAGATTCGAACAGATGTTATCAGTAGCTGGTCGGTCCTTGAATCGAGCTGAAAATAAGAGAATGAGAGAATTTATCTTGCAGTATCGAGACCTATTCGTACCAAAAGGAGGAATGACTGGTAGAACATCAGCCGTTAAACACAAAATTGATACTGGTAATGCCAAGCCAATTAGGCAATCAGCTCGAAGATTACCACGAGCGAAGAGAGAGGAAACTGAAAGAATAATTCGAGAGATGGCAGAAGAAAAAGTAATAAAACCATCTACTAGTCCATGGGTGTTTCCAGTACTGCTCGTCAAGAAATAGGATGGAACTACGAGATTATGCGTGGATTATCGCCAGGTGTATCACGGTGTCAAACTTTTTATTTGTGTTTGATTGTGAAATGAGTCTAATTACTTGTTTTTGTGTTAAATTGTTGGTTGGGTGGTTAATTAAACCTTTTTGCACTTTTCTATTTTATTCACTGACTTCAATTTAATTTTTATTGTTGCATCGCATTTAAGAATTTACTAATTCACTGACTTTGTAGTTTTAATTTATGTGAGTTTAAGAGATATTTAGCATTTTTATTGCTATCATAAAAGCCGGTACTTTTGAGAGAACTTCTACGTGCTCATTCCACGAATGGAGGTGAAAGAGGAAGAGAAAGATTTTTAGGTTTTTGGCTATTTGTGGAGCGTAGAACTTTCGAGAATGATTTTGAGACGAAGGGGGTATGAATCGAAGGAAATGGCAGGGTCGTACATGGTTGCCAAGTGGAATTATAAGTTAGTAGTGAGGTTGCATAATTGATAGGGGGGTGTTGATTAATGTAATTAATTTGATTCTCTGGAAGAATTTGAATGTAGATTTAAATTCGTACACCAACTAAACAACGTGACGAAGAAGGGCAGCTATCGTCTGCCTCGAATCGGCCATACGCTAGATACTTTCTCCGACAGTAAACTGTTTTCCACCTTGGACCTGAAGTCTGGATATTGGCAAGTAGAAATGAACCCAGAAGACTGCTTTTACCACCGGATCTGTATTATGGCAATTCAACGTCATGCCATTCGGGCTTTGTAATGCGCCCGCAACATTTGAAAGATTCATAGAAAATGTCTTGAGAGGGTTGTCTTGGAAGACGTGCCTGGTCTATTTGGACGATATCGTAGTACTAGGGAAGACATTTGACGAACATCTGAAGAATTTTGGAAATGTATTCAAGCGACTCCAAGCTGCCTAGCTCATGTTAAATCCGAAGAGCAATGAAGGAGTGGCGGTAAATCCAGAGAAAATTGCTTCCATTCAGCAATGGCCACAACCAACCGATAAACATCAAATTATGAATTTCCTTGGACTTTGCACATATTATAGAAGATTTATCAGGAAGTTTGGAGATATTGGCAAGCCTCTAACTCGACTCACAGCAGAAACAAGAGCTTTCCAATGGGACGAAGACTGTCAAACGGCTTTTGAAACCTTGAAGAGGCATTTAACCACGGCGCCGATATTAGGATATCCATTACCAGAGGGAGGTTTTATTCTTGACACTGACGCATGCAACGTAGGAATTGGAGGAGTGCTATCTAGAATCCAAGGAGGGCAAGAAAGAGTGCTGGGATATTCCAGTAAAGCTCTCACCAAACCAGGGTGTTTAGAATTTACGGTAGATAAATATTGTTTCATTCTACCCGGAACACTAAATTGTTCAATTTATTTTTACAAAAATTCCAAATGCTTTTGATAAATTCAATTAATTTCCTACAATATTCCAAAAAAATCATATTAATCGGTTGGAAATTAAAAGTTATTCCAAATCAAAAATCAAAATTTTAAGTATTGCCTTCATTTTATGTCAATTTGAATGTTGTTGTAGATGTTAAACTCTTCTTTTACTTTTGCACCCAACCTATCTAATATGCGAGAGAAGTATTGGTTTACCCCAAAAAAGTTTTGGAATTGTTAAAAAAAATTTCTTACGTTTTTCATCATTAATAACAGGAAAAACGTGTTTCAGAAAAAAAATCTTGTGTGTATGTCGTCGTTGTCGTCGGCCACTTTTCGTTACATGTCTTGTTAGCCTCCGGAGAGCAACAAGTCAGCAATTTTATGATTGAATATTATTCAGGATATCTCACAGATGAATCTTATTCATTTTCATTTCACCAGAGCCAGTACAATGGGTGCTATGGTACTTGAAGTACGACATTTTTGTCATTTTTTGAGAAATTTCAGTTTGTTTGCACGATGCACCCTCCGGAGTATATACAAATAACCAATTTTATGATTGGATATTATTCAAAGCGTCCCAAAGACGAACTCAATTGATATTCAGCTCACTAAAGCCGGTACAACGGGTGCTATGGTACTTGAAGTAGCAAATTTTTGTCATTTTTGGAGAATTTTAAGTTTGTTAGAACGATACAGCCTCCAGAGTGTATCCAAGTCACCAATTTTATGATTAAATATTGTTCAGGACGTCTTATAGATGAATCTTCTTAATTTTTAGCTCACCACAGCTTTTTTTTTGCGAGGAGAGGAAATCTTACATTAGACCCCAGTCTTTCTGGAGTGTCGGATTCCTACCGACTAAAACCTCCCCTCTCCCACTGGAACCGCTTACGCATTACTTCGGTGGGAGTGCATCTGCCTGATTTCTAACCACTCTCTTGGTCTCTATTCCCCTTTTCTTTATTCTCTATAATGAGCCTTATGATATTGTATACACTCCTCCACCCTTCCTGCCCTGATGTCAGGGATACCATCATACTATCCACTCCAAATGGTACACCCGTGTCATTTTGGTAGCTTTGCCGTGTTACCTCCCATCGTACACATGCAAACAGGGTGTGTTGCACGCCATCTTGTTCTCCGCAGTATAGGCAATCTTCAGATTCCGCTCTCATGCGGCCAAATAGGTATTTTCTGAAGCAACCTATGTCCCTGTGTTGTGAAGTAATCGACCTCTCCATATGGCCTGTTAATCCAATCATGTATATTTAGTATCAACCGGTGAGTCCATCTACCATATTTCCCATTTCTTTTGCCAACGTGCCATGAGGTTCGATCTGGCGATAGATCCATCAACTCCTCTGTATTTTTCATTCCTTTCTTGTACAAGAAGTTTAATATGAGGAACCTCAGTTATTGCTCCAACTGCCTCTGTTGAGATAGTACGATACGCAGATCATACCCTGATGCACATTTTGCGTTGGATACTGGTGAGTATTGATATAAGTTTGTGGTTGCTTGTAACTGTATGCCAGACAAGAGCATCATAAAGCATTTGGGAATTGGCGACACTCAAGAGTAACCTTCTTTTGGATGCCTTAGGTCCTTTTACATTAGGCATAAGTCCAGATAGAGCCGCCTCTGTCTTATCCACTTTATGGGCAACTTTCTGTACATGTTCCGCGAATGTTAGCTTTGTATCCAACCAAACTCCCAGGTACTTGATTGCTCTCTTGGGTTTTACAGTAACACCCTGCAGATCAAATTCAATCGTGCCAATTTTCCTTTCAGTCGTAAGAAGAGCAGCCTCTGTTTTTTCGGGTGCCAGTTGAATCCTACAGCCAGTAGTATATGCGATGCAGTGCTGTATTTTCTGCGTACATCAAACCTTCTTCTTTAGACACCACCATCATAGCAATATCGTCAGTAAAGCCTATAAGGGTCACTCCTGTTGGCTGCTTTATTCTCAAAAGCCCATCGTAGAATATATTCCACAACGTTGGACGTAAGACTGAACCATGTGGTACCCCTCTGTTGACGTTTATAGGTTTTACTGTATCTTCTGTTCCCAGAATGATCTCACTTTCTGACAGGTAGGCTCTAATTACTTTGATCAGGCTGCCATTTATCTCCCTTCTCTGCAGTTCATCTAGGATTCTCTGCCAGCTAGCGCTATTGAAGGCATTTCTTATGTCCAACGTGATGATCGCGCAGAGTCGTCGGTGCGCTGTGGAGTATTCTTGTTCTGATACTCTTGAAATTTTTGAGACTTCTTCTATAGCGTCTACGGTCTGTTTCCCCTCTACAAAACCGAACTGTCTGGTTGAGAGCCCCCCCGTTCGCGATATTTCTCCCTTCAGACTTACGAGGATGAGTTGTTCGTAGAGTTTTCCCTCAACATCCAGCAGGCATATCGGTCTGTATCCGGATGGAATATCAATTGATTTGTCTGCTTTCTTCAGAAGTAGCAGTCTTGCCCTTTTCCATTGTACTGGAATTTTTCCACGACTGGCCCAATCATTATATACAGCTAGTACGAAAAGAGGGTCATTTGAAGCAAGGGATTTAATGATCTCTGTTGGGATATTTCCGGGTCCGGATGTCTTGTTGTCTTTCAGTTTATTACTTGCTACTCGTAACTCATCTAAGCTAAAATTTAAAAATATCACATTTGTATCACAGTTAAATACCACATCTTGGTGTAAAGGGAATAAGTGATCAGACACTTCTTCCACCATTTGCATAGACATTTGTAGTCTGAGAGGGTAGCCGGTCAGGTTTCTCATGACGATGTTATAGCCATCCCCCAGATATCACAGCCGATGTTATCACAGATCATTTTCCAACATTTACGTTTGGAGTATTTGATGCCATTTTGGAGTAATCTCTTGGAGTCTTTATAATCTTCCCAGAGCCTTTGAGTTTCTTCTGGCTGATTCCTCCTCCTGCATCTCGTATAGAGCCGTCTCATGCGCATACACTCTCGCCGAGCTTGCGCAATCTTCTTATTCCACCAATAAACAGGCTGTTTTTTCGTTGAGCATATTTTCCTAAGCATAGTTTTGTCACAGATCCGATTCAGTGTGTGCGTTAGTTCTCTTCCCTAATTATGTATGATTCTTTCCTGGTCTTCTACTGTTAATTGAAGAAGAATAGATGTACTCTATTGATTTTCAGCCAACTAGAGAGAGTACAGCGGGATCTATAAATCCAGATATACTACATTATAGGTTATCCCCCGAAGTGTATACATGTGACAATTTTATGATAGAATTGTAATGCGTATTTCCCGGGTAAGCCCAAAGGAGACAGAGTCCAATTAAGTTAACTGTTTTACTTCTAAAAATAATATGTACAACGATAAAAATAAACTAAAATGAAATAATTCAATATTCTATATGATGCTTCGGAACGTAAATATTTCGAAGGTCACGCTTCGTCGATTCGTATCCCTCCGTTGGTTGAAAGGTACTGACGGCCAGCGTTGCCACTTCGATTTTTAAAATCGTACTGAATTTTTTTTGAAAAGGTACTGAATTGGGAAAAAACGTACTGAATATAAAATATTTGAAAAAAGCATAGTGAAAAAAATTAAAAATCAAACAAAACACTTCTAAACACGTTTATTTAACATAAAAAACAAACATTTTTAAACATAGTACATAAACAACACAAAAAATGTAAAGAAACAAAAGTTAACTGGGATAATAGGTAATAAAGATAAAAAATAAACATACGGTTACTTTTATTTAAAATTAATTAATTGCTCATTAGGCTCCCATGAAACGCACGTGTCATTTTTTAAAAATTCTTTACTAAATAACAAACTCTCCACCGTTTCAGTTTTAAGTTTGTTTCTATATTTGGTTTTTATAAGGCTTAATTTAGAAAATATCCGTTCAGCAGCGGCGCTTCCATGGGGTAAGCTAATGATTGCTTTAAACAAAATTAATAAATTCTTAAAAATGTGTTCCCCAGAAGAATTCTTAAGTTTATGCAAATGATCAATAACTTCCTCTAAACTATTAATTTCATCCATTTCCATTTTGTATTCGTTTAAAAGCCTCCATTCAAGACTTAAGTCTTCAAGAGAATTATCTAGGTCAATTATATTTGGAAACTTTACTGCTAAAAGGGCTATTGAAGGTTTATTGGCTTTAAAAATATTAGACACATTTAAAATATTTGAAATTTCATTTAGAATTTTGTCAGAAAAATAAACTCGTGTTCTTATTTCTGTACATAATTTTACATAAAAATTAAGGCAGTTTAGACGCACTTGATGTAGTTCCCCTTTTGATAAGAGATTTCTACTTTTTTCTAAGGCTACCTCAAAACCTGCACCAAAGTAAATATTTTCGATATTTTGAAAATCATCTGGGTTTTTGGGATTTATTTTTTCCACTTCTAGCTTATCGACAATATCGTGCTTCATATAAAATTTCAAAATCATTTTATAATTAGACGTTATTGTAGGAAGCAAAATATGAATTTTTGAATGTTCGCTTTGAAATTCCAAATTCATCTTGTTTACAATTTTTAATATGTGAGATAAAAAGTAAAAATAAAGTTTTATTTCTTTATTTCCCAACGCATCTAAAATCTCTCTTGCCCCATATACATTTTCAAGAAGAGATTCAGTTTGAAAATATAAGGTCAAAGCATCCCATTGTTGCAAAATCCTATTGACAGCTGCTTCTAAGGATAACCATCTCGTTTGAGAAGGACGCAACAATTTGTGGGGTTCTGCATGGACAAACTGTTGATATTCTTTGAATTCATGTTGCCACTTAGCACTGTGTGCAAAGTAATTATACACATTTCTGGTAAAATCTTCAACACAATTTGGCAAGAGAGTACAGGCGTTGGAAGCACATAGATGTAACGAGTGTGCTAAACATCCAATAACAAAAATATTGGGTAATATTTCTTTAAATTTGGCTTTTACCCCATTAAATTGTCCCATCATTACTGACGCATTATCAGAAGCGAATCCAATGATATTCTGTAATGGAATATCGTGTTTTGTAATGCTATTTATTACAGCTTTAAATATCGCATCCGCATTAGCTTCTTTTAATTCTATTAAACAAAAAAAAGAATCCACAACTTTCTTGTTTTTGTCACAAAAATACCTAACAACAATAACCAAACATTTATTTGTTGATACGTCAGTTGTTTCATCGATAATAACGCTGAAAAAAGTATTTTTCAAAATATTAGCTATCAAAATTTGAGCAAAGGGTCCTAATTTATTATTTATTAAACCGGTTGCTTTGGTGCGGGAGCACTTTACTAATTTTAAAATATCTTTATTTGGTAGTGAGCAAATGAATTTTGGCAAATGATCAAATATTAAAAAGGGCAAATTGTGTTCAACAAGAAACATACATAATTTTAAATCTGCAGATTTGACTTGATCCTGCATTCTTCTGCCAGGAGTATCCAACAGAGCTCTGTCTATTTCGACTGTACCTTGAGTTTTCCTCACAGCTTTTTCATGAAATTCTGTTTCCTCGTGGCGCTTTAAGTGTTTTTTACCACCTGCGAGAGATTTGTTGCATGAAACACAAAAGGCTTTACCAGATTTCTCTCTTAACCATTTAAAGGTCTGAAATGAAAATGTTGTTATTGTAAAAATATGGGGTATATGTAGTGGATTATCTCGTGAGCACTGCAACACCGCAAAATTTGACGTTCCGTCCATATAAGAGCGTATGAAGAACTGTCAAATTTTTGCGGTGTTTCAGTGTTCACGAGATAATCCACTACCTATACCGGCTATACCTATGTGATTTCGTATTAATCTTACCATCTGCCAATTCTGGCTATATTTCACATCATATATTTTCCGTTTCTTGGCAGGAACTATAATATTTGTTTCTGTCTCCAAATCAGGAACGATATTTTTTTCACTCTCCAAATCATCATCATCATCATCATCACTATTTATGGATTTTTCATAATCTGAATCAATTGGAGTGTACAAAGTTGATGTAGGGGTAGAAACTGAAATTAATGATTTGGGGTTGGACAAATGTGAAGTTGAAGTAGATGGCTGAGGCTCATTAATCTCAGATATATCTGTGGCCTTAGAACTATCAGATTCAGGTTTAGACGTTTTACGTATTAGGAACCTAAAATTAAAATAAAATGTTTAGCTGGTCGTTTGATGTTTAATAATATAACCTATTATAAAATTAATTTTTAAATTCTCCACCGTTACCCATAAAGAAATATTTTATGGTAGTAAGCCAATGTGTTGCTCCAATATTTTAATTTAGTTTTTCTCAAAATAGTTAATTTTCTTACAAAAAACAGGCCTTATATTTATTAACAGTAAATTATTACTTACCTGTCTATTTTAATATTTTATTCAGAACACAATAAACGCTTAAATAACTAAATAACAAAACCGAAGCGATTACAAATTGCAACAATTGCAACTCAAATACTGGAAACACACTGGAAACTGGTGAACCCCAACGAGCTCGAACGTACAACATTTATTTCGGTAATTCCCAGTGAACCACTGGTAATTTCCCTATAATTTCCCTGTAATGTCAAGCCAATCTATCTATTTTGTTAAAACTTAAAACTGCTTACTAATAGATGGCAGTACATGCACTTTTAATAATTTACAGTATACAGTTTAAAAAGATTTCTTAGTTTTAATTATTAGTTAATAGATGGCGTCACACGTTTATAGAATCTCCTGTATATAGTCACTGTAATAGAATCTATCAAAAATACTAACATGAAAAAAAAATTATAACAATAATTTGTTCATTCAATCATTCAAACGCTAAAAAATTTGCTTTTTTCCCGATTTTTGCATTTCGTACTGAATTTCGTCGTTTTTTAAAAAGTTGTACTGACGTACTGAATCTAATCGTTTCGTACTGAATTCAGTACAATTGTACCGAAACGGCAACACTGCTGACGGCCTGAATTGAGCCTAGGTGGAACTAACGCGGTGTGTGTTTTGATTTCGGAGATATACTAGTCGGTAGACGTGACTCTCTATGTCCTGTGAAATATTCAGCTAACCGGGAATCTGAGCAACCGGCGGATCAATACTCTTTCGGTTTTAGTCTCAAGATTCGGGAGTATCGTTTATAGCGAGTCACTACCCAGCTTAACGAATACTTCTACCTGCAGGGACTGTAGTTATTCCAGTGTGTCAATACCACACCGAAATTATTCTACCAGTTAAAGCGATCGTTTATCGCCAGTCAGTACCCAGCTTAACGGCGCTTCCCTACGGAGATACTGCAGAGATTTCAGTGCGTCAGTACCACGCCGAAATTCCTCTAACAGTTAAAACAATCGTTCATGTTTCCATAAATACAAGAAACTAACGGCCGTTCTAATGAGTGATATACAAAGTAAGATCAATACTCCGACTTAGTACAACACTCGGCAGAAGACAGTGTAAAGCGTTTAAGGTTGAAGACAGTTCCCTCGACCTACGCTTCGTACTGAATGCAGCTGAACTTGTAGGAGCAGGAGTCCGTAAACCAAATCGTCTCTTCGTCAAGAGAGAGAGAAGTTCGTGAGTGATTTGAGATGAGTTGGAGTTTTCTTGGTTGGCTGGTCTTTCTTGTTGGTGCCCTGGTGTAGGATAGGTTTCCTCTTCAGGGCTGGGTTGGGGGGGGGGGTGTGTTGGGTGGTTTTGTGCGCGCTGACCGAGAAATTGGGTTGGGGTTTAGAAGTGTCTAGAAAATTTTTTTTTTTAAAAGTGACTAGGAAAAATTTGCTGAAAAGTGTATAGGATTGAGAGTTGTTGAGTGGGCTTTTCGCTAGAAAGTAACTGGAGGGTTGTGTTATCTTAGGGTGTTAGGGGTTAGTGATTGGAAGCAGCGAAGCTCAAAAGTGAGAAGAGATGGCGTGACAAAAAGTGTCTAGGATAGGGGTGTTAGATGTGGAAGACGAACCATGTATCGTTGCCGATACATAGTTGTGTGTTGACCTGGCTAGGTGTCAGAAATTGTTGAAGTTATTTGACGTAAAAGGGTGTTTTAACTCAATTTGAAATGTCTCAATTTTTAAGAAGGAATAGTAATGGAATATTGGTAATTGAAATTTTTATTGGTTTTGAGATTTTTTCGAAAGAAAAGTGTATAGGAGACATTTTATTTAAAAGTGTATAGAATATGATAAATTGTTGAGATTTAAGAAAAGTTGCGGGGACGTGCCTTCGGTGGTTCGGGGACTGTTTAAGGTGGTCGGCGACATAATAATAATTTTTAAATCCAAAAATGCGGGTGCGTCGATCGTCGGTCCATTTGGCTAGTGAATAAATTCACAGAGTGTACAGGAAAACCGCAAAAACCTGCAACACCGACGGTCTTTTCATCTGTTGATTCGCATTTTTATATCCATCGTGGTGGTGGTAGTCTCTGTCCCTTCTACCATCGATTCATCGTGCGCATCCGAAGTGGTGGCTCTGCTGTTCTGGTGAGGTATATCGTCATCGCGACAATAACTGATTTACTGAATGGAGTTTTATAGTAACGAATTTATGTCGTTACAGAATATTGTTCAGGGCATCCCATAGATGCGGAAAAGTTGGTTTTAATGTTTAAAGTCGTTCATTTCCTTTTCATTTCGATTTTTTATTATATTATATGAACTTATTTGAATCGCTTCTTCCCTACTAAGTCTCCTTTGTTTGATTTATGCGTGAAAGCCTTTTCCATTTTTCATCCCCAGTTCATTTCATGCTTCAATAGTAGATTCTAATCTCATTATTATTGGAATGTTTTTATATTTAAATTAGTTTTTCTTGTAACTATATCTTTTTTTAATCTCTGTTTATACTTAAGGACTGTAATAATCAGTGAAAGATAGGAAAGAGGGCTTGTGCTAATATATTCATCTATCAAATAGTTGCAGCTTTATTAAGTATCACACACAAAAAACTGCCAAAACACATGCTCTTGTACAAAGGTTATCATCGAGAGTAGGCGTGTCGAAAGGTAGAGGGACTGCGGGCGAAATCATATGATTGCTCTAAGCGACTCATAGATGGTGCCTCTGTATTGGCAAAGTAACATTTTTCTGACATATACAATTTCCATTCTCCCTCTTCGCTTGATTACATATTTTCAAATTTTGTTTGTTTTCTAACTTTTAGTACTAAAATTTGTTTTTTGTTACTTTTCTTCGCAGAAAGTGTACATTCTTCCGGAAACCATATACTTTTTTTATTCACTATGCCTAGTGTCCTTTCTCTCTTTTCTTTCATCATTATTTCCATCTATGTTCAGTCTTTATTAATAATTTCTTTATGAGTTTGTGCTTCTAGTTTTCCCTATTTTTTGTGCTAATTATGCATCGTCCAGTTTTAGTTTTCTACGTAAAATTTTTTCCTCTTCTGTATAATTTTATATTTATATTACTATGAGTTTTGATCCTCTTGAGGAGTTAGGTAGTACAATTAATGTTGCTCTAGGATTGAAGAACCTGTCGACTTTTCCTTAAAAATGTTGTTTATGTCTACTATTGTAATTTGGATAAGTTGATAGAGAAATATTATCAGATGTTACCGCCTATTATGCGAGTGGGGGGTTGACACCCTCTTTCTACCCCTACCTTCATTATAAAAGGCCATGTATCAACTTAGACAGAACCATTACTATTAAACAGTCACTCAACATCGTTTTATTCATTATTTGTTGATTTGTACGATCTGGTCCTTCGAATTTATATCGCAACATCAGAAGCTTAGTAAAAGTTGTTTTAATTATTCTTGCAGATCCAGACAGTAGTAAATTCCAATGAAGGCTTAAATAAATTTTTATCTATATCATTAATACAGCTGCTATCGAAGATTCTACGATGGATTTACACTTTCCTTATGACGGCGTGGTGCTGGACTCCTTTTGCCCTGCTAAAATATCATAAATTTAACATAGCATATGCAAATCTCAATTACGTTGGAGTGCAAATGTTCCTATTTTGGATGCTGATATATGGTCCATTTCTAAGGGTTATAGCAAAAAAGATGTCCGGAAAACGAAATATTTGAATATAATTAATTTTTTTATATTGTCGATAATAAATTGTGATTAATATGTATGTTTCTATTTTTTTCATCGCAAAAATTAGTTTTTGAGTGGTTAACAAATACAATATGACAGAAGAGTAAGTATAATTGTATTTTCTTATCGTTTGGCTTTTAGTAAACGTTTATTAAATTAAATTTAGGATTACTCCATAACAGTTGTATCTAGTTCAGTCGTGAGTAGTTAAAATTAATTTTCTTTCAAGATATAAAGGCATAGGTAAAATTGTAATGGATTTCGATTAAAACTCAAACTGTTACAATTACCTGTTCATTTTATAAAAAATAGATCACACTTGAGAATATTGATTCATTACTAAATACTATTTATTTAATAGATTCATTTTATGCATTTACCTTAGACAAAGGACCATGTGAAAGTACTGAGGCTGTGTTAACTAAATTAGAATTTTGAGTCCTGTTGATGATTGAATTGATTGATGAAAGTTGTCTACGCACGTACGTTTATTTTTATAGATTACGGCATGCTAAATTTTTTTTCAAATTTCATTTTTCCAAAATGCATACAAGATTCTAGTTGCTTACCCTGCCGCCGTGGCAGATAAGAAACTGCGCAAAACATGTGCGCAGGAATGTCGAAAAATCCGTTAAACAGGAACGAGTTATATAATTATAATGATGACCTGTGAAATATATATAGTATCATATTATCAAAAATTCAAATATTAACCAATAAAATTGTAGAATGAATTTTGTATAAATGAGTAAAATAATGAGATTAAACCAGAAAAGCAATTTGATACGGTTACCATATTTCTCTGTATCTGTATTCATTTCATAGCAATCAAATCAGCTATTTTAAAAAATAAATCAACTGTGAGAAAAGATGAGTTATTAGTTAAATGAAAAAATCAGAATTTATCATTTCTGCCAACAAAATTTAGCATCCTGTTGAAAAGAAATATAAACGTCAAAATAGGACTTGACAGATAAAAGAAATTTTTGGAATTTTTTTTAAAATTCAAGTAAAGGGATAAAATGTATTTATTAGAAATATAAATAAAACTGTTTAGTAATTAGTTAGTAACAATTATATACAATGTGAAAATTAGTGAATAAGAGGAATGTAAAATAAAATTGTGGCTGGTAGCAACTGAAGTAGGCAAAATTTGAGAAGAATCTACGAGACGGATATAATTTTTGACAGTGATTGATAGATTGAAAAAGGAGACAGTTTCTTTTTGGTGAGAAAGATTATAGAAAAACTGAGAAAATAAATCGAATAGAAGAGAAGAAAACACGAATAAAAACCAAAACTATTATTAAACTAATCCAGGAAGATAATACAATAGAAAGGAAACCATAATTGAACTTAAAATAAAGAAAGTGACACATAAAAATACTGCAAATGGAACGAAGTCGAAAATATAAAACTAAGGTATAGTAAAATCTAGTATTTCTTCATTCTAAGATGCTAGCAGAGTAATATAATTTTGGCGATATTCAAATTTCAAAATCAACCAAATTTCAATTTAACCGGCATCGATATTCCCAATTCTTGCTAATGTTTGAAACAAAAAGACAATTCCATTTTTACAAACCGTCCGTGATAAACTATTTAAAATAAACGATTGAGTGCATATTAGTTGGTAATTTGATAATTAATAAAACAGAAAATGTCAGTTTTGAGTAGAATAAGGATAGGTTAATTAAGTATTTCATAGTTAGATGACATTAGAATATAAAATAGAAACAAAATATAGTTAATTCCGGGTGGGATTTAAAAACATTGGGGTTTATTGAATTTGTATTAGGTAATAAGGAGTTTAATTTATGTTGAACTATTATTATTCTTTCTGATAAATACAAATTATCACGTTTATTTGCACATTTGAAGTTTAGTTGTTTATTTCACTAATTGATTTAGATAACAAATACGTCCAACGGAACCACCTGAGAGAGATTACTGTGTTCTGATCCGACTGAGCTAAGAAAAGAAGAATATAGTAGCAGAGAAATACAGGTAACTGATAAAAAAGGCGCCCGGCACAACAAATTTCATTCTAAAATATACAAATTAAAATTTAATAAAAAAATTGAATTCTCACAGAATCATAACAAAATTGGCGCCCAACGTGGGGCATTTTCAAAAGTTAAAAAGAGTTAGGAAAGAGAAAATGGATTTAAGAGATGGAAAGAGAGTAGGTTTGGAAGGAGCAGGAGAGAGTATAGTTGAACAAGGAGAAGTCAGTGGAACGTCAAGTGAGACAGAGATGAGTACAGTAAAATGGCAGGAAACAGAACAGAAAAGTATGGAATATCAAATGCATAAGTTTATGGAGTTTATTGCAAATAATATACAAGGTGTGAAAGAAAATATGTTGAGTATGGAACAAGGTATAAAAGAGGATGTGAGAGAGAATATGCTTAGTATGGAGAGGAGAATAGAGGAAAATATGAAAGAGTATATGGAAAAATTGGAAGAACGCATGAGAATGAATATAGAACAAACTAAAAAGGAAATTGCCGTAATATATAATGAATTTGAAAATAGAATAGACAACCAAAACAAAGAATTTTATGAGAAAACGAGAGGAGAAATATCTGGTATTAATAATGCATTAGAAAATAATGATAAAATATAAAAGAATTGAGAACTGTAGTAGAAGAGAATAATCAAAATATTATTGGTGAAACTAATGACATAAATGAAAAAGTAAATGATCAACACAGAGAAAATATTAGTATGAGTGTGACAGTAGCTAAAGAAATAAAGAAATCTGTTAATTCAAAACTAGAAAATGAAAATTATCAGAATAAATTCAAAGAATTAGAAAATAAATTACATAATTTAGAACAAGAAAGACTAAATGAACACATATAAACTAGAATCGTAAGTAATTGTCAAAATATACAGATAAATAGTAAATTTGATGGTAATTTTCATAAAATACACCCAATTACTTTTATAAAGTCTATTAAAAATAAGACAAAACATATAAAAGATATAGAGGAGCTCAAAGATGTTATAAGAGAATTTTTAGTAAATCAGCCTTGCATATGGTTCAACAGTCAAGAACAAAAGATTAAAGATTTCAATGATTTTGAACTGTTATTTATTAATCAGTATTGGGGAGAAAATGCACAACTAATAGCAAGGGACCAATTACAATTTGGAAAATTTGATGAAACAAGAAGTAGGAATTATAATAATTATGCTATTAAATTATATGCCATAGCACAATACTTAAAACCATCTATGAATGAAGAGGAAATCGTAGTAAACATTAGCAGACATTTTAACCAAGTAGTTTTTGAAATAATAAACATGCATGAGATAAAAACAATGGTTAGACTAAGTGATTACTTATTACGATTAGAAAGGACATTAGCATACAGACATTGGGATAATAGAAGTGGGCAACAGAATAGAAATTATAATTATAATAGAAGAGAAAATTTAGCAGAAAATACAACAGAAAGCTATCAAAATAGAGAAAGACAATATAGTTGTCAAAATCAGAATTATGATAGACAATGAAAATTACAACACAAACAGAAATACAAATTATAGGCAAAATAACAACAATATTGATAATAGAACAAATCCAAATTATAGGGAACAATATTACAATCAAAACTATAATAGAAATTATAGACCGTATAATAGGGACATCAATACAAACATGAACAGGATAGATTACAATAGGGAAGAACAAAACAGTAATTTTGAACGAAATAAGAGTAATGAACGCAGCAAATATGTTCATTTCCAACGCAGGGAAAATAGTGTAGATAGACAACCTAGGGAAGAGATACAGAAAGAAACAGAGAGAAACGAAAGCCAACATCAAATAGAGAACTCAAGAACAAATGAACAAAATTTTCAATAGATCAACCATATGATAGACAGGACAACTCAAAATATGAACACCCAATTGAATTTATAAAATTACAGGAAAATGAAGAAAATGAGTATTTACAAGGTCTAATTATTTTACAAGGAAAAATAGGAGAAAAAGAAGTGAAAATTTTAATAGATACTGGATCTGAGGCATCATCAATAAACGAAAATGTAGCAGATAATAAAATAGAAATTCAAAATAAAATAATCAAAATGCCAAAGACCAATTTAGTGGGGATAAATGGGAAGAAGCTTGCAGAAACAAATAAATTTATGAATATAAATTTGGAGATCCAAGATAAAAACATAGAATTGCAATTATTAATAGTACAAAATATGGAAGTAGACATAATTGTTGGTACTGATCAATTGGGAAAGCAAAATGCAAAAATAGATTATGATAGAAAAGGAATAGAATTATCTAAACAGTGGTTTGAATTTGAAGAAAATAATGAAGAAACAAAGTTAGAACATGGAATTTTGTGTATTGGAAGTATGAATGAGATGGATGAGTGGGAATATAATATGAAAAATGATTTAATTGAAAATAATAATAATGAAAAATATAAATGTAAGAAAGAATATGAAGATGTTATAAAAGAATTATTAAATAAATATAACAGATTAAAGATGTATGAATCGAGAGTGGCTAAGAAATATGTACACAAGATTGAAGTAAAAGATGTGGAAAAGTTCAAATCGAAAAGTTATCCTATTCCGTACAAATTTAGACAGCAAGTTAGAGAAGAAATAGATAAAATGGAAAAACAAGGAATTATAGGAAGAAGTACCAGTAGTTATATTAATCCTATTGTGGTCGTGCAGAAGAAAAATAATGAGCTTAGACTATGTTTAGATGCAAGGGAATTAAATAAAATAAAGGGGAATATTTAACATTGAGAGTTTATATAATTTCAGAATTTAAATCAGATTTCAAATAAGAAAATAATTCAAATTACAAAGCAGAACAACTAACTACAAAATAAACTATCCAGTAACTATTATAATTGTAGCATTTTTGAAAACATAATCTTGTTATTAGCTACAAAAATAAAATTAAAATTGATATTCTAATTTTTCTATAAGATATAAAAATGTAGAATATAAATTTTGGGGAAATTATCATATTATCAAAAATTCAAATATTAACCAATAAAATTGTAGAATGAATTTTGTATAAATGAGTAAAATAATGAGATTAAACCAGAAAAGAAATTTGATACGGTTACCATATTTCTCTGTATCTGTATTCATTTCATAGCAATCAAATCAGCTATTTTAAAAAATAAATCAACTGTGAGAAAAGATGAGTTATTAGTTAAATGAAAAAATCAGAATTTATCATTTCTGCCAACAAAATTTAGCATCCTGTTGAAAAGAAATATAAACGTCAAAATAGGACTTGACAGATAAAAGAAATTTTTGGATTTTTTTTTTAAATTCAAGTAAAGGGATAAAATGTATTTATTAGAAATATAAATAAAACTGTTTAGTAATTAGTTAGTAACAATTATATACAATGTGAAAATTAGTGAATAAGAAAAATGTAAAATAAAATTGTGGCTGGTAGCAACTGAAGTAGGCAAAATTTGAGAAGAATCTACGAGACGGATATAATTTTTGACAGTGATTGATAGATTGAAAAAGGAGACAGTTCCTTTTTGGTGAGAAAGATTATAGAAAAACTAAGAAAATAAATCGAATAGAAGAGAAGAAAACATGAATAAAAACCAAAACTATTATTAAACTAATCCAGGAAGATAATACAATAGAAAGGAAACCATAATTGAACTTAAAATAAAGAAAGTGACACATAAAAATACTGCAAATGGAACGAAGTCGAAAATATAAAACTAAGGTATAGTAAAATCTAGTATTTCTTCATTCTAAGATGCTAGCAGAGTAATATAATTTTGGCGATATTCAAATTTCAAAATCAACCAAATTTCAATTTAACCGGCATCGATATTCCCAATTCTTGCTAATGTTTGAAACAAAAAGACAATTCCATTTTTACAAACCGTCCGTGATAAACTATTTAAAATAAACGATTGAGTGCATATAAGTTGGTAATTTGATAATTAATAAAACAGAAAATGTTAGTTTTGAGTAGAATAAGGTTAGGTTAATTAAGTATTTCATAGTTAGATGACATTAGAATATAAAATAGAAATAAAATATAGTTAATTCCGGGTGGGATTTAAAAACATTGGGGTTTATTGAATTTGTATTAGGTAATAAGGAGTTTGATTTATGTTGGACTATTATTATTCTTTCTGATAAATACAAATTATCACGTTTATTTGCACATTTGAAGTTTAGTTGTTTATTTCACTATTTAATTTAGATAACAAATACGTCCAACGGAACCACCTGAGAGAGATTACTGTGTTCTGATCCGACTGAGCTAAGAAAAGAAGAATATAGTAGCAGAGAAATACAGGTAACTGATAAAAAAGGCACCCGGCACAACAAATTTCATTCTAAAATATACAAATTAAAATTTAATAAAAAAAATTGAATTCTCACAGAATCATAACAAAATTGGCGCCCAACGTGGGGCATTTTCGAAAGTTAAAAAGAGTTAGGAAAGAGAAAATGGATTTAAGAGATGGAAAGAGAGTAGGTTTGGAAGGAGCAGGAGAGAGTATAGTTGAACAAGGAGAAGTCAGTGGAACGTCAAGTGAGACAGAGATGAGTACAGTAAAGTGGCAGGAAACAGAACAGAAAAGTATGGAATATCAAATGCATAAGTTTATGGAGTTTATTGCAAATAATATACAAGGTGTGAAAGAAAATATGTTGAGTATGGAACAAGGTATAAAAGAGGATGTGAGAGAGAATATGCTTAGTATGGAGAGGAGAATAGAGGAAAATATGAAAGAGTATATGGAAAAATTGGAAGAACGCATGAGAATGAATATAGAACAAACTAAAAAGGAAATTGCCGTAATATATAATGAATTTGAAAATAGAATAGACAACCAAAACAAAGAATTTTATGAGAAAACGAGAGGAGAAATATCTGGTATTAATAATGCATTAGAAAATAATGATAAAATTATAAAAGAATTGAGAACTGTAGTAGAAGAGAATAATCAAAATATTATTGGTGAAACTAATGACATAAATAAAAAAGTAAATGATCAACACAGAGAAAATATTAGTATGAGTGTGACAGTAGATAAAGAAATAAAAGAAATAAAGAAAACTGTTAATTCAAAACTAGAAAATGAAAATTATCAGAATAAATTCAAAGAATTAGAAAATAAATTAAATAATTTAAAACAAGAAAGACTAAATGAACACATAGAAACTAGAATCGTAAGTAATTGTCAAAATATACAGATAAATAGTAAATTTGATGGTAATTTTCATAAAATACACCCAATTACTTTTATAAAGTCTATTAAAAATAAGACAAAACATATAAAAGATATAGAGGAGCTCAAAGATGTTATAAGAGAATTTTTAGTAAATCAGCCTTGCATATGGTTCAACAGTCAAGAACAAAAGATTGAAGATTTCAATGATTTTGAACTGTTATTTATTAATCAGTATTGGGGAGAAAATGCACAACTAATAGTAAGGGACAAATTACAATTTGGAAAATTTGATGAAACAATAAGTAGGAATTATAATAATTATGCTATTCAATTATATGCCATAGCACAATACTTAAAACCATCTATGAATGAAGAGGAAATCGTAGTAAACATTAGCAGACATTTTAACCAAGAAATTTTTGAAATGATAAACATGCATGAGATAAAAACAATGGTTAGACTAAGTGATTACTCATTACGATTAGAAAGGACATTAGCATACAGACATTGGGATAATAGAAGTGGGCAACAGAATAGAAATTATAATTATAATAGAAGAGAAAATTTAGCAGAAAATACAACAGAAAGCTATCAAAATAGAGAAAGACAATATAGTTGTCAAAATCAGAATTATGATAGACAATGAAAATTACAACACAAACAGAAATACAAATTATAGGCAAAATAACAACAATATTGATAATAGAACAAATCCAAATTATAGGGAACAATATTACAATCAAACTATAATAGAAATTATAGACCGTATAATAGGGACATCAATACAAACATGAACAGGATAGATTACAATAGGGAAGAACAAAACAGTAATTTTGAACGAAATAAGAGTAATGAACGCAGCAAATATGTTCATTTCCAACGCAGGGAAAATAGTGTAGATAGACAACCTAGGGAAGAGATACAGAAAGAAACAGAGAGAAACGAAAGCCAACATCAAATAGAGAACTCAAGAACAAATGAACAAAATTTTCAATAGATCAACCATATGATAGACAGGACAACTCAAAATATGAACACCCAATTGAATTTATAAAATTACAGGAAAATGAAGAAAATGAGTATTTACAAGGTCTAATTATTTTACAAGGAAAAATAGGAGAAAAAGAAGTGAAAATTTTAATAGATACTGGATCTGAGGCATCATCAATAAACGAAAATGTAGTAGATAATAAAATAGAAATTCAAAATAAAATAATCAAAATGCCAAAGACCAATTTAGTGGGGATAAATGGGAAGAAGCTTGCAGAAACAAATAAATTTATGAATATAAATTTGGAGATCCAAGATAAAAACATAGAATTGCAATTATTAATAGTACAAAATATGGAAGTAGACATAATTGTTGGTACTGATCAATTGGGAAAGCAAAATGCAAAAATAGATTATGATAGAAAAGGAATAGAATTATCTAAACAGTGGTTTGAATTTGAAGAAAATAATAAAGAAACAAAGTTAGAACATGGAATTTTGTGTATTGGAAGTATGAATGAGATGGATGAGTGGGAATATAATATGAAAAATGATTCAATTGCAAATAATAATAATGAAAAATATAAATGTAAGAAAGAATATGAAGATGTTATAAAAGAATTATTAAATAAATATAACAGATTAACGATGTATGAATCGAGAGTGGCTAAGAAATATGTACACAAGATTGAAGTGAAAGATGTGGAAAAGTTCAAATCGAAAAGTTATCCTATTCCGTACAAATTTAGACAGCAAGTTAGAGAAGAAATAGATAAAATGGAAAAACAAGGAATTATAGGAAGAAGTACCAGTAGTTATATTAATCCTATTGTGGTCGTACAGAAGAAAAATAATGAGCTTAGACTATGTTTAGATGCAAGGGAATTAAATAAAATGAAGGGGAATATTTAACATTGAGAGTTTATATAATTTCAGAATTTAAATCAGATTTCAAATAAGAAAATAATTCAAATTACAAAGCAGAACAACTAACTACAAAATAAACTATCCAGTAACTATTATAATTGTAGCATTTTTGAAAACATAATCTTGTTATTAGCTACAAAAATAAAATTAAAATTGATATTCTAATTTTTCTATAAGATATAAAAATGTAGAATATAAATTTTGGGGAAATTATCATATTATCAAATATTAACCAATAAAATTGTAGAATGAATTTTGTATAAATGAGTAAAATAATGAGATTAAACCAGAAAAGCAATTTGATACGGTTACCATATTTCTCTGTATCTGTATTCATTTCATAGCAATCAAATCAGCTATTTTAAAAAATAAATCAACTGTGAGAAAAGATGAGTTATTAGTTAAATGAAAAAATCAGAATTTATCATTTCTGCCAACAAAATTTAGCATCCTGTTGAAAAGAAATATAAACGTCAAAATAGGACTTGACAGATAAAAGAAATTTTTGGATTTTTTTTAAAATTCAAGTAAAGGGATAAAATGTATTTATTAGAAATATAAATAAAACTGTTTAGTAATTAGTTAGTAACAATTATATACAATGAGAAAATTAGTGAATAAGAAAAATGTAAAATAAAATTGTGGCTGGTAGCAACTGAAGTAGGCAAAATTTGAGAAGAATCTACGAGACGGATATAATTTTTGACAGTGATTGATAGATTGAAAAAGGAGACAGTTCCTTTTTGGTGAGAAAGATTATAGAAAAACTAAGAAAATAAATCGAATAGAAGAGAAGAAAACATGAATAAAAACCAAAACTATTATCAAACTAATCCAGGAAGATAATACAATAGAATGGAAACCATAATTGAACTTAAAATAAAGAAAGTGACACATAAAAATACTGCAAATGGAACGAAGTCGAAAATATAAAACTAAGGTATAGTAAAATCTAGTATTTCTTCATTCTAAGATGCTAGCAGAGTAATATAATTCTGGCGATATTCAAATTTCAAAATCAACCAAATTTCAATTTAACCGGCATCGATATTCCCAATTCTTGCTAATGTTTGGAACAAAAAGACAATTCCATTTTTACAAACCGTCCGTGATAAACTATTTAAAATAAACGATTGAGTGCATATTAGTTGGTAATTTGATAATTAATAAAACAGAAAATGTCAGTTTTGAGTAGAATAAGGTTAGGTTAATTAAGTATTTCATAGTTAGATGACATTAGAATATAAAATAGAAATAAAATATAGTTAATTCCGGGTGGGATTTAAAAACATTGGGGTTTATTGAATTTGTATTAGGTAATAAGGAGTTTGATTTATGTTGGACTATTATTATTCTTTCTGATAAATACAAATTATCACGTTTATTAGCACATTTGAAGTATAGTTGTTTATTTCACTAATCAATTTAGATAACAAATACGTCCAACGGAACCACCTGAGAGAGATTACTGTGTTCTGATCCGACTGAGCTAAGAAAAGAAGAATATAGTAGCAGAGAAATACAGGTAACTGATAACACAACACAACAAATTTCATTCTAAAATATACAAATTAAAATTTAATAAAAAAAAATTAAATTCTCACAGAATCATAACAATAGATATGATTTATTTTATAAAATGATGAGTCAGTATTTGTAAACTTCCCTTATTACTGATTGTAAATTGAAAATTCATTCCATGTTCAGTTTCTGAGTTAACAACACATAAATTGTATGTAAGTTAATAAATTTTTTTTTTAAAAAATAACTTTCAATATAAAGTTATTTAACTGGCGCAGTCAGTAGGATTTGACGCAGAATTTCGAAAAGCCACGGCATAGTGCCCGATTTTCGAGAAGTTCGTGAGTTTCAACTCTTCAGTGTCAAGAACCTACATCATCATCTGGACTGGAATCAGGAATTGGGTAAGTACCAAGTATTCCTTTCACAATTCCTTTTTTACTTTTATTTCCTTTATTTTTAGTAGTAATTATATAAATAAACAGTTTAAGTGAATTGAAAATAATAAGCGTAGTATTTTAGTTTTATGGATACTATCGTATATATTGAAATTTTAATTACAGAAACATTTTAAGTGAATTGAAAATAATAATTTAATTACAGATTTTAATAGGCTAGTTATTCTCAGAGAAATGGCAAACAATAATACAGAATTAAATATTTCAATGCTAAAAATGCAAATTGATACGTTTCCATATTATGATGGAAACGAAAGTATTTTAACGAAATTTATTAATAGTTGTGACTTTGTAGTAAATAATTACGCAGGCACACAATAATTCGAAATTATATTATAAGCGCAATACAGGCTAAACTAGTTGATAAAGCAAATTTATTTGTCGGTTCGAGATCTGAATTAGATACATGGGTTGGTATAAAAACGGGTTTACAGTAATGTTTTGGAGACTGAAGGTCGTTAGAATACTTAAAACAAGATTTATTAATGGCCCACATATCTAGAAATGAACAACCAATAGATTTTGCTCGTAGATTACAAGTGTAGAGAAGCCATTTGATCAGCAGAGTTAATAATTTCCCAGATGCAGAAATATCTGCACAAACAAAAGAAATATGCAGATGGCAGTATGATGAAATGACTTTGAGAACACTATTGAGAAATTTAACAGGTAGTTTACAAACTATTATAAGATTAAAAAGTCCGCATAATATCGAGGAAGCGATTACATATTTAATTGAGAAAGAAAACTTTTCGTATTCTTTGAATAACTATAAACAATTCGAATCAAGGCCAAATAACTATAATAGAAATAGAACAAATAATAATTATAACCAAAATGTATACAACAATATTGCACGGAATAGTTCCCCTATAATTGCTAGACTTTTGTACGTCGAAAATTTATCTTCGTATTCGTATTTTCCTTTTAATGAGCACGTAATTCTATAATTATCGAAGGGTTTACGTTGTGCGTGTTCAAAAATTTTTCTGTTATCCTTATACAAAATTGGATTTTTACTGAAATATGTTGTTGAAAATACAAAGTTTTCATCATTTTAACAAACATCTGATTTTGTATCAGGATAACAGAAGAGCCAGGAGGTGTACGATTAGCTGGTCCTGGTAATTTGTATACCTCCCCGATTTTCTGTTACCTGATACAAAATCGAATTTTTACTGGAATATCGGAAATTATTCGTTGAAAATACAAAGTATTGTTATTTTCACAAAAATCTGATTTTGTATCGGGATAATAGGAGAGCCAGGAGGTGTACGATTAGTTGCTCCTGTTAATTCGTATTCTTCCTCCCTTTTCGGTTATCCTGATACGAAATCTGATTTTTACATGAATATCGGATATTATTGGTTGAAATACAAAAATGGTACTTGAAATTAAACCGCCATTTATTACGTTGAATTATAATATTTTATCTACGACCACCCCTGTAAGTAGTCATAAAAACACACAGTCGGCAATAAATGTAAGACGTCTATTACGCTCGGTAAAACAAAACGCACGGCTGTAAAGTAAATCGCACGGCTTCTATAGCAACCACTTAGCAACTGTCAATAGACGTAGCCATTTTATTCAAAATTTATTACTTAGATATTGGACGTTGAATTTTATTCTATATATAAATGGTAGATAACATTCATTAGATATGAGATTGCATTTAATACTAAGAGTTATTTGGAATTATATGATTATTGGTTCCGTTTCATTCAATCCGCATCTTTTAGCCGTCTGAATTTATCTCATATTAGTAAACAATAGTATATTACACACCAAGCGACTAAAGTGGCCCATTTAATCCCGCCGGTGGTGTTTGATTCATGGGGTAAGTAATCCACCTAAGGGATTAATGTCACTTTAGTCGAGAGGTTTATACGCTATTTTATGCAATTCCGGTAATTCTACATACATTTTTAATAAAAATAAATACTACTTAGGATGGACTTTTACGAAACTTGGCTGGGCATCGAGGATGTACGTTTTATTTGTACATTAAATCCCTTAATAATATTATAAATACAAGTACAAGTAGGTCGTAGGTAAAGTATAGTACGTAATTCGTGTTGTAACGCATTTTACGCACTCACGGAATTACGCACTCGCCGCTACGTGGCCTCGTCCGTAACTTTTTCGTTCATGCGTAAAATGCTTCTTACAACACACGTTACGTAATATACTATTATGCACACTCCGTCGACTTGTCTACTCATACTGACTTCTCGCCTGTCACCTTTTCCAAAAATTCCTTCCCGCTCGCTCTAGTGGTGGAACTAGGTTCTCACATTCCGCCGCTGGCAGGATTTCAATCTTTGTCTGTAACCATTTATCATCACTCGAACAGAATTCGGCATGATACTTCTCAAGGGTGGTTCGACTCCAAGTTAATGACACACTTTATATAACAGAGGATGATCAGACTATAAGAGTTCAGGGTGCCACTACCTTTTCAAACGTTATGAAAGAACAAGAACAAAACTACGGTGATAAAAAGGTAGAAACGTGTAAAAGAATCTACTCTAAATTAAAATGTTAGAAAAAATTAATATTAAAAATGTTAAAATAAAATGTGCTCAAACTTAATCAACCCGGGCACGATACCCTGTGGCTCTCACAGCCGGGTGGATTAGAAATAAAAAAGAATATATAAAAAATTTGATGTAATTCTGCCTTAGGGCGGGACGGAAAAATACAGGATACACTTAACTGACTGTACTCTGGTGGTTTAGATGTTCTGAAGGAATGGAATCTGTGTTTTCTATGGTGAAAGATATCTCGGATCAATGGAAGCTGTCTTCAACGGTAAAGGTGTCTCAGATAAATAGAAGTTGTCTTCAACGGTAAAGGTGTCTCAGATAAATGGAAGCTGTCTTCAACGGTAAAGGTGTCTTAGTTAAATGGAAGCTGTCTTCAACGGTAAAGTTACGTAGTTCTCACGTAGCTCTCACGTATCTCTCACGTAGCTGCTGTGCTTACCTAAGAGTACACAAGAATCAGACATATGTAGGAACTTGATTGTAATAGGGCACATTGTGCTGGTTCAGCTTTTCAGGTTTAAAAGGAAGGCAGTTATTTGAATTTAAAAAAATGAAATTTACTGAAAGCTTCCCAACATATATGTCTCCCATATTGAAACAATAAAAAACAATTTAACTAAATTAGTAGTATACTAATGTTCTGAAAAACTTATGAGAGCCAAAAAGTTGTTATCGGAATAAATAACGTGCTTAAAAAATATATCTGAAACCTGCAGTGGCGGTATCTTTCATACGAATGAATGTTCTATAGGTTTAAAATGTAATTAAAATGTTATTTATATTGGATAAAAGATATTTTGCAACATAAAAAGCTCTCAAGTGTTTGCACAAAATTAAACAATGATTTGTATTTAGTTTAAAATTAATATGTAGATATACTCAATCAAATAAAGTTACGACTTCTTTCCGTAAACGTCCCAAGCTGAATATTGACATTGGTAGCTTCTCCTTGAATCCACACATAAGATTTATTACATGAGAATTTTATTTAAAGTTACTGCATGTTTGGTGGTGATCAATTATTAGGTAATAATATCAAATGAATTGATTAAAGAAGCATATTAGGAAGATGTATTACACAAAGAAAACGAGTGTCATTAAACATTTACCAATAATTAGGGGTACATTGGTCTATTTATTAGCACTAGTACGAAATATATTCAGGATGTGTAGGAACTACTATTATATGTTAATACCTAGTTCAGTTTGAGCTAGTGCAAAATACCTTATTTAGGTACTAGTTTACAGTGCTAAATGATATGTAGTATTTCAAGTGGTCTTCTGAAATTATACAAGAATATTAAATTAGTATAACAAGGTACAATCACTAATATTATTATCCGTGGGATTGCAAATGATTTTTTAAAATGTTAGTTTTCAAAAAAATAGAAAACGAGAACTTTTCGATATTTTATTTCGTAAACTACAAAAAAACTGAATAAAAATGTTTAAAAGTGAATATATAAAATGTTGTTATCTAAATGTAAAATGCAGCATTCACAATTCTTGGGAAAAAGGGATCTGCATCTGCGGTTGTTATCACACTACTTATTTTTTTCATTATAGATTGGACCTTTGAAAGTAGTTTCCTTGAAAATTAAATGAATATTTTCATTATTTTGGTCTATGCGATTTTTATATGAAGGCATGTTATATTTTTTAAATTTAAATCCTGTGGTAAAATTTGAAACATTTATTATATCGAAAAATGGATAGCACCATTCGATTTGTCGTAACAAAGAACCCCATTCCTCATAATTTCAGAGGAAAAATATTTTCTATCAAATATGAACGTAGTATGGAAAATATTGCATTTTTCGCAATTCTCCAAAAATACATTTTAAGCCTATCTTTGATTTCACCCCTCTTCATTCTGTACTCTAAGTTTGACGCACTCTACTTCTGAATCGCATCATTGTGGTACACTCCTGATTTTTTGCTCCATAGATTGAAACTTTGACAGTACTTTCCTAGAATATTAAATAAATATTCTCATTATTTTAGTCTATGCGATTTTTTATATGAAGGCATGTTTTCAACTAAATTAAATCCTCCGATAAAATTTGAAACATTGATCTCATCGAAAAATTGACAACACCAGTGGATTTGTCGCCTCAAAGAACCCCATTCCTCTTAACTTCAGTATTTTTTGAAAGGAAAAATATTTTCCATCAAATATGAACCAAATATTGCATTTTTCGCAATTCTCCAAAAATACATTTTAAGCCTATCTTTCACTCAAAACATGTTCTATTTGATAAAATTTCGTCTCAAATCGATGGGTGACTTTGTTAATGTCCTAACTCTATTAATTTATGGGTAACTATGGATATTTGATTTCACCCCTCTTCATTCTGTACTCCAAGTTTGACGCACTCTACTTCTGAATCGCATCATTGTGGTGCACTCTTGATTTTTTGCTTCATAGATTGAACCTTTGACAGTACTTTCCTAGAATATTAAATAAATATTCTCATTATTTTGGTCTATGCGATTTTTTATATGAAGGCATGTTTTCAATTAATTTAAATCCCCTGCTAAAACTTGAAACATTGATCTCATTGAAAAATGAACAACCCCAGTCGATTTGTTTGTTTAAACATGTTCGATTAGATAAAATTTCGCCCCAAATCGATGGGTGACTTTGTCAATGTCCTAACTCTATTAATGTTTGAGTAACTGTATATTTGATTTTGCCCCTTTTTATACTCGATACTCTAACATTGATACACAATACTTCGGAATCGCATCACTGTAGTGTACTACTTATTTTTTTCATTATAGATTGGACCTTTGAAAGTAGTTTCCTTGAAAATTAAATGAATACTTTCATTATTTTGGTCTGTGCAGTTTTTTATGTGAAGGCATGTTATTTTTTAAATTTAAATCTTGTGGTAAAATGTGAAACATTTATTATATCGAAAAATGGATAGCACCATTCGATTTGTCGTAACAAAGAACCCCATTTCTCATAATTTCAGTATAAATTGATAGATATATGTATACATACCACTGACTTTGTTTATAAAAATATGAAGAATATTACTTTTATTGTAAAAGTAAAACCGTCAGATATAAAAGACGTAGGTAGGTCACCCTGACTGAGTGGGTGGGTCCCTTCTATCAATGTGAGATATCCAAAAACATTCAACTTCTGAGAAAGTATCGTCAAAGGTCTAATATTTGATAAAAAATCAGGAGTGCACCACAATGATGCGATTCAGAAGTAGAGTGCGTCAAACTTGGAGTATCCAATGAAGAGGGTAAAATCAAGTATCGATAGTTATTCAAAAATTGATAGAGTTAGGGAATTAACAAAGTCACCCATCGATTATAGATGAAATCTCATCTATACATGTTTCGAGACGATGATAGGCCAAAAATATATTTTTGGAGAATTGCGAAAAATGCAATATTCTCCTTACTATATATAGTCCAGCTACATATTTGACGAAAAACATTTTTCCTCTAAAAAAATACTGGAATTATGAGAATAGGGGTTTTCTGATACGACAAATCGACTGGTGTTGTCCATTTTTCGATGAGATAAATGGTTCAAATATTAGGAGAGCATTTATGTTAGAAGAAAACAAGCTTTCATATAAAAAATCGTACAGGCCAAAATAATGGGAATATTCATTCAATTTTCTGAGAAAGTATCGTCAAAGGTCTTATCTTTGATAAAAAATCAGGAGTGCATTTCACTTATGCGATTCAGAAGTAAAGTGCGTCAAACTTGGAGTATCCAATGAAGAGGGTAAAATCAAGTATCGATATTTATTCAAAAATTGATAGAGTTAGGGCATTAACAAAGTCACCCATCGATTTTTGATGAAATTTCATCAAATCGGACATGTTTCGAGAGGATGATAGGCCAAAAATATATTTTTGGAGAATTGCCAAAAATGCAATATTTTCCAGCTACATATTTGACGAAAAATATTTTTCCTCTCAAAAAATACTGAAATTATGAGAATAGGGGTTCTTTGATACGACAAATCGACTGGTGTTGTCCATTTTTCGATGAGATAAATGCTTCAAATATTAGGGGAGCATTTATGTTAGAAGAAAACAAGCTTTCATATAAAAAATCGTACAGGCCAAAATAATGGAAATATTCATTCAATTTTCAGAGAAAGTATCGTCAAAGGTCTTATCTTTGATAAAAAATCAGGAGTGCATTTCACTGATGCGATTCAGGAGTAAAGTGCGTCAAACTTGGAGTTTCCAATGAATAGGGTAAAATCAAGTATCGATGGTTATTCAAAAATTGATAGAGCTAGGGCATTAACAAAGTCACCCATCGAATTTAGATGAGATTTTATTTAATCGGACATGTTTCGAGAGGATGATAGGCCAAAAATATATTTTTGGAGAATTGCGTAAAATGCAATATTTTCCTTACTATAGTCCAGCGACATATTTGACGGAAAATATTTCTCCTCTCAAAAAATACTGAAATTATGAGAATAGGGGTTCTTTGATACGACAAATCAACTGGTGTTGTCCATTTTTCGATGAGATGAATGTTTCAAATATCAGGAGAGCATTTAAGTTAAGAGAAAACGTGCCTTCATATAAAATATCAAACAGACCAAAATAATGGAAATATTCATTCAATTTTCTGAGAAAGGATCGTCAAAGTTCTAATCTTTGATGAAAAATAAGGAGTGCACCACAATGATGCGATTCAGAAGTAGAGTGCGTCAAACTTGGAGTATCCAATGAAGAGGGTAGAATCAAGTTTCGATAGTTATTCAAAAATTGATAGAGTTAGGAAATTAACAAAGTCACCCATCAATTATAGATGAAATCTCATCTATACATGTTTCGAGACGATGATAGGCCAAAAATATATTTTTGGAGAACTGCGAAAAATGCAATAGTTTCCTTACTATATATAGTCCAGCTACATATTTGACGAAAAATATTTTTCCTCTCAAAAAATACTCAAATTATGATAATAGGGGTTCATTGATATGACAAATCGAATGGTGTTTTCCATTTTTCGATGAGATAAATGGTTCAAATATCAGGAGAGCATTTAAATTAAAAGAAAACATGCTTTCATATAAAAAATCGAACTGACCAAAATAATGGAAATATTCATTCAATTTTTTGAGAAAGTATCGCCAAAGGTCCAATCTTTGATAAAAAATCAGGAGTGCACTACAATGATGCGATTCAGAAGTAGAGTGCGTCAAACTTGGAGTATCCAATGAAGAGGGTAAAATCAAGTATCGATAGTTATTCAAAAATTGATAGAGTTAGGGCGTTAACAAAGTTACCTATCGATTTTAGATAAAATTTCATCTAATCGGACATGTTTCGAGAGTATGATAGGCCAAAAATATATTTTTGGAGAATTGCGTAAAATGCAAATTTTCCTTACTATATATAGTCCAGCGACATATTTGACGAAAAATATTTCTCCTCTCAACATATACTGAAATTATGAGAATAGGGGTTCTTTGATACGACAAATCAACTGGTGTTGTCCATTTTTCGATGAGATGAATGTTTCAAATATCAGGAAAGCATTTAAGTTAAAAGAAAACATGCCTTCAGATAAAATATCAAACAGACCAAAATAATGGAAATATTCATTCAATTTTTTGAGAAAGTATCGTCAAAGGTCTAATCTTTGATAAAAAATCAGGAGTGCATTTCACTGATGCGATTCAGAAGTAAAGTGCGTCAAACTTGGAGTATCCAATGAAGAAGGTAAAATCAAGTATCGATATTTATTAAAAATTGATAGAGTTAGGGCATTAACAAAGTCACCCATCGATTTTAGATGAAATTTCATCTAATCGGACATGTTTTGAGAGGATGATAGGCCAGAAATATATTTTTGGAGAATTGCCAAAAATGCAATATTTTCCAGCTACATATTTGACGAAAAATATTTTTCCTCTCAAAAAATACTGAAATTATGAGAATAGGGGTTCTTTGATAAGACAAATCGACTGGTGTTGTCCATTTTTCGATGAGATGAATGTTTCAAATATAAGGAGAGCATTTAAGTTAGAAGAAAACATGCCTTCATATAAAAAATCGTACAGACCAAAATAATGGAGATATTCATTCAATTTTCTGAGAAAGTATCGTCAAAGGTCTAATCTTTGCCAAAAAATCAGGAGTGCACTACAATGATGCGATTCAGAAGTAGAGTGCGTCAAACTTGGAGTATCCAATGAAGAGGGTAAAATCAAGTATTGATAGTTATTCAAAAATTGATAGAGTTAGGGCATTAACAAAGTCACCCATAGAATTTAGATGAGATTTCATCTAATAGTCATGTTTCGAGAGGATGATAGCCCGAAAATATATTTTTGGGGAATTGCGTAAAATGCAATATTTTCCTCACTATAGTCCAGCTACATATTTGACGAAAAATATTTTTCCTCTCAAAAAATACTGAAATTATGAGAATAGGAGTTCTCTGATACGACAAATCGATTGGTGTTGTCCATTTTTGGATGAGATCATTGTTTCAAATATTAGGAGAGCATTTAAGTTAGAAGAAAACATGCCTTCATTTAAAAAATCGTACAGGCCAATATAATGGAAATATTCATTCAATTTTCTTAGAAAGTATCGTCAAAGGTCTAATCTTTGACAAAAAATCAGGAGTGCACTACAATGATGCGATTCAGAAGTAGAGTGCGTCAAACTTGGAGTATCCAATGATAAGGGTGAAATCTAGTATCGATAGTTATTCAAACATTGATACAGTTAGGGCATTAACAAAGTCACCCATCGAATTTAGATGAGTTTTCATCTAATCGGACATGTTTCGAGAGGATGATAGGCCAAAAATATATTTTTGGAGGATTGCATATTTGACGAAAAATATTTTTCCTTTCAAAAAATACTGAAATTATGAGAATAGGGGTTCATTTATACCACAAATCGACTGGTGTTATCCATTTTTCTATGAGATAGATGTTTCAAATATAAGGAGAGCATTTAAGTTAAAAGAAAACATGCCTCCATATAAAATATCAAACAGACCAAAATAATGGAAATATTCATTCAATTTTTTGAGGAAGTATCGTCAAAGGTCTAATCTTTGGTAAAAAATCTGGAGTGCACGACAATGATGCGATTCAGAAGTAGAGTGCGTCAAACTTGGAGTTTCCAATAAATAGGGTAAAATCAAGTATCGATAGTTTTTCAAAAATTGATAGAGTTAGGGCATTAACAAAGTCACCCATCGAATTTTGATGAGATTTTATTTAATCGGACATGTTTCGAGAGGATGATAGGCCAAAAATATTTTTTTGGAGAATTGCGAAAAATGCAATAGTTTCCTTACTATATATAGTCCAGCTACATATTTGACGAAAAATATTTTTTCTCGCAAGAAATACTGAAATTATGAGAATAGGGGTTCTTTGATACGACAAATCAACTGGTGTTGTCCAGTTTTCGATGAGATGAATGTTTCAAATATCAGGAGAGCATTTTAGTAAAAAGAAAACATGCCTTCATATTAAATATCAAACAGACCAAAATAATGGAAATATTCATTCAATTTTTTGAGAAAGTATCGTTAAAGGTCTAATCTTTGATAAAAAATCAGGAGTGCACTACTATGATGCGATTCAGAAGTAGGGTGCGTCAAACTTGGAGTATCCAATGAAGAGGGTAAAATCAAGTATCGATAGTTATTCAAAAATTGATACAGTTAGGGCATCAAAAAAATCACCCATCGATTTTAGATGAGATCTCATCTAATCGGACATGTTTCGAGAGGATGATAGGCCAAAAATATATTTTTGGAGAATTGCGAAAATGCAATATTTTCCTCTCAAAAAATACTGAAATTATGAGAATAGGGGTTCTTTGATACGACAAATCGACTGGTGTTGTCCATTTTTCGATGAGATAGATGGTTCAAATATTAGGAGAGCATTCATGTTAGAAGAAAACAAGCTTTCATATAAAAAATCGTACAGGCCAAAATAATGGAAATATTCATTCAAGTTTCTGAGAAAGTATCGTCAAAGGTCTTATCTTTGATAAAAAATCAGGAGTGCATTTCACTGATGCGATTCAGAAGTAAAGTGCGTCAGACTTGGAGTATCCAATGAAGAGGGTAAAATCAAGTATCGATATTTATTCAAAAATTGCTAGAGTTAGGGCATTAACAAAGTCACCTATCGAATTTAGATGAGATTTCATCTAATAGGACATGTTTCGAGAGGATGGTAGCCCAAAAATATATTTTTGGAGAATTGCGTAAAATGCAATATTTTCCTCACTATAGTCCAGCTACATATTTGACGAAAAACGTTTTTCCTCTCAAAAAATACTGAAATTATGAGAATAGGGATTCTCTGATACGACAAATCGATTGGTGTTGTCCATTTTTGGATGAGATAATTGTTTCAAATATTAGGTTAGCATTTAAGTTAAAAGACAACACGCCTTCATATAAAAAATCGTACAGGCCAATATAATGGAAATATTCATTCAATTTTCTGAGAAAGTATCGTCAAAGGTCTAGTCTTTGACAAAAAATCAGGAGTGCACTACAATGATGCGATTCAGAAGTAGAGTGCGTCAAACTTGGAGTATCCAATGAAGAGGGTAAAATATAGTAACGATGGTTATTCAAAAATGGATACAGTTAGGGCATTAACAAAGTCACCCATCGAATTTAGATGAGTTTCCATCTAATCGGACATGTTTCGAGAGGATGATAGGCCAAAAATATATTTTTGGAGAATTGCATATTAAACGAAAAATATTTTTCCTTTCAAAAAATACTGAAATTATGAGAATTGGGGTTCCCTGATACCACAAATCGACTGGTGTTGTCCATTTTTCTATGAGATAGATGTTTCAAATATTAGGAGAGCATTTAAGTTAAAAGAAAACATGCCTTCATATAAAAAATCGTACAGGCCAAAATAATGGAAATATTCATTCAATTTTCTGAGAAAGTATCGTCAAAGGTCTAATCTTCGACAAAAAATCAGGAGTGCACTACAAAGATGCGATTCAGAAGTAGAGTGTGTCAAACTTGGAGTATCCAATGAAGAGGGTAAAATCTAGTATCGATATTCATTCAAAAATTGATAGAGTTAGGGCATTAACAAAGTCACCCATCGAATTTAGATGAGTTTTTTTTAATCGGACATGTTTCGAGAGGATGATAGGTCAAAAATATATTTTTGGAGAATTGCGAAAAAGGCAATATTTTCCTTATAGTCCAGCTACATATTTGACGAAAAATATTTTTCCTCTCAAAAAATATTGAAATTATGAGGATAGGGGTTCTTTGATACGACAAATCAACTGGTGTTGTCCATTTTAATGTTCCAAATATTAGGAGAGCATTTAAGTTAAAAGAAAACATGCCTTCCTATAAAATATCAAACAGACCAAAATAATGGAAATATTCATTCAATTTTTTGAGAAAGTATCGTCAAAGGTCTAATCTTTGATAAAAAATCTGGAGTGCACGACAATGATGCGTTTCAGAAGTAGAGTGCGTCAAACTTGGAGTTTCCAATGAATAGGGTAAAATCAAGTATCGATAGTTATTCAAAAATTGATAGAGTTAGGGCATTAACAAAGTCACCCATCGAATTTAGATGAGTTTTTTTTTAATCGGACATGTTTCGAGAGGATGATAGGTCAAAAATATATTTTTGGAGAATTGCGAAAAAGGCAATATTTTCCTTATAGTCCAGCTACATATTTGACGAAAAATATTTTTCCTCTCAAAAAATATTGAAATTATGAGGATAGGGGTGTCGCTGCGCTTTAAAACTGTCGCTGTGCTTTAAACACATGAATATTGTTGTATTATAATGATCACAACGGCAACATTGTAAGAGAGTTCACAGTCCGCTCACTGACGCATGCTTGTTAAGAAAAATTGAAAGACGTCAAAAAAAACGATTCACGTTGATTGTTATCGAATGTCATGTTCACGTTGTTTATGTAAGAATAAAGTTATATTCCAATTTATCACTTATTTCCATAAAATTAAAAATCCAGAACCAGCTATCGACAAAATGATCCAACGAACCGGATGGAAAAGTGATATAGAAACTGGAAAACACGAGTGAGTACCTATAATTCCATATTCCTAACATCCTAACCTTACTTATTCCTTTGTTGCATGCTCGATCTGTGGTAAAATACTTATTAGATTCAACTCGTGCTCGATAATATAGTTACCAATACAAAGATTTGTCTCGTATTTTAGTTTATCACGTACCTATTTTAAGATATTTTACAAGGAATTTTCTCGTACTTTTGTTTATCACGTAGACATTTTCAGAATCATTTGACAAAGGTTTTCTCGTCATTAGGTTTCTTAACGTATTTAAACGTTTTTTTATAACGTTGATTACAAATATTCATAAGTAAATAATAGTCTCGTATATTAAAGCTTTAAGAGTTGTCACGTTTTCTCGTATTCAAAGACATTTCAACTGTCAATAAATTTCACACATTTAAATAGTTTTTTCTACTATTTATAAAATAAAATGTCTGATGAAGAAGAAATTAATACAGTTGAAATTCGAAAGCAAGAAGAGTTAAGAGAATTAAAACATGAACGCGGTATACTGAAATCAAAATTAACACGATTTGAAGCGTTTATAAGAGTACCCGAAAATTATGTCAAACTGGCGCAAATCGAAACAAGATTGAAAGGTATGGAAACGGATTTTCAAAATTTTAACACGGTGCAATCTCGATTAGAATATTTAGAGCCAATAGAAGGTGAACAGCGTGAGGTCATAGAGGAAAGATATTATGATAGTATTGCTCGCGCAAAGGACTTACTCTGGCAGGGTTTGAACAAGGTGGCAACACCATCAACGCCTTTGGTCGCAGCCAGGGATGAGTCAGGGCTGGCTTCAGGTCGTATTTCGGTACAATTACCAGATGTGCCGTTACCGGTTTTTTACGGAACTATTGAAACGTGGAAAAGTTTTTTGGATGTATTTAATTCATGCGTAGATAATAGGAAAGATTTAACGGATGCTCAAAAATTTATTTATTTGCGCGGTTGTTGCAAAGGTGCGGCTTTTAAGGTAATAGAGAGATACGATGTGGCAGATGAAAGTTATAAAGAAGCTATCAGAGTTTTAAAAGACAGATTTGAAAATAGAAGGCAATTAGTCGTACATCACGTGAAAGGTCTATTATTTAACTTACCGGAAGTAACAAAACAATCGCACACAAACTTAAGAAATTTATTAGACACGGTTACACATCACATAAGTGTTTTAGAAAAACTGAATATACAAACTCAAGCATGGGATATTTTATTAGTTCAGTTAATTTTGAAAAAGTTAGATAGGTATACTAGGCAAGAGTGGGATAATCTACAAGACGAGGATGGGTTACCTACATTAGAAAGATTAAAGGGTTTTTTGGTGAAAAAATGTAGTAGATTAGAAGAATCGTTTAACGAAAAGGTAGAGATTCAGAAAGAGAATAGTAGTTTTAAGAGTAATGTAAAACATAACACGGAAATAAAAGATATGGATAAGAAAAACAGGTTTGTTTCACAATCGTATGTTGTAACGAAATTTAATAAATGTCGACTATGTAATAATGAATCACATTTCCTATATCAATGTTCGGAGTTTTTAAAACTGTCTATTGAACAAAAATTGGAGTAGGTTAGAGAGCTTAAAGTATGTTCGAATTGTCTGCGTTTCGGACATTATAAATTTCAGTGCAAATCGAGTGGCTGCAAAAAATGCGGAAACAAGCATAACACTTCTTTACACGTTAGCGACGAGAATACACACGTACATTCTAGAGTAGAAGAGAATAATTCTCACCATGATACAACTGTATCTAATCATTCTTACATACCAAGCGAATCAAAAGAAAGTTCGTCGCGAATATCGGATAATCAAATAATAAATTTAGCTAAAATATGTCAAGTTTCGAATAATAATAGTTCGCAAGTATTGTTATCTACAGCCACGGTTTTAATTCAGGACAATACAGGAAATCTTGTAAAATGCACGGCATTGTTAGATTCCGGAAGTCAGTCGAATTTAATAACAGAAACATTTTCTAATAAACTTAAACTTTATAGAGAAAACACGTTGATTCCGATCGTAGGTATAGGGCAAACTAAAACAAAAATAAAATACAAGGTAGAAACGAACATTAAATCAAGATTAAGTAAGTTTAATGCACATTTGGAATTTTTAGTCATTCCAAAAATAACGGAAAAATTACCCGTAACAGATTTCAATAGCGATTTGATCAAAATTCCTTCATCGATCAAATTAGCTGATGTTGAATTTAATAAACCCAAAGAAGTCGATATTCTTTTAGGGGCTGAAATATTTTATGATATTCTACAAAACGGTAAATTGAAATTAAGCGAACACGGTCCAGTATTGATAGAAACGCATTTCGGATGGATTCTAACCGGAAGAATCATTAATAGCGAATTAGTTTCAAATAAAGTATGTAACTTTAATCATAACATATCTAATGAACAATTAGACATGGAGTTGACTAAGTTTTGGCAACTCGACGAGATTCCTCAGGTGAAATCATTGTCCCTAGAAGATTCCTTTTGCGAGGAATATTTCAAAGATACAACAACTCAAACGCGTGAAGGTCGTTTCATAGTAAGATTACCCTTTGCTCATTTACTAGATAAAAACGTAGAAATTGAACTAGGAGATTCCAAGGCAGCAGCCTTAAGAAGGTTTTTAAGCATTGAAACGCGTTTAAAACGAGATAAAGAATTGTTTAAAAATTATTTCGAATTCATGAATGAATATGAAAAACTAAGTCATATGAATTTTAGTGGTTATTTTGAAAATATTGATGGTCCTAAAAATATAAGTTATTTTATGCCACATCACCCGGTTATTCGAGAGTCGAGCCTCACTACAAAATGTCGCGTGGTGTTTGACGCATCTCAAAAATCTAATAACGGTTTATCGCTAAATGATATATTATTAACAGGTCCTTATATACAAGACGAGTTGTTTTCTATTGTATTACGTTTAAGGTTAAGACCAATAGTTTTAAGCGCGGATATTAAAATGATGTTCCGACAGATATTAGTCGCTCCAGAAGATAGAAAATATCAACAAATTTTATGGCGATCTAATAGTGACGAACCGATTAAAGTTTTTGAATTAGCTACTGTAACGTACGGCACTAGTTGTGCACCTTTTCTCGCAACCCGATGTTTAGTAGAGTTAGCTCATAGATTTCAAAATAAATATCCTAGAACGTGTGAGGTAATTTTAAACTCCTTTTATATGGACGATCTTTTGGTCAGTATACAAACTCATCAAGAAGCTATGGAAATAGTCCATGAGCTTACCGAAATTTTAGGTAGCGCAGGGTTTTTGCTAAGAAAATGGACCTCGAATAAAGATTCTCTCGTTAACGAAATTGTAAACATGGATTCTGATATCGAAAATTTAGTAATGAGACCCGAAACAAAAGAATTAAAAACTTTAGGAATTGCTTGGATTCCTGAACAAGATGCATTGTTATATTCCATTAACATAGAGTTTGATAATGCATATGTCACTAAACGAGCGATACTTTCAGCAATTGCAAAGATTTACGACCCGTTAGGTTTAATTGGCCCGGTTGTCATAAAAACGAAAGTATTTTAACGAAATTTATTAATAGTTGTGACTTTGTAGTAAATAATTACGCAGGCACACAATAATTCGAAATTATATTATAAGCGCAATACAGGCTAAACTAGTTGATAAAGCAAATTTATTTGTCGGTTCGAGATCTGAATTAGATACATGGGTTGGTATAAAAACGGGTTTACAGTAATGTTTTGGAGACTGAAGGTCGTTAGAATACTTAAAACAAGATTTATTAATGGCCCACATATCTAGAAATGAACAACCAATAGATTTTGCTCGTAGATTACAAGTGTAGAGAAGCCATTTGATCAGCAGAGTTAATAATTTCCCAGATGCAGAAATATCTGCACAAACAAAAGAAATATGCAGATGGCAGTATGATGAAATGACTTTGAGAACACTATTGAGAAATTTAACAGGTAGTTTACAAACTATTATAAGATTAAAAAGTCCGCATAATATCGAGGAAGCGATTACATATTTAATTGAGAAAGAAAACTTTTCGTATTCTTTGAATAACTATAAACAATTCGAATCAAGGCCAAATAACTATAATAGAAATAGAACAAATAATAATTATAACCAAAATGTATACAACAATATTGCACGGAATAGTTCCCCTATAATTGCTAGACTTTTGTACGTCGAAAATTTATCTTCGTATTCGTATTTTCCTTTTAATGAGCACGTAATTCTATAATTATCGAAGGGTTTACGTTGTGCGTGTTCAAAAATTTTTCTGTTATCCTTATACAAAATTGGATTTTTACTGAAATATGTTGTTGAAAATACAAAGTTTTCATCATTTTAACAAACATCTGATTTTGTATCAGGATAACAGAAGAGCCAGGAGGTGTACGATTAGCTGGTCCTGGTAATTTGTATACCTCCCCGATTTTCTGTTACCTGATACAAAATCGAATTTTTACTGGAATATCGGAAATTATTCGTTGAAAATACAAAGTATTGTTATTTTCACAAAAATCTGATTTTGTATCGGGATAATAGGAGAGCCAGGAGGTGTACGATTAGTTGCTCCTGTTAATTCGTATTCTTCCTCCCTTTTCGGTTATCCTGATACGAAATCTGATTTTTACATGAATATCGGATATTATTGGTTGAAATACAAAAATGGTACTTGAAATTAAACCGCCATTTATTACGTTGAATTATAATATTTTATCTACGACCACCCCTGTAAGTAGTCATAAAAACACACAGTCGGCAATAAATGTAAGACGTCTATTACGCTCGGTAAAACAAAACGCACGGCTGTAAAGTAAATCGCACGGCTTCTATAGCAACCACTTAGCAACTGTCAATAGACGTAGCCATTTTATTCAAAATTTATTACTTAGATATTGGACGTTGAATTTTATTCTATATATAAATGGTAGATAACATTCATTAGATATGAGATTGCATTTAATACTAAGAGTTATTTGGAATTATATGATTATTGGTTCCGTTTCATTCAATCCGCATCTTTTAGCCGTCTGAATTTATCTCATATTAGTAAACAATAGTATATTACACACCAAGCGACTAAAGTGGCCCATTTAATCCCGCCGGTGGTGTTTGATTCATGGGGTAAGTAATCCACCTAAGGGATTAATGTCACTTTAGTCGAGAGGTTTATACGCTATTTTATGCAATTCCGGTAATTCTACATACATTTTTAATAAAAATAAATACTACTTAGGATGGACTTTTACGAAACTTGGCTGGGCATCGAGGATGTACGTTTTATTTGTACATTAAATCCCTTAATAATATTATAAATACAAGTACAAGTAGGTCGTAGGTAAAGTATAGTACGTAATTCGTGTTGTAACGCATTTTACGCACTCACGGAATTACGCACTCGCCGCTACGTGGCCTCGTCCGTAACTTTTTCGTTCATGCGTAAAATGCTTCTTACAACACACGTTACGTAATATACTATTATGCACACTCCGTCGACTTGTCTACTCATACTGACTTCTCGCCTGTCACCTTTTCCAAAAATTCCTTCCCGCTCGCTCTAGTGGTGGAACTAGGTTCTCACATTCCGCCGCTGGCAGGATTTCAATCTTTGTCTGTAACCATTTATCATCACTCGAACAGAATTCGGCATGATACTTCTCAAGGGTGGTTCGACTCCAAGTTAATGACACACTTTATATAACAGAGGATGATCAGACTATAAGAGTTCAGGGTGCCACTACCTTTTCAAACGTTATGAAAGAACAAGAACAAAACTACGGTGATAAAAAGGTAGAAACGTGTAAAAGAATCTACTCTAAATTAAAATGTTAGAAAAAATTAATATTAAAAATGTTAAAATAAAATGTGCTCAAACTTAATCAACCCGGGCACGATACCCTGTGGCTCTCACAGCCGGGTGGATTAGAAATAAAAAAGAATATATAAAAAATTTGATGTAATTCTGCCTTAGGGCGGGACGGAAAAATACAGGATACACTTAACTGACTGTACTCTGGTGGTTTAGATGTTCTGAAGGAATGGAATCTGTGTTTTCTATGGTGAAAGATATCTCGGATCAATGGAAGCTGTCTTCAACGGTAAAGGTGTCTCAGATAAATAGAAGTTGTCTTCAACGGTAAAGGTGTCTCAGATAAATGGAAGCTGTCTTCAACGGTAAAGGTGTCTTAGTTAAATGGAAGCTGTCTTCAACGGTAAAGTTACGTAGTTCTCACGTAGCTCTCACGTATCTCTCACGTAGCTGCTGTGCTTACCTAAGAGTACACAAGAATCAGACATATGTAGGAACTTGATTGTAATAGGGCACATTGTGTTGGTTCAGCTTTTCAGGTTTAAAAGGAAGGCAGTTATTTGAATTTAAAAAAATGAAATTTACTGAAAGCTTCCCAACATATATGTCTCCCATATTGAAACAATAAAAAACAATTTAACTAAATTAGTAGTATACTAATGTTCTGAAAAACTTATGAGAGCCAAAAAGTTGTTATCGGAATAAATAACGTGCTTAAAAAATATATCTGAAACCTGCAATGGCGGTATCTTTCATGCGAATGAATATTCTATAGGTTTAAAATGTAATTAAAATGTTATTTATATTGGATAAAAGATATTTTGCAACATAAAAAGCTCTCAAGTGTTTGCACAAAATTAAACAATGATTTGTATTTAGTTTAAAATTAATATGTAGATATACTCAATCAAATACAGTTACGACTTCTTTCCGTAAACGTCCCAAGCTGAATATTGACATTGGTAGTTTCTCCTTGAATCCACACATAAGATTTATTACATGAGAATTTTATTTAAAGTTACTGCATGTTTGGTGGTGATCAATTATTAGGTAATAATATCAAATGAATTGATTAAAGAAGCATATTAGGAAGATGTATTACACAAAGAAAACGAGTGTCATTAAACATTTACCAATAATTAGGGGTACATTGGTCTATTTATTAGCACTAGTACGAAATATATTCAGGATGTGTAGGAACTACAGTGTTAGGACCAATTTTGTTTATAATATATTTAAACAATTTACTGGCATTTCAATCTAGTGGTGAGATGATCTCCTTTGCTGATGATACTGCAATAGTGTATAGTGCAGATACTTGGATGCAACTAAAAGAAAAAGCAGAAAGTGATCTTGTAAAAATTTTTGATTGCTTTAAACAAAAAAAGTTATCCATAAACTACGATAAAACTTGTTACTTACCTTTTACATGCCTAGCTTCTTTTTTACCTCCGTATAACTTTTTAACTATACAAGGTCACAATGAAAATATTGTATTGCATTCATCAAATAACATTAAATATTTGGGAGTAACAATTGACAGTCATTTACGATGGAATTTTCATAGTAATCAAATACAAAAAACACTACGCAGTATGTTGTTTAAATTCAAAAACTTAGCGAATATTTTAGACACTCATCAGTTAAGAAAACTATACTTTGCGCTTATAGAATCTCGTCTGAGATATGGGATATTGGCTTGGGGAGGTATTGCAAATACTCACCTTAAGAAAGTAGAAGTCCTACAAAAACAGTTTTTAAAAATAGTTTTTAAAAAACCAAGATTATTTCCATCTGATGTATTATATAAAGATAATAAAGTAATGGATATGCGGCAGCTATATTTTTTTAACATTGCAGTACAGCAGTTCAAGAGAAGGGGATTTCTGGTTTATGTAGATCATGCACATAATACCAGATACAAAAAAGAGACACCCCTAGAAACAGTATTTACTCTAAAAACTGCTACAATGAGATCTCTTGAATACTTGGCCAATAGAGTCTACAACTACCTCCCAAAAGAAATAAAGGATGTAAAAAGTGTTTTTTCTTTTAAAAAGAAAGTTAAAAATTACCTTTGGTTAAAAGAAAGATCTGCAATTAAAGATTTAATTGAACCTAATATGAGTTGAAAATATTGTAATGTAAAATTATTAAATGTATTTATTTTCGTCATATTTTAGTTTTAGTCTTTTTGTTCAATGTTTTCAATTCGTAATCTCTGGGATTTTTACATTTTCAAATTGTATCTGTCACTTTTCTTGTCTGTTTTGTTTTTTTGTTTGACACTGTTTGTTTTACTCATTGTATGTACTTACTGTTACGAACACCGAGCTAACCATGCCTTAGTTTCCCCACACTCAGGCATTGCCTTAGTGGGTAAATCGGTTTGTTTGTCAGCCAGATATATTTTCATAAAATTATTTTATTTTGTCTTTGTAATCCTGTTTCTATAATTATTTTGTAATTGTTTATGATGATGAATAAACTTATTATTATATTATTATATGTTAATACCTAGTTTGAGCTAGTGCAAAATACCTTATTTAGGTACTAGTTTACAGTGCTAAATGATATGTAGTATTTCAAGTGGTCTTCTGAAATTATACAAGAATATTAAATTAGTATAACAAGGTACAATCACTAATATTATTATCCGTGGGATTGCAAATGATTTTTTAAAATGTTAGTTTTCAAAAAAATAGAAAACGAGAACTTTTCGATATTTTATTTCGTAAACTACAAAAAAACTGAATAAAAATGTTTAAAAGTGAATATATAAAATGTTGTTATCTAAATGTAAAATGCAGCATTCACAATTCTTGGGAAAAAGGGATCTGCATCTGCGGTTGTTATCACACTACTTATTTTTTTCATTATAGATTGGACCTTTGAAAGTAGTTTCCTTGAAAATTAAATGAATATTTTCATTATTTTGGTCTATGCGATTTTTATATGAAGGCATGTTATATTTTTTAAATTTAAATCCTGTGGTAAAATTTGAAACATTTATTATATCGAAAAATGGATAGCACCATTCGATTTGTCGTAACAAAGAACCCCATTCCTCATAATTTCAGAGGAAAAATATTTTCTATCAAATATGAACGTAGTATGGAAAATATTGCATTTTTCGCAATTCTCCAAAAATACATTTTAAGCCTATCTTTGATTTCACCCCTCTTCATTCTGTACTCTAAGTTTGACGCACTCTACTTCTGAATCGCATCATTGTGGTACACTCCTGATTTTTTGCTCCATAGATTGAAACTTTGACAGTACTTTCCTAGAATATTAAATAAATATTCTCATTATTTTAGTCTATGCGATTTTTTATATGAAGGCATGTTTTCAACTAAATTAAATCCTCCGATAAAATTTGAAACATTGATCTCATCGAAAAATTGACAACACCAGTGGATTTGTCGCCTCAAAGAACCCCATTCCTCTTAACTTCAGTATTTTTTGAAAGGAAAAATATTTTCCATCAAATATGAACCAAATATTGCATTTTTCGCAATTCTCCAAAAATACATTTTAAGCCTATCTTTCACTCAAAACATGTTCTATTTGATAAAATTTCGTCTCAAATCGATGGGTGACTTTGTTAATGTCCTAACTCTATTAATTTATGGGTAACTATGGATATTTGATTTCACCCCTCTTCATTCTGTACTCCAAGTTTGACGCACTCTACTTCTGAATCGCATCATTGTGGTGCACTCTTGATTTTTTGCTTCATAGATTGAACCTTTGACAGTACTTTCCTAGAATATTAAATAAATATTCTCATTATTTTGGTCTATGCGATTTTTTATATGAAGGCATGTTTTCAATTAATTTAAATCCCCTGCTAAAACTTGAAACATTGATCTCATTGAAAAATGAACAACCCCAGTCGATTTGTTTGTTTAAACATGTTCGATTAGATAAAATTTCGCCCCAAATCGATGGGTGACTTTGTCAATGTCCTAACTCTATTAATGTTTGAGTAACTGTATATTTGATTTTGCCCCTTTTTATACTCGATACTCTAACATTGATACACAATACTTCGGAATCGCATCACTGTAGTGTACTACTTATTTTTTTCATTATAGATTGGACCTTTGAAAGTAGTTTCCTTGAAAATTAAATGAATACTTTCATTATTTTGGTCTGTGCAGTTTTTTATGTGAAGGCATGTTATTTTTTAAATTTAAATCTTGTGGTAAAATGTGAAACATTTATTATATCGAAAAATGGATAGCACCATTCGATTTGTCGTAACAAAGAACCCCATTTCTCATAATTTCAGTATAAATTAATAGATATATGTATACATACCACTGACTTTGTTTATAAAAATATGAAGAATATTACTTTTATTGTAAAAGTAAAACCGTCAGATATAAAAGACGTAGGTAGGTCACCCTGACTGAGTGGGTGGGTCCCTTCTATCAATGTGAGATATCCAAAAACATTCAAACTTCTGAGAAAGTATCGTCAAAGGTCTAATCTTTGATAAAAAATCAGGAGTGCACCACAATGATGCGATTCAGAAGTAGAGTGCGTCAAACTTGGAGTATCCAATGAAGAGGGTAAAATCAAGTATCGATAGTTATTCAAAAATTGATAGAGTTAGGGAATTAACAAAGTCACCCATCGATTATAGATGAAATCTCATCTAATCGGACATGTTTCGAGAGGATGATAGGCCAAAAATATATTTTTGGAGAATTGCGAAAAATGCAATATTCTCCTTACTATATATAGTCCAGCTACATATTCGACGAAAAACATTTTTCCTCTAAAAAAATACTGGAATTATGAGAATAGGGGTTTTCTGATACGACAAATCGACTGGTGTTGTCCATTTTTCGATGAGATAAATGGTTCAAATATTAGGAGAGCATTTATGTTAGAAGAAAACAAGCTTTCATATAAAAAATCGTACAGAACAAAATAATGGAAATATTCATTCAATTTTCTGAGAAAGTATCGTCAAAGGTCTTATCTTTGATAAAAAATCAGGAGTGCATTTCACTTATGCGATTCAGAAGTAAAGTGCGTCAAACTTGGAGTATCCAATGAAGAGGGTAAAATCAAGTATCGATATTTATTCAAAAATTGATAGAGTTAGGGCATTAACAAAGTCACCCATCGATTTTTGATGAAATTTTATCTAATCGAACATGTTTCAAGAGGATGATAGGCCAAAAATATATTTTTGGAGAATTGCCAAAAATGCAATATTTTCCAGCTACATATTTGACGAAAAATATTTTTTCTCTCAAGAAATACTGAAATTATGAGAATAGGGGTTCTTTGATACGACAAATCAACTGGTGTTGTCCATTTTTCGATGAGATGAATGTTTAAAATATCAGGAGAGCATTTAAGTTAAAAGAAAACATGCCTTCATATTAAATATCAAACAGACCAAAATAATGGAAATATTCATTCAATTTTTTGAGAAAGTATCGTCAAAGGTCTAATCTTTGATGAAAAATCAGGAGTGCACTACAATGATGCGATTCAGAAGTAGGGTGCGTCAAACTTGGAGTATCCAATGAAGAGAGTAAAATCAAGTATCGACAGTTATTCAAAAATTGATACAGTTAGGGCATTAACGAAGTCACCCATCGATTTTAGATGAGATCTCATCTAATCGGACATGTTTCGAGAGGATGATAGGCCAAAAATATATTTTTGGAGAATTGCGAAAAATGCAATATTTCCCTCTCAAAAAATACTGAAATTATGAGAATTGATACGACAAATCGACTGGTGTTGTCCATTTTTCGAGGAGATAAATGGTTCAAATATTAGGAGAGCATTTATGTTAGAAGAAAACAAGCTTTCATATAAAAAATCGTACAGGCCAAAATAATGGAAATATTAATTCAATTTTCTGAGAAAGTATCGTCAAAGGTCTTATCTTTGATGAAAAATCAGGAGTGCATTTCACTGCTGCGATTCAGAAGTAAAGTGCGTCAAACTTGGAGTATCCAATGAAGAGGGTAAAATCAAGTATCGATAGTTATTCAAAAATTGATAGAGTTAGGGCATTAACAAAGTCACCCATCGAATTTAGATGAGATTTTATTTAATCGGACATATTTCGAAAGGATGATAGGCCAAAAATATATTTTTGGAGAATTGCGTAAAATGCAATATTTTCCTTACTATAGTCCAGCGACAAATATTTGACGAAAAATATTTTTCCTCTCAAAAAATACTGAAATTATGAGAATAGGGGTTCTTTGATACGACAAATCAACTGGTGTTGTCCATTTTTCGATGAGATGAATATTTCATATTTTAGGAGAGCATTTAAGTTAAAAGAAAACATGCCTTCATCTAAAATATCAAACAGACCAAAATAATGGAAATATTCATTAAATTTTTTGAGAAAGTATCGTCAAAGGTCTAATCTTTGGTAAAAAATCTGGAGTGCACGACAATGATGCGATTCAGAAGTAGAGTGCGTCAAACTTGGAGTTTCCAATGAATAGGGTAAAATCAAGTATCGATAGTTATTCAAAAATTGATAGAGCTAGGGCATTAACAAAGTCACCCATCGAATTTAGATGAGTTTTTTTTTAATCGGACATGTTTCGAGAGGATGATAGGTCAAAAATATATTTTTGGAGAATTGCGTAAAATGCAATATTTTCCTCACTATAGTCCAGCGACATATTTGACGGAAAATATTTCTCCTCTCAAAAAATACTGAAATTATGAGAATAGGGGTTCTTTGATACGACAAATCAACTGGTGTTGTCCATTTTTCGATGAGATGAATGTTTCAAATATCAGGAGAGCATTTATGTTAAAAGAAAACATGCCTTCATATAAAATATCAAACAGACCAAAATAATGGAAATATTCATTCAATTTTCTGAGAAAAGATTGTCAAAGTTCTAATCTTTGATGAAAAATAAGGAGTGCACCACAATGATGCGATTCAGAAGTAGAGTGCGTCAAACTTGGAGTATCCAATGAAGAGGGTAGAATCAAGTTTCGATAGTTATTCAAAAATTGATAGAGTTAGGAAATTAACAAAGTCACCCATCAATTATAGATGAAATCTCATCTATACGGACATGTTTCGAGACGATGATAGGCCAAAAATATTTTTTTGGAGAATTGCGAAAAATGCAATAGTTTCCTTACTATATATAGTCCAGCTACATATTTGACGAAAAATATTTTTTCTCGCAAGAAATACTGAAATTATGAGAATAGGGGTTCTTTGATACGACAAATCAACTGGTGTTGTCCAGTTTTCGATGAGATGAATGTTTCAAATATCAGGAGAGCATTTGAGTAAAAAGAAAACATGCCTTCATATTAAATATCAAACAGACCAAAATAATGGAAATATTCATTCAATTTTTTGAGAAAGTATCGTTAAAGGTCTAATCTTTGATAAAAAATCAGGAGTGCACTACAATGATGCGATTCAGAAGTAGGGTGCGTCAAACTTGAAGTATCCAATGAAGAGGGTAAAATCAAGTATCGATAGTTATTTAAAAATTGATAGAGTTAGGGCATTAACAAAGTCACCTATCGAATTTAGATGAGATTTCATCTAATAGGACATGTTTCGAGAGGATGGTAGCCCAAAAATATATTTTTGGAGAATTGCGTAAAATGCAATATTTTCCTCACTATAGTCCAGCTACATATTTGACGAAAAACATTTTTCCTCTCAAAAAATACTGAAATTATGAGAATAGGGGTTCTCTGATACGACAAATCGATTGGCGTTGTCCATTTTTGGATGAGATAATTGTTTCAAATATTAGGTTAGCATTTAAGTTAAAAGAAAACATGCCTTCATATAAAAAATCGGACAGGCCAATATAATGGAAATATTCATTCAATTTTCTGAGAAAGTATCGTCAAAGGTCTAGTCTTTGACAAAAAATCAGGAGTGCACTACAATGATGCGATTCAGAAGTAGAGTGCGTCAAACTTGGAGTATCCAATGAAGAGGGTAAAATATAGTAACGATGGTTATTCAAAAATGGATACAGTTAGGGCATTAACAAAGTCACCCATCGAATTTAGATGAGTTTCCATCTAATCGGACATGTTTCGAGAGGATGATAGGCCAAAAATATATTTTTGGAGAATTGCATATTAAACGAAAAATATTTTTCCTTTCAAAAAATACTGAAATTATGAGAATTGGGGTTCCCTGATACCACAAATCGACTGGTGTTGTCCATTTTTCTATGATATAGATGTTTCAAATATTAGGAGAGCATTTAAGTTAAAAGAAAACATGCCTTCATATAAAAAATCGTACAGGCCAAAATAATGGAAATATTCATTCAATTTTCTGAGAAAGTATCGTCAAAGGTCTAATCTTTGACAAAAAATCAGGAGTGCACTACAAAGATGCGATTCAGAAGTAGAGTGCGTCAAACTTGGAGTATCCAATGAAGAGGGTAAAATCTAGTATCGATATTTATTCAAAAATTGATAGAGTTAGGGCATTAACAATGTCACCCATCGAATTTAGATGAGTTTTCATCTAATCGGACATGTTTCGAGAGAACGATAGGCCAAAAATATATTTTTGGAGAATTACGAAAAATGCGATATTTTCCTTACAATATATAGATAGTCCAGCTACATATTTGACGAAAAATATTTTTCCTTTCAAAAAATACTGAAATTATGAGAATTGGGGTTCTCTGATACCACAAATCGACTGGTGTTGTCCATTTTTCTATGAGATAGATGTTTCAAATATTAGGAGAGCGTTTAAGTTAAAAGAAAACATGCCTTCCTATAAAATATCAAACAGACCAAAATAATGGAAATATTCATTCAATTTTTTGAGAAAGTATCGTCAAAGGTCTAATCTTTGATAAAAAATCTGGAGTGCACGACAATGATGCGTTTCAGAAGTAGAGTGCGTCAAACTTGGAGTTTCCAATGAATAGGGTAAAATCAAGTATCGATAGTTATTCAAAAATTGATAGAGTTAGGGCATTAACAAAGTCACCCATCGAATTTAGATGAGTTTTTTTTTAATCGGACATGTTTCGAGAGGATGATAGGTCAAAAATATATTTTTGGAGAATTGCGAAAAAGGCAATATTTTCCATATAGTCCAGCTACATATTTGACGAAAAATATTTTTCCTCTCAAAAAATATTGAAATTATGAGGATAGGGGTTCTTTGATACGACAAATCAACTGGTGTTGTCCATTTTAATGTTCCAAATATTAGGAGAGCATTTAAGTTAAAAGAAAACATGCCTTCATATAAAAAATCGAACAGACCAAAATAATGAAAATATTCATTCAATTTTCTGAGAAAGTATCGTCAAAGGTCTAATCTTTGATAAAAAATCAGGAGTGCACCACAATGATGCGATTCAGAAGTAGAGTGCGTCAAACTTGGAGTATCCAATGAAGAGGGTAAAATCAAGTATCGATAGTTATTCAAAAATTGATAGAGTTAGGGCATTAACAATGTCACCCATCGAATTTAGATGAGTTTTCATCTAATCGGACATGTTTCGAGAGAACGATAGGCCAAAAATATATTTTTGGAGAATTGCGAAAAATGCGATATTTTCCTTACAATATATAGATAGTCCAGCTACATATTTGACGAAAAATATTTTTCCTTTCAAAAAATACTGAAATTATGAGAATTGGGGTTCCCTGATACCACAAATCGACTGGTGTTGTCCATTTTTCTATGAGATAGATGTTTCAAATATTAGGAGAGCATTTAAGTTAAAAGAAAACATGCCTTCATATAAAAAATCGTACAGGCCAAAATAATGGAAATGTTCATTCAATTTTCTGAGAAAGTATCGTCAAAGGTCTAATCTTTGACAAAAAATCAGGAGTGCACTACAAAGATGCGATTCAGAAGTAGAGTGCGTCAAACTTGGAGTATCCAATGAAGAGGGTAAAATCTAGTATCGATATTTATTCAAAAATTGATAGAGTTAGGGCATTAACAATGTCACCCATCGCATTTAGATGAGTTTTCATCTAATCGGACATGTTTCGAGAGAACGATAGGCCAAAAATATATTTTTGGAGAATTACGAAAAATGCGATATTTTCCTTACAATAGTCCAGCTACATATTTGACGAAAAATATTTTTCCTTTCAAAAAATACTGAAATTATGAGAATTGGGGTTCTCTGATACCACAAATCGACTGGTGTTGTCCATTTTTCTATGAGATAGATGTTTCAAATATTAGGAGAGCATTTAAGTTAAAAGAAAACATGCCTTCCTATAAAATATCAAACAGACCAAAATAATGGAAATATTCATTCAATTTTTTGAGAAAGTATCGTCAAAGGTCTAATCTTTGATAAAAAATCTGGAGTGCACGACAATGATGCGTTTCAGAAGTAGAGTGCGTCAAACTTGGAGTTTCCAATGAATAGGGTAAAATCAAGTATTGATAGTTATTCAAAAATTGATAGAGTTAGGGCATTAACAAAGTCACCCATCGAATTTAGATGAGTTTTTTTTAATCGGACATGTTTCGAGAGGATGATAGGTTAAAAATATATTTTTGGAGAATTGCGAAAAAGGCAATATTTTCCTTATAGTCCAGCTACATATTTGACGAAAAATATTTTTCCTCTCAAAAAATATTGGAATTATGAGGATAGGGGTTCTTTGATACGACAAATCAACTGGTGTTGTCCATTTTAATGTTCCAAATATTAGGAGAGCATTTAAGTTAAAAGAAAACATGCCTTCATATAAATAATCGAACAGACCAAAATAATGAAAATATTCATTCAATTTTCTGAGAAAGTATCGTCAAAGGTCTAATCTTCGATAAAAAATCAGGAGTGCACCACAATGATGCGATTCAGAAGTAGAGTGCGTCAAACTTGGAGTATCCAATGAAGAGGGTAAAATCAAGTATCGCTAGTTATTCAAAAATTGATAGAGTTAGGGAATTAACAAAGTCACCCATCGATTATAGATGAAATCTCATCTAATCGGACATGTTTCGAGAGGATGATAGGCCAAAAATATATTTTTGGAGAATTGCGAAAAATGCAATATTCTCCTTACTATAGTCCAGCTACATATTTGAAGAAAAACATTTTTCTTTCAATAAATACTGGAATTATGAGAATAGGGGTTCTCTGATACGACAAATCGACTGGTGTTGTCCATTTTTCGATGAGATAAATGTTTCAAATATTAGGCGAGCAATTAAGTTAAAAGAAAACATGCCTCCTTTTAAAAAATCGAACAGACCAAAGTAATGGAAATATTCATTCAATTTTCTGAGAAAGTATCGTCAAAGGTCTAATCTTTGATAAAAAATCAGGAGTGCACTACAATGATGCGATTCAGAAGTAGAGTGGGTCAAACTTGGAGTATCCAATGAAGAGGGTAAAATCAAGTATCGATAGTTATTCAAAAATTGATAGAGTTATGGCATTAACAAAGTCACCCATCGATGTTAGATGAAGCGTCATCTAATCGGACATGTTTCGAGAGGATGATAGGCCAAAAATATATTTTTGGAAAATTGCGAAAAATGCAATATTTTCCTTACATATTTGACGAAAAATATTTTCCCTCTCAAAAAATACTGAAATTATGCGGATAGGGATTCTTTGATACGACAAATCAACTGGTGTTGTCCATTTTTCGATGAGATGAATGTTTCAAATATTAGGATAGCATTTAAGTTAAAAGAAAACATGCATTCATATAAAATATCAAACAGACCAAAATAATGGAAATATTCATTCAATTTTTTGAGAAAGTATCGTCAAAGGTCTAATCTTTGGTAAAAATCTGGAGTGCACGACAATGATGCGATTCAGAAGTAGAGTGCTCAAACTTGGAGTTTCCAATGAATAGGGTAAAATCAAGTATCGATAGTTATTCAAAAATTGATAGAGTTAGGGCATTAACAAAGTCATCCATCGAATTTAGATGAGATTTCATTTAATCGGACATGTTTTGAGAGGATGATAGGCCAAAAATATATTTTTGGAGAATTGCGTAAAATGCTATATTTTCCTTACTATAGTCCAGCTACATATTTGACGAAAAATATTTTTCCTCTCAAAAAATACTGGAACTATGAGAATAGGGGTTCTCTGATACGACAAATCGACTGGTGGTGTCCATTTTTCGATGAGATAAATGTTTCAAATATTAGGAGAGCAATTAAGTTAAAAGAAAACATGCCTTCGTATAAAAAATCGAACAGTCCAAAATAATGGAAATATTCATTCAATTTTCTGAGAAAGTATCGTCAAAGGTCTAATCTTTGATAAAAAATCAGGAGTGCACCACAATGATGCGATTCAGAAGTAGTGCGTCAAATTTGGAGTAACCAATGAAGAGGGTAAAATCAAGTATCGATAGTTATTAAAAAATTGATAGAGTTAGGGAATTAACAAAGTCACCCATCGATTATAGATGAAATCTCATCTAATCGGACATGTTTCGAGAGGATGATAGGCCAAAAATATATTTTTGGACAATTGCGAAAAATGCAATGTTTCCTTACTGTAATTCAATAGAATATTTCTCGATTATACGACATAAAACTGTATTAATGCGAAATTTATATTATTTAAACAACATTACATGGTATTTGATCACCCTTTTTAGTTCATTTTCAATTACTTATTTTTGGATTGAACTTGAAGAATCGTTTTCAAACCGTGACATTTTTATGATATTTTAAATTAAAATTATGATAATAACAATAATTGTTACATAGACGTTACTTAGATACGGACTTAAAAGGGAAATTATAGGCACTGCCGGAGAGTTATCTCCGAAAAGATCGTGCTACATTTGGAATTTTCACCATATGAGTGGAATATTCCGAAAATTTTTCGTAACTACAGTAAGAAACAATTAAACCAGCCGTTTTACACATATATTAAACCTATTCATTTACCCATTTATTTATTCATCGAGTAAGTATAGCGTTATTTCACTGACCTCCGTCCCACTCCCCAGAATTAAAAGTGTAGTTGCTGTGCTAGCTATAAAAAATGGTGTGCCAGATTGTGATAGCATTTTGGCGAAGAAATTCCGACCGGAGGTAGCTAGCGTTAACCTGGCCCCACCCGAATTCCAAAACATTTTTATTGTAAGCTGTTGGTGTGCTAGCTATAAAAAATAGTGTACTAGGTTGTGCTAGGTGTCCTTTATCTGTGCTAGAATTTTGGCGAAAACCGATGGGGGGGGGGAGGGGTTTGGCTAGCGTTAACCTGGTCCCACCCGCATTCAAAAGGATTTTTATTGTAAGCTGTTGGTGTGCTAGCTATGAAAAATGGTGTGCTAGGTTGTGCTAGGTGCCCTTTATGTGTGCTAGCATTTTGATAGAAAAAATCTAACCGGGGGGGGGGGGGGGCAGCTTGACGAACCTCACGCAACAATATACCACGTTACGAGTTACGACAGACCGAAGCGTGTGAGTACCTACTTATATAGACGTGTTCTTAGCGCGAAAAGGAACATTTTAAAATAAATGATATTATTTTAAAATATTTTCTGTTCAGTTTATTTTTACTCTCGCGGGCTACCTAAATCGTCTTCGGTCGACCTCTTGGCCATCCCTAGTGTATAGTGTCCTTGATTTTTTTAATAAATACTTATCGTAACATTTATTTATAGAACACAACTAGTTATACAATATAAGACATCTAATAGTATACAGGGCGTTTCAAAACACTTGTAGAGTGTTTTAAGGTATTGTCTGTAGGAGACCTGTAGACAACCCGACCAGACGAACACCCCCTGAAAAGCCTCACAGAATCAAGGACCAACAATTGTATATAGAATTAGTTCTAGGTTGTAAAGATTTCATATTTATTTTCAGTTGAATAGGTAACATACCGTTCCTGTAATTGCAAAAACTCGTATGTCAAAAATTCCGGTTTTTTTTTAATTGTTGAAAGTATTGCATTTTTAGTCCCACATGCTCTGTAAAAATGTTTTATGTCAACAACTGTTCTAACATGAAAATAATAGTTATGGTTTAAAAGTCGTATGTTTGCTCCACTGTTTCTTGTTATTGCTAAATGTCCTATGTCTCAAACAACTGAGAGTGAAGGTAAGGTTCATTTGTTTTCTGACTTTTCTGCTAGATCTAAGCAAGTAGACTGTCCTATTACTAATAATAAGTATGTCAAGAGGGTTATTCTTTATCTTTTTCGCAATATTACATTATTTAAATATAACTAAAATGTGTCATAAGAGGAGTTTCTATGATGAAATTCGTGAGCAATTTTAGGTTAGATGTTTGCTGCTACAACTTAAGAATCAAGAACAATATTTTTTGGCACATTCAGCAATTCTGCTGCATAATTTAATATTAGAAATGAGAGCTAGTACATTACTTTTAATTTTATTACTGTTTTAGAAAATAATGCGAAGAGGAAAATTGATGGTGGAGTTTGCTGAAAAGATTAATTCAATTCCGGCTGCTACAAATGAGAGCCTACCTGATGAAAATAGCAACCCCAATGTTGATAATCCAGTCTCAGGGCAAGGTAGGCTATGAAATAATTTCACTTTTATGTAAACCTTTTAGGGCACAATATCGGCAGATTATTTGACAGTGACTATAAAAAGTCTTATAGACTTATATGTCAAAAAACACACTGGAAATGGATATGAATTCGAGCCAAGACAGGTGCTAGTTGTTAGTTACCCGTGTTATTAAGTTATTCTATGAACAACTTAGCCAAGCCTGAAGAATCACTTCACTCAAAAATGTGTATACATTACTATTCAATCTGCTAAATTCTCAGTGCTAAATAAATAATGTATTATTGTTATTGTTGCAGATAAGATGCTCCTAACTGTTGCTGAGGATGAAATTCCACTGCCAGTCTACGTTGAAAATCTTTCACTTTTCACAGTGGAGGAAATCGACGAACAAGCTGTTGAAATAGGCCTACCTCTATTTTCGTTCGACAAAGTAAAACTATCTGTTAGACCTGGTCGAGAAAAAAGACGAGAGGCAGAGAAAAAATTCAGGATATTTTGAAACAGACTGATGATAGCATAAATGATCCTTTATTCTCTTCTGATTCAGATAATTATCGGCCCAGTTCCAGTGACGATGAGTCTAACTTTGCAATGAGAATTGAAGTTTTGACAAAAGTACGGAACAAGCAAAATGTTCCACGTCAAAACATTGCTGGGAAAAGGTCCCGTTTAATAAAGAATTCAAATAATTATGACAAAAATCAAGCAAGTGAAAAAGAAGATGGTGTGTTTTGTGGGAAGCAAGGGCCTGCTCCAATTATTGAAGAACCCGATGCAACAGTTGAAGACACTCCTGGTGCTCCAAGAGTTGAAAAAGAAGGCAGTCCTTTAGTTGAGGACAACCCTAGTCCGGAGGAGATTTTAGTAGGCCCGCTGGAAAAAAAGAAACGTAGAAAGGGGGAAAATATAAATCCAAAACACTGGGAAAGAAATGTCAATGCAGCTAAAAGGAAAAGAGGTGAACCCTATTTTGGATTGAAAAAGCAACAGAATGCTGCTAATGGCTCAAAATACAAATTTAACAATGAAAGGAAGGGGAAAGAAATAAAAGATCGATGCAGTTGCAAAAATGGACGAAACTTCAAGTGTGAAAAAATAACTGACCTGGATAGAAACAAACTGTTCACAAATTTCTGGAAGAATATAGATAGTTGGGAAACAAAGCGAGCTGTATCTTTGGTAGATAAATCTACACCGGATTGGCGACGTAAAACCACAGACATTGAAGATGCTCGCAAAAACGTGTCATTCCGATACCACCTGAAAGTGGGCGATGAAAAAATAAGAGTCTGCAAGAAGATATTTTTAAACACATTCTGTCTTGAGGAAAAATCAGTCAGAGCTTGGGTATTGAAAGGGATGTTAGAACAACCTCTACCACTAGAAAATAATCCGGACGATCCTGAGCCCATAAATGAAATGAGATTAAATATTACTGACATACAATCAAAAACTTTACCTTGAAGAACTGGAAATTAGAAGACATTTAAGAAACCCACAATATGAAGTTGTCAATGAACAGTTAAATCTAGGGAATTCTCCACTAATAAACTGTCTTCTTAAGTGATAATTGTAAAGATCAGCAGATATAGTTTTCCTGGTTTTCTATATCATTGCACAGTTATACTGATCTTAATTGGAAAAAGGATATCGAGGATATCACCATAGGGCTAATAATATCTAAGCTTCAATATTTGTAATATCACATCTTCTTGTTTTTTCTATAAACATATATTAAGCTAATCACAAGTTAGGTTACTTCTTGGTCTAGCCAAATATAACTACTAAACATCAGGTAGGCATAAAATGAAATGTAACTTCTGTCATTCTGACGATGATATTGATTTATCGACACAATTGTCAATTTTTTAGAATTTTCAATAACTTGTATTATATTGTGGAATTAACTAGAGACCTTGAGTTTCATTCAAAAACACTAATATAAACATATGTGTTCATCAAATACGACACAACTAAACAAACATTTTAGGTACCTACATTATATATGCTACCTTAAAACTTGACATCTTGTGTACGTCAAATACGTCACAACTTAATATAAACAAAGAATACACCAACCAACAAGAAGCGAAACCCGGCGTAAATCCTTTGATGTTTTGGGGGCAAAATTTCGTGACCTTCAAACTGACGTTGACAGATAACTGACCATCGTTACTTGATTTTACACTAAGAAAAGTGTTCAAAAAATGTAAATTAAATCTTACCTACACGCAAAAAAGTGAAACCAAAGAATCTCAAATAATTATTGTTTATTTTTATGACTTGCTTCGAAAATTTTTTAATTTTCAAAGAAATATTTAAGCATCCAACCGTGTAATATTTTGAATGTTGGTTGATAATTAGTGAAAACTCATTTAATATGAAGAAATACCAAAGTTTAATTTTCACAATAGGTGTGTTGAACTTAATTTATGAATTGTTAAAGTTAATTTAACAGCTAAACAAACAATGTGAAAAATATACTTTAGCAATTCTTCATACATACAGTTTTAGCTTCTGTTTTTGGAGTTCCATCCATTATTAAAAATAACGAGCTATTGTTTAACCAAATGATTTTCATTTTCTATATTGTTATCGAAATTATATGTGTAAGTATGTAAGTAGGTAGGTAGGTAGTAGTATGTAGGATAGGGTGAGTATAAAAACCAATACAATAATATAGATTATATATTTAGAATACCAGTTTACAATAGAAACAATTTCAGTAAATGATGATATAAAATTACAATAAGTATGGTACTTGAATACAAAATTTTTATAATTGATATATTTAAAAGTTACACCTCACCAGATTCTGAATTAAATATTTTACAAGAGAAAATCTACTGATGTATGTGACAAAGAAGTTATAAAAAAGTAGCGACAGTAAGCTTTTCTGCATAGTTATCGAAGTTTTGTTGCGTTTTTCGTTATTATCATATTTTGAGCTTTTTTCTGGTTGAACAGTTTATACTGTTTTTCTGGTAATCCCTCCAATTAATATTACGATATAACTTAGACACACATAATATAGTACTTCTTGTGGCACTAGCTTATTTTTTGTGATCGCTTGTAAAGGATAATTTGTATGCTTATTTCGTGGATGATCCTCCAATACTTGAGAAGGGAACTTTGTTACTATCCCCAAGGACGATGTTAGGTATGTGTAATTTATAATGTTATTTAGTCAAACCAAAGCATTATATTATGCTTGCCAAAACCATAATCAAAGTACTGTTAATTTTTAGAGCCTAAATATATAAAAAATGTCTGCTTTTCAGTAACATTTTATGTTTAGTATGTCTACAATAAGTGAAAAGAAATATAAAAAGTCATTTTTCTTGTCAAACAAAAGTAAAACATATATATGTATTGTTGTTAGGGTTCTGAATCATGTACATGTACATTTCCAAAATATATTATATTTAATATACTTTTATAGATCCATAGGAAACTTCTGTTGTAGGCACCCATTAGAAACAGCTTACTCTTGAAAATTCTCCAACAACTTCCACTCAAACTCCTGCTTTCTCAAGTTCTGGACACCACAGAAAAGCAAGGTGAAATTAGTGGTTATGGCTGGCTCTAGGGAAACGAAATTTTGCAAAGGAAACCAGAGAAAACAAAGAAATATGCAACCTGGAGGACTTCTAAGAAATGTGTGAGAAATCTCTTGAATAACTTCTGGCATCATTTGTAAAAGCGCAAGTACTACTGAAAGTCAGAGAACCTCTAGGTAGAAGGTATTTTGTAGAACACAAACGATTTGCCTTGACACAATATTTTTTGGGATCACAGACATACAACTTTATGATTAAATTATTAGTCTTCCAACAAAACGAAACCTGCAAAGAATCACCAAAAAACTTGTTTGCAAGCCTGGTTTAGGTTACGATTCAATATTTAAAGCTGTAGAAATAAAGCTTCAGACAATGTCCAATGGTAACAAACAGTATACCATATGTATTGATGGGATGTCACTGAAAAGTCATGTCTTCTATAGTACTGCATGAGATGAAGATACTGGACTGATTGATATTGGGACTGGATCAAAAGTCTTTTGTCCCGCAAACAATGAACTCGTAATTATGCAAAAGGACTGTAAGCGAACTGGAGGCAATCGTATTTTTTTGTGGGTACCAAATTAGCAGTGAAAGAGTTTCTTCCTATCATTGAAACATGCATACTAAAGTAGGAGAGCCGAAGTTTGCATGTTGATGGTGATATGGGGTGTTATTTCATTAAACTAACCAATTCCTTTTTAGTAACTTCTGATAATCCAATATTCGCAGTAGATTATTTACTTTTTTGATTCTAGTCACTTAATTGAAGCTACAAGAAATAATTTGAAAAGAGATACATTTTGTTTTGATGGCAAACAAACATCCTGGTCATTTTTAAAGTAGTTTTGCGGTCAAGACAAACAGGCGTATTATATTAGATAGTACACAAAAATTAACAAACAGGCAAACTTATCCATCGAATTTCGACAAAATGAAAGTACGTCTACCAACTCAAACTCCAAATAATAACGTAGGAAGTGGTATGAATATGTATATGAGCTTGGGGGCAGTTCCTAGTATTGGAACCATTAAAGTCATTGAGACATTTGACAAACTTATTTCATTCCACAAAACCAAGAAACATTAACAAATACAAAAATGAGTTTGTATCAGCAGACTACCAAATACAATTTTTGGGTAAAATGTTGCTTTTTTAAAACATTTAAGATTCAATAAAAAGGGAGGAAGTGTTACTTCCAGATCAAGGATGAAGAAAAGCAGAACAAACACAATAAGTAGTTAAAAAAAATTGTGATAAATTGTAATCCAATGATTTTAAATATTTACACTGCACAGAACTAATACAGATTCTCTTGAAAGTTTCTTCAGTAGTGTGAAGAAGCAAGGGGGCAATTGTATTAAACTCACTTCTATCCAATTTGAACATGCCTTTAGAAAAGTGTTTTGCCAAAAATTTACCATTTCAAATTAAATGTACTGTACTGATGACCTTCACAATTTATTAATTAAGTTGAATTCAACAAATGTTTGCAATATTCCTGAAACTCACCAAGCAGCAGTTCAGAATGTAGCAATATCATTATCAGATTAAGATTACAGTAACGAAGAACTGACAATTTTACATGCGTTCAATTTTGTTTGTGGCTATTTTATGAAGAAAGCATTATGTCACAGGTGTGAAACGTGCATAGAATTCTCAAAAGAATGTGGAGATCTGGATACAAAGTAGCTATTGACATATTTTGAAAAGTATGATAAGGACAAAAGTATTAATGGAGGCTTTAGGGTTCCAAGTGAACACTTTATAAATAGTATTTATCAATTGGAAGAAGCATTTACTTTAATTTTTAGTGAAGTGTTTGTTTGCCAAAGTATTTCACATGTGGTTCAGATATTTTAAAACCATTCATTAGATTGAACATATATAACTGCATGAAATATGAGAATAGGGATATAATAAAAAAGGAAACGTTTCAATTAAAGAGTTATAACTCTTTGGTATATAGATATACAATATTAAAAAAACATTTATAATTCAGTAAAATCATACTAGTTACTTTACAAGTTTACAGTGATACTAACGCCAAGGTTTACTAACTTTACAGAGAGTGCCAAAGATAGAAGAGTGTTGTCAAACGAGCTCACTTGCTGCTGCAAAGACAGAGCTATGATATAATAATAATGATTTTATCTTTTATCCCATCCTACAGATGGGATAAAATCATTATTTTCGGATGTTCTTTCTGTTTATTATTTTTTTTTATTTTAAAATTGTTGTTGCAATATTTCAGAGAATAAAATATTTTCAACCTAATGAATAATTTAATAACATATTCCAGGGGGAATGAACCACATGGATGATGAAATTCAATTTTTTTCATATTTGAATATATATTTTGTGAAATATGTTGACCTGTCAAAATATTTTCGAAAGATGAAGTAAACAATTTTTCTAACTTATATATATATTCCACAAATGTTTCACTTGGAGCTCTCAAACTTCCAAAAGTACCAAAATCATTGTTGTATGCCTTAAAATATGTTAACAAATGACCAATGTCTAAATCTCTTACTTCACGAGAATACTGAATGCAGGTATTGCAACTATGAACATTAATACATTTTTTAATCAAATAGCCACATACATAATTAAAAGAATTCTGTATAATTGCTGGTTGTTGGCGGTAATCTGTATCTGGAAGAGATATTGCTTTTAATGAAATTTCAGGTATTGGTTTTTGTGATTGTTTCCTACTTGATTGAATAGATCTTAGATTTAATAATAATTGATCCATGTCATTAATGCAATTCATATTATTTGAATGAAGGTATGCTTGGCAAAATAATTTTTTAAAAGCTCTTTGAAATTGTATGGGAGTTGGATTTATAGAATTACCACCTTGTTGCCTGATAGAACCAAAGAAACTTTCAAGACAATCCTGATTGATTCTTCTACAGCGTAGATATTTAAAATCGTTCGAGGAAAGTCGACTCCAAAGAATCTTTAAAGAATTTATTGTTATAATACAACAATTTCTGCACTTCGATGTGGCGGTAACATCCACATCTTTTTTATCAAATATCTTAAATTTTGTAATAAATTCCACCATTTCATCCAAATATTTTAATTGAAAATCTGTGCCTTCAAAAACATTTTTGTAAGGATTGGAATTTCTTATGTCCACAGAATTGAGCATGTCAAAAAGCTTATCAAACTTTTCAATAAATTCTATGGTCCCTATGGCACTTGTAGGAAGTATTCCTAAACTTATATATGTATTCATTGAACTTGCCACGGTATTGCTTAATACCTGAGTTGCAAGTTTAACACGCATTTTTTCAAAACTTGTTGGATATATATGAGAGTTTGTAAGTTTTGGTGCACATCTGAAAAACTGTTTTTTGTCATATTCATAAAAAGATTTTACAAATGTCCAGGACGTTTTCTTATCATCAAAAGAAAAAACATTGTTTATTAAATTATTTCTAAATGCTTTAATCAAGTGACAAGGATCAAATATGTATACAATATTTTTATTATTTATTTGAAATTCTGGATTATTTTTAGAAACTCCAAGAAGTTTGCTTAGTTTAACAAAATTAGATCCCATGTCACTTACTAAACAATCCACAATCAAACCACAGTCAAACAATTTGCATATGCATTTTGTTACGACAGGTAATAACTTTTCGGCCTCAAATTCAGAATCAACAAAAAAGTACGAAATTGGTAATTTCCAATTAGTATACAGTCCTCTTACCATAATGACCAAAGCATGTTTTGCCACCAAGCTTTCCTTTGTTCCGGTTCCAAAATCACATAAACCAATTATCTCATCTTTTCCAGTATCAAAGTACAAAAAATATTTTAAAGACATCTCATCAATAATTATACTACAATGTTTGTCTTGTGGTAACATTGTGTTTGTTTTTATTTTTATTGCTTGAAAAACTTCTTCATTACTTAAACCTGCTTGAGAAACTAAACCCTTGGTCATGTTTTGCAAAGTTCTTGGAGTTGGTAGACTTATTATTTTTCTAAGAAATTTGTATGCTCTAGGTCCTAAAAAATACAAAGTGAGGGCAATCTTCTTTAATTCATCAGAATAACGTCTACCAAGTGATTTTCTGTTTTTCAAATTAATTTGGGTTTTGACAATGTCTGCCAATGGTTTGGTCAAAAAATGATCACACATATCTCTAAAGAGTTTAGGGCTATATTTTGGTGTTGCCTCCACATTACATGTTTTCTTGAATAACTTCTTCTTTATTGTTTTCAATTTAAACCTTAACTTTTCCTTTCGTGGTGTGCCAATGGTCATGCTTTGTGGTGTTTGAGTTGAAGCTGAAGGATATTGTAAATGTATGGGTTCCTCCATCTCAGTAAGAATTTTGGAAGAACTATTATCTGAAACAAAAAAGTAAAATAGAGGAAGGCTTTATTATAGACTATGTGTTGTTTTATTCATCCATCACATTTTCCAGTATCTATTTTCTGAAGACCAGCAGGAACATTTTCTTACATTGATAGCAAGTGAACTTTGAATGAATAACCGAATATTTTTCCATTTTAGCAAAACCATAAAAAAGACTATTGTATAAGAAAAACAAAACAGTTAGGCTAAATGCAATCTAATTATAAGAAAGTCATCTATTTTGATGCATATTATCTACAAGAGTTGAATCTAAACGATGATTATATTTACCAAGAGATAAAGAAGCATCACCAATATGTCTTGTTGTGGCTTGAGACGAATGTCCCACTTGCTCAAACGGCATGGTATCTGTAATTATAAAAATAATTGTAATAAACAGCAATTTCAAATAACCAGTTCAAAAAATGTCAAGCATTCTTAGATTTGTCACTCTACACTCTAAAGAATACATAACATTGCAATTCTATACAGCTGTTTAAATACAAAGCATATGGCGATTCACAGATAGGCTAAACGCAATCTAATTATAAGAAAGCCATCTATTTTGATGCATATTATCTACAAGAGTTGTATCTAAACGATGATTATATTTACCAAGAGATAAAGAAGCATCACCAATATGTCTTGTTGTGGCTTGAGACGAATGTCCCACTTGCTCAAACGACATGGTATCTGTAATTATAAAAATAATTGTAATAAACATCAATTTCAAATAACCAGTTCAAAAAATGTCAAGCATTCTTAGATTTGTCACTCTACACTCTAAAGAATACATAACATTGCAATTCTATACAGCTGTTTAAATACAAAGCATATGGCGATTCACAGATAGGCTAAACGCAATCTAATTATAAGAAAGCCATCTATTTTGATGCATATTATCTACAAGAGTTGTATCTAAACGATGATTATATTTACCAAGAGATAAAGAAGCATCACCAATATGTCTTGTTGTGGCTTGAGACGAATGTCCCACTTGCTCAAACGACATGGTATCTGTAATTATAAAAATAATTGTAATAAACATCAATTTCAAATAACCAGTTCAAAAAATGTCAAGCATTCTTAGATTTGTCACTCTACACTCTAAAGAATACATAACATTGCAATTCTATACAGCTGTTTAAATACAAAGCATATGGCGATTCACAGATAGGCTAAACGCAATCTAATTATAAGAAAGCCATCTATTTTGATGCATATTATCTACAAGAGTTGTATCTAAATGATGATTATACTTACCAAGAGATGGAGAAGCATCACCAATATGTCTTTTGGCGGCTTGAGATGAATGTCCCACTTGCTCAAACGGCATGGTATCTGTAATTATTAAAATAATTGTAATAAACAAATAAACAAAATGCCAATAAGGTATTAATGAATCCTGTTGAAAAGTTATAATTAATTCTGCACTAAGGTGGCAAAAATAAGTATCAATAACAACTGATTGTAATATTTACTTAAATTTAATATTTACCAGACTGAATAGCTATTTTTGTTGGTGGATCGCTCAATAAAACATGGCCCTTGCGTTTTAACCATGGAAATATTGTAGGCACAGCTTGAAGACATAGGTACTTTTTACGTCCCCTTTTGGAAATAAATTTATCCTCAAAGTGGAGTTGACATAACTTATAATTGTTATGTAAAGAGTCTAGGGTTTTTTCAAACAAATCTCCACGGTTACATGCATCCAACCATAACTGTGCTCTAAAATGTAAATAAAGCTAAGTAAGTATATTTATATTTTTATTTATCATATGTGTATAAAAGAAATAAACTACTACCAATTTATATTGATTATTGTTTATTATTATTCAACATATTCAAGCTGAACTCATCAGCAGTGACGCTTATTGTAGTGTATTCCTTGATTGTGTTATTATTATTTATGTTATCAAAGACACAGAGAAAGAGGAATGTTAACACTCAAAACATAGATTCGCGCAACTTACAATGTATAGGTGCAATGGAAGAATAACATATTTAAAAAAAGAAATATATATTTATAATTTATTGCATATAGAAACAATTCCTCTTACCTTACAGGATCTTTAGGAAATTTAAACATAGTTGTTCCGTCTCCATCTCTTGAATGACACCCACGAACTGCACAAGTTCTTGGCGCCATAACTAATATAATAGTTTTTTAAACAATTAAAAACACAAACAAAATATATATTATTATATTGTAAATAAGGGAAAACCGTACAACAAAGAATATTCTTTGCTAAACAATGTAAACATGTAAACAATAAATGAATAAAATCACATGACATTGACAGATAACTGACTCTCACTCAGACATGCGCACTTAGAAAATGAATTCTAAAATAGCACAAGTTTCGCTTCTTGTTGGTTGGTGTATTCTTTGATATAAACAATTTGTGTACGTCACATTTAAATATAATCGATTCGTGTACGTCAATTACGTCACAAACAAATTTTATCATTTTGTGTTCGTCAGATACGTCACAAACATATTAAACCATGTTGTGTACGTCAGATACGTCACAAACATATTAGACCATTATGTGTACGTCAGATACGTCACAATCATATTAAATCATTTTATGTACGTCAGATACGTCACAAACATGTTAAATCATTTTGTGTACGTCAGATACGTCACAAACATACCTTAAGTCTGTTTTTGGAATTTGAAGAGCTTCATGTTCTCTACTCCTACAACAGCTTCATAAAGACGTCTTGTTCGTGTGAAATGTATATCCTATTTCACTTTATATCTGTCATTTGGCAATAGTTCCCCAACCTTGAATGGGCCTCGGTACTTCTCGAGTAACTTCTCACGTTCGTTGTTGTTGGCCGGAAAACTTGTTATCTTAGTCATAACTAATTCCCCTAAAACGTATTCAGGAGGCGGGCGTCTATTCTTGTTAAATTTCGTATTTTGTTTTAGACGGTTTTCTTCTAATATCTTAGCTACTTCTTTTCTCAATGATGTGACATCATCAATAATTCGATCTCCATCGACTTGTAATCTATAACCCCATTGAAATTCACTTGGTGTGGCCTGTGTTATTCGGTGCTTGGTACTGTTGATACCTTGCTGAATATTTTTTAGGTTTAAATCCCACGATTTACTATCAAAAGTAGCGCCCATAGTAGCTAAGGCATCTAACACGCTTTTACTCGCTCTCTATACTTGTCCATTTGCTCTGGCTATTCCTATTCCTATCATACCTTTTTATGCTGCATAATTTAAAAATTCTTCAGACACAAAAGCTGATCCTGCATTACTAATAATTTTTTTTGGGTTACCAAAAATTTTAAAAAGTTCCTCAAGTGTTGACACCACAGTGTCTGGGACCGCTGTTAGATAGACAAATTTTGTGAAACCGTCTATAAGGACTATTAAATACTTGTTTTTTTTATACGTTTGCACAAATGATCCCAGATGTATGTAGTGTGTGATGCGGTCTTGCGTATTTTGGTATGGAATGTAAATATCCGGGTTTCTTACCAAGTTGATGTTTATGATATAAACAGTTAATACAAGCTGCAATATATTTTTTACAAATCTTCGCATTTTCGAAAACCAATATCTTTCTATTAGGCGGTTTAATGTTTTGTCCAGCGTGAAATGTCCATATCGTCATGGTTACTCTTGAAAATTTTCCACCTACAACTTTTATGTACATACCATTTCTTTCCATATTCTGTAATTTTGTATATTTTGTTGCCTCTTGAATCAAATTCTTTTTTTTTTAAATAGGTTAATGGCTTTGGCTGAGGCCAATTAACCAGATTAGTCTGATTATTTTATTTGAAATTTGTTTAATTTTTCTGCAGGATTGAGCACAGTAAATATGTTTATTTGTGTTAGTATTTTTTATTCTAATTCAACAATTTTTTTTTCATTTTCTTGTTTATATATATTTTTTTAATAACAATTTTTTTCCATAATTTATTTATTTTTATTTTTTAAATCTCTTTTTTTTATTTTTTTTTCAAATCATTTTTTTTCTCATAATTTGTTTTTTTTTTATTTTTATTTTTCTTAATATTTTTTTTGGATTTTTTCTTATTTAATAATTGTTAGTAATACAAATACAATGTTGTGTTTGCATGATTGCTCACAAATTTTACAATTTAAGTTTGCAGTTTATTATGTGTTGGTACAGTATGTAAACAGTGTTTATACTTTCTGAAAAAATAATACAATTGAGGTCTATTGGAAGGGTTATATTGGCAGTTATTAGTTGATTATATAATTTCCTAATATTTTGGGTATGTAACGGACACTCAAGTAGGATGTGTGTCAGTGTACCTATATCTCCACAGGAACAATATGGGTTATCAATCATTTTTAGCCGATGTTTATATACAGGAGTAAGTGCATGATTTGCACGCACTCGATTTATTGTAACTATAAAATTTCTGTTCACCTCTTTTTGTAGAACTACCTTTGTTTACAGATCCTATCCTGATGTTTTTTAAAGTTTAATCCAGTTGTAGATTCATTATAGAGTTTTTGCCAGTTTTCTTTAATTTTCTGTTTTTGTGATTTGAATACATCGGAGGGTGGTAATTTAAGTTGGAGTTTTTCTCCTGTTTTTATGGATTCCTTTGCAAATTTATCAGCTGTTTCGTTACCAGTTATACCAACATGAGCTTTTATCTATACATATATGACTAGTTTGTTATTTGTGTGAATTTAGTGGTATAAGTTCAAAATGGTTGCTTCAGTATGCTTTAATGTTCTCTTTATGATCATATTTTTTTATCTGTCCACTGCGCATTTACTGTATGTAAATATTACATATCTATTTTTATCTGAATTCAATATGTATTTCATTGCTTGTAAAATTGCTGTTATTCCTGCTGTATATATAGAAGCCTCCTTTGGTAAAGTATATTTGGAATGATGTTTTTTGTTTATATGGTAGAACGCGCAGCCTGTTTGTTCATTTGCGCTTGAACCATCTGTAAATATATATTCGTAATTTGGCCAGTATTTGTTTTTGAATTTATTGAATTTGGTTTGAGTCAGGTTTGGTATTTCGTCTTGAATTTCGATAATATGTTGGTATTTTGTGAGCGTAGAGATTTTCAGGTAGGTATGTAAAGTTAGGTACTTTCCCGTTTGTATGTAATTTGTGTTAGTAGCTAGATATTTCCATAAGACTTTCCACTATAACTGGTTTTTTTTGAGTACCAGTATTTATAGGTGAGGACCTGAACTGTTAATGATTGTAACCTGTTGAGGTATGATGTTTCCTTTGCTATTATTGTAGTAATAAACATATTACTGAGTAATTGTCTTCTTAGTTTAAGAGGTGGTATTATTGCTTCCGCTTGCATAATATTTATAGGGGTGGATCTGTTATATCCTAGGCATATTCTCAAACATTTATTCTGTTGGGCTTCAATTTTGTTTAAGAGTATTTCAGCTGCTGTCCCATATAGATGACTTCCATAATCTATAATTGATCTTACCATTGTTTTATAAAAGAGTAATGCCGTATTTGGATCCGCTCCCCACTTTGTATTGCAGAAAGCTCTTAATATATTCATTGAATTTTCAGTTCTTTTGATTACTTGGTGTATACAGTCTTTCCATAAAAGTTTCTTGTCTAACAGTAATCCAAGGTATTTGATGGTATTTTTTATGGGAAAGGTGTATTTACCTAGGGTTATCAGATTTTGCGGACAACTTCTAGTTCTGGAAAAGATACATACTTCGGTCTTGGTTTCTGATATAGACAGCCCAATATTATCAAGCCATTTTTGGATTGGACCAAATTCCGCGTTAATAATTTTTGTACATCTTTCAACTGATTTTTCTGTGGTGTATAACACAATATCATTGGCGTATTGTACTATTTTAGATTTTGGTGATATGCTTCTTTCAATATCCATTGTATAGAGGGTGAATAGGATTGGACTGAGAATGCTGTCTTGTGGTAAACCGTCTCTGGAAATTCTTGGATCTGAAATGTGTTGGTTAATTTTTAAGGAGACTGATCTATTTGAATATGCGTTATTGATGAAATTTGCCATATGAGTAGGTAATCCTATGTTGATGAGTTTTTCCTCCAGTAAATTCAATTGTACATTATCGAAAACTGATGCTACATCGATAAATGTAGCTAAAGTGTGGTGTTTTTGTGAATAACCCAGATAAATATCGTTCACTAATATTGTTAGAGGTTCTTGGGTGGACCTACCTTTTCTAAATGCATATTGTGAGTCAGGCAAAATTTTTTCACTCTCTAACCAATGTTCGAGTCTGTTCTTAATCATTCTTTCCAAAGTTTTAAAGACGCGTGATGAAAGTGATATAAGTCTATATGATTCTGAAGTATCGTCTCTTTGACCTGATTTTTTGATGGGTAAAACGATGTAGTCTTCCCATTTTTCGGGGAAAGGTATCTTGTTTGTCCAGATAGAGTTGAACAGTTCTAGCAGAGCTTTTTTATGTTCTATCGGCATTTTATAAATCATTATATATGAAATATTGTCCTTGCCGGGGGCGGTATTTTTGGTTTGTTTCAAACTTTGTTCTAGTTCCCACATATTGAATATTGAGAGTAGAAATGTATTGTTTCGTAGTTATTTGGTGTATAGATTTGTTGTCAACCCGAAGGGGAGAGATTTTGGTATGAGATTCATTTACCCAGTCCGCTTCGGGGTCTATTGGTGTTTTATTTGATTGTTTTCTATTTTTAAATCGATTTACTTTATCCCAGACTTCTTTAATTGGTGTTCCTTGATTAAGACTCTGACAATAGTTTCTCCAGCTCTTCCTTTTGGTTCCTTTAAAAGTCCTTTTTGCCACTGCATCTAGTTTTTTGTATTCTATCAAGTTGTTAAGATTTAGCGATCGTTTGTAGTGGGAAAATGCTTCTTTTCTTGCTAGAGCTGCTATGTTGCAACTTTCATTCCACCATTGCTTTGAGCAGTGATTGCGTTTTTTGTTTGTTGGAAAGTGTTTTGGGATAGCGTCCTCTGCTGATTTGTTTATATTTTCGATGACACCATCATATGTTGTTTTCGGTTCTGTCAACTGTAATACAGAAGAGTATAACTCCCAGTTTGCATCTTTGAGTCTCCATAAGTTGTGGGTTGTTGGTGAGATTTCTGGTAGCGAATTTTTACATTCTAGTTTGACATGTATTGGAAAGTAATCTGAACCATATGGCTCTTCTAAGGTAGACCATGCAGTGATAAACGAGTTCGCGGTTTAACATATATAGAGACTATATATATTGTTTTCCCAATTTCGGGTATATCTACTGATATACATACAGGGTGGTCCTTAAGTAATTGTACATAGAAATATGGTAGATTCCTGACTTTAAAATATTACGATTTAAACCAACAAAATATTTATGTGGTTTAGATCTGAGAAAGTGACGACATATTTACATCTAGTGTTGATTTAACTAAATTTTCTAGTTCTTTCTTATTTACATTTATGCTTTTTGCTTCTAATAAAATCGTGACAATTTGTATAACTAATTGAAATATTGAATTTATTGTGCTCAAATCTGCAGATGGTGATTCCAATTGAGAATTGATATTTTTGGTATAATTTGAATTTTCTAATATTCCACCACAAGGCATTGGGTGTCTTGGGAAAGATATCCTTTCTTTGTGCAATTTTAAAATTGGGCCAGCACTGTTTGGCCTTTGCCTTTTGTGAGCTCGAGCGTTGGAAAGGTTTGTGGTTGGATTTCTAGTATTAAAATTTGTTGTTGGAGTTAAATTAATGATATTGGATGGGGTTGGGTCGATTGTAGGTTGACTGGAATTTAGGGGAGGGGGGAAAGATTTGAGGCAGTGTATATTCATAGTTTGTGAATTTGTCACATTTGAGTTACTGTTTGTAACACTTGCATAAGAATTTCTACCTATCTGTTTGCTTGCATCATGGTAACCTATATTATTTGTTGACTCTTTAATTAACTTCTGTCTTTTAAATTCCGGGCTCGCTTCTAAGTTACTTGCAAAATGGTCACCCGAACAATTGAAACATTTTGGTGTAAGTTCAGTATCTTTGCAATCTTTAGTGTTATGAGATTCTCTGCATTTGCCATACCTTGGCTTGCCCTTGCACTGGTTTCCAGTATGTCCGTAGCAGAACTTTTTGCTTATATGGTTCAACTTCCTTCAGTACCTTATTGATTGTAATATATTTCGGTAAAATTTGTGATTTAAATTGAATGATACATGTTTTATTTGGAACATATTGTGTACCTAGTTCATCAGTGCGTTTTCTATTTAGTCTTTTAACTTGCACTACTTCAAACTTGCAATGCAAGTCAAACATTTTTATTTTATTTTTAATATAATCTTCCGAAAATTCCGTTGAAATATCCCTGACTAATAACCATAAATTTAGGTATGTATATTTCCAAATTGTTTTTAATAAAAATTTGATCATTTTTCCTGGATAATAAATAGTTAGCTGATTTGTAATCTTTAAACTTAATTCTTATTCTATTTCTGCCAATTGAGTCGATGCTAGAAATTTTATCATCAATTTCCGCGAAATTGGGATAATACAATGTCTCCTATTCTTAGCGCATTTAATCTACCTTTGAATACATTTGAATTGTTTTCTAAATAAACATGAAAATGCCCTAAATCATTTTGTTGATATAAATAATCTACCTTATGTTTTGCGACTTCTTTTTCAGAAGTATTAATTGAGGTAATTACTGTTTTACTTTTTTGAGTATTTGTTTCGATTATTTCAGAATGTTTATTTATGATACTTATCTGGTCTTTTTTCTCGAATCCTAAAAATTCGTCTACCGGGAAGTTTGTAGTTTCTGCATTAATTAATTCCATATCAATATCTTTATTTTCGGGGGGCCTTTCCCCGCTAGTCCCACTCATAGATTATATTTCATTTTTCACTTAATCAGAGGAATAAAATTCACAAATCACTTAATATATTTTGATTGTAAGTAGTTTTTGTTTAGACTATAGAGATAACACCGATTTTGCTAATTAGCTTTTAATCACGGCACGTCCGCTCTCTAGGAAGGTCCGAATTAAACTGATCAAATTCTTTAAAAATGTCTTTATTGTTTGTAATATCTCCAGATAAGAGAATATCTTTTATTTTTTTATATCTCTGTCAGTATTTTGAGCCTCGCGTAGGTAGTCATGTTCAGTTATTAAAGCTACATTCTGTTGTTCCGTTGTTGACTTATTGTCATGTTGGTGGAAATTTCTGCTAAGTGCATCGACATGTTATAGTTGATTTCCGGATCGATGTTTGAGTTGAAAAACATAATCTTGTAAATATAACACCCATCTTTCAAATCTTGGTACTATGCTTTGTTTATTTAAGGCGTTTTTAACTGAATTACGGTCTGTAATGACAGTAAATTATCTGCCATTTGATAATAACTGTACCTATCTAAGGTTTTTACTATTACTAACAGCTCAAGTTCGAAAGAGTGATATTTTTTTCTTCTTTTGTGGTTTGCTTACTAAAGTACGCCACTGGTTTTTCTAAATTTCCATCCATTTGTGCTAATACTCCCGTAAATTCTTCTCTGCTTGTATCTGTATAAAATAAACTATCGTTTTATGTTTTGGATTAAATATTTTCAGTATTGGCTCAAGCACTATTACATTTTTCATTTCCTCAAATATTTTTATTTCATCTATTGTCCATTTCCATGAACAATCTTTCTCTATAAGTTTTGTCAATTTTGCTGTTCGACGAGCAAAATTTGGAATGAATTTTCGAAAAAATCCGATAAGCCAAGGAACTGACGAAGCTGATGTTGATTTTTTGGACTGGGAAATTTTTTTACGGATTCATTTTTAAGTTTACTCGGCGTGATTTTGTTAAATGGAAGCTCGTATCCTAAATAAGTGACTTCTGTCATCAAAAATTTTGACTTTGTTATTTTAATTGTTATTCCATGTGTCTGCAATAATTGTAATACTTTGTCTAATAACTCTAGACATTCTTCAACTGTTTCCGATGGAATCCAAATATGTAGTAATATTATGTATACGCATTGGTTGAATAATCTCGTTCATCATTTCCTAAAATACAGCTGGGGCGTTGCATAATCCAAATGGACAACGCAGATATTCGTAATGGCCCTGAATTGTAGTAAAGCCTATATAATGAATAGAATCTTCTGCCATCGGAATTTGATGGTATCCTGCGGCTAGATCTAGAAGGGTAAAGTATTTGCAGTCTGATAAATTATCAATGATTTCTTCTATTATTTGCCTGTAGTCTACTACCAGTCGTTTTGTACCATCTTTTTTATTTATTAAAAATGACGAACTCGCATATTTTTTTTTCAGCAATTGATTGGCTTGTTGTGCACCCCCACTCACAGGTATTGAGCAGAGTTACATCCTAAATTCTTAGCGAACATTGAGATTCGTCGGACTATGTTTTCCTGCATTCCCTCCTGATTTGTGCCTAGGAATATATCTAGACAGGAGGCTCGCCTTCTGCACAGGACAGGGCAATCGAAGACCACATGCTTTGCGGTTTCTTCTACTTCTCCACACATCCTGCAAATGGGATTTGTTATTTCAATTCCGTTTCACTAGGTGTGCGTTGAATATCCAGTGGCCAGTTATGAATCCTACCAGTTCTCGCAGTTCTTTCCTATCCAGTCTAAAAGCATTTGCTGCGTAGGAACTCGATGGTCCTTTTAGCATTATTTTGGACTGGGCATGTCCAGTGATTCTGTTCCAGCGCTTTTGGTGTTCAATCGACTCGTATATTGCGATTTACTTTTCCTAATAATTTTAGCTTCCAAAAGTTCATTTATAAACTCTCTTAAAATTGATTTCTCAGACTCAGGTACTCTATATGGCCGATATTTTACTATATTGCTACTCATGATATCTATTTTCATTGTTACTGTATGTGTCGATTTTAAATTTTTCATAGATTGAAAAAATGTATCTGCATGTTTCTGTAAATTATTCTGAACTTTCAAACTATTTGGTTGTGTTAGGTTACCTGTCATAACACTTTTTGTATTGACATGTCAAATTATGGTCCATACCATAATACATAACATCATTATTTTCTGTAAAATGTCTTCCTATTAGCAACTTTATTGACCATTCAGCTTCTAGTACATATCATGTTATTTTTGCTTCTACTGTATCAATTTTAACAATGGTTTCAACATACTTTTTTACTGTGCACGAGTTACCTAAAAATCCCGAAAGATCAACAAATTTATCAAGTGGTCTAATTTCGAATTCCATGTTATTGGCCAACTTTTTCGAAATTAACGAACAATCACTGCCAAAATCGATAAACGCTTGATGTTCCTTGTTGTCAATTAAAATATTTTTATTAAATTAATTTTTATCGTTAAACTTTATTCGTTCGACTGATTGCTTCGTCTCTTCAATTTTCTTAAAATTTGATTTGGTTAGTTGTGCATTATTTTTCTGATCTTTTTTTGAGAAACAGTTTCTTTCTATGTGTCCTAGTTTTTTACAAAACTTGCATTATTTTTCACGATGGCGACATGTTTCTTTCAAGTGCCCTAAAGCTCCACATACCATGCACTGTCTTTTATCGCTTTGTATAATATCACGTGTATGTTTGTTTTATGCGTTTAAACTTATCGCCTGTCATCTGATTATTTTTGAAATATCTATTTTTTAAATAAGCACCTAATAGGTTAATGTCTTTAATACCGGCTGCTTCAATGGCTGAGGTAATATTTTCATCGTTTATTGCTCCGATTACTTAAGATATCTTATCAGCGTTTGAAAAGTTCAGATTAAATTTGTTGATTTTTGCTATGTGATTAAAATAAAATTCGTATAACGATGAACCCATTTTTGGTCTATGATTTGCAATATCCATGAATACGTCATATGTATTGTTCGAACATTGAAAGGTATCTGTAAGATTATTCTTCCATTGTTCCCAAATTAATTGGGACCATCCTAATTCGCTTTCAATAAAACTTTTATACCAAGTATATGCGGTTCCGGGCAATTTTGATATAGCTTGACAAGTTGTGAAACTGTCATTCCATGCATAGTTCTTTGAGTTATGTTGTATTATTTCTAACCATTTGTCGATTTGACAGTGTAATGGATCAAATTCAGGAATACAATTAACAATTTCTGTATTTTTAATAGAGGATAATGATGAAGTAACTGTACTACTTACTGAACAAGTAGGAGGCGTATAACTTCTTCCTGGACGATTCTTATCAGCTTTATGACATTGCTCTTTGGAACGTTTCCATGTTTTATCATAGCTGCTACTAGATGAATCTGATGAAGAGCTATTTGAACTAGATGATGATCGACAGCGTCTTCGTCTTTTCGGCATATTTAGCGTTCGTAATTTAGTCTTATAACTTAACTTAGTTTTATAACTCATAACAATAACATATAGTTCCGTTTTTCGAGCACACACGATTTCAAGTCAATTAGAAAAAAACGTAACACACAATCAAGAAAAATAATATTCCAATTATTTTTCATCGAGTTCGTAACAACTTCTGATGTCGTATTACTATGAAACAATCAATACTTTTAACACTTTTATTACATTCCAGTTCGAACTATTGTAGAGTACGGACGTGTGCGATTGTGTTTAGCAAAACAAACCGTTTTTTGCCTTTTAAATTTAATACGCGCATTTGTGGTTTGTAGATTAATATTATTTCAACCTTACTGTAAGTATAAATTGTTACTTTACTTTTTTGGTTAAACAATTACCGTGGCACTAGCCTGCGGATGGCCGGTAAGTACAGGCCTAGCGGTAAGGATCCGCCATTAGCCGTATCAAGAGGTAATGAAATTTCAAATAATATTTACGTTGAAGATGTCGTATTTTCAGAAGAAATTAGTATGGATGAATCTCATAATGTTTTAAAATGCGATAATTATGTTGTTAATAATTCCAAAAATTCCGATAATGTCATTAACGAGGTTAATAAAAACTCGCACTCGAATTCTTTCCAATATAGTAGTCAAACGAGTAATACATTTAATACTTCTAATCGATTTAATTCTAATGATAGCGGACCTTATTTCGTTTTTGTTCAACATATTGACTTAAATATAGGCCGTTTACATCCCATGAAACTTGGAGAAAAATTACTTTCCCTTTCGAACTATGATCGAAATATTATTGAAATTGTTAGTGTTGGTAGGAACCGTATTAAGATCGAAGTTGATTCGGGTCTTCTAGCAAATAAGTTAGTAAATGAAACTTTCTTCAAAGAAAACAACCTAATTGCCTATATACCAAATTATTTGACAGAAAAACGGGGTCTTGTTCGTGGTGTAGATACTACATTAAGTGAAACTACCCTATTAAATGTTATAAAATCTAATATTACTGTTAAAAGAGTCAAAAGAATGACTCGAGTAATCCAGAAAAACGATATGACGGAGAGGGTTCCACGACAAATGGTTATTATCACTTTCGCGGGAAAATTAATTCCTCAATTCATTTATATCAATAAAGTTAGGTGTTCAGTTGAGGTTTTTGTAAATCCAGTTATGCAATGTTTTCAGTGCCTACGTTATGGTCATTCAGCTACCCAGTGCAAATCAAAAAAACGTTGTAAAAAATGCGGAAATGAGGAAAAAAATGATTGTCCTGATAAATGTACGAAATTTTGTATTTATTGTAAAAATAACAACTATGAGTCAGTTTTTAAGGAATGTCCTGAATATATAAAACAAAAAAAAACGAAAGAAGCTATGGCAAACTTAAATATTTCTTTTAAAGAAGCTGAGAAAGTACTCGAAAACCCATGTTACTCCAGTCTCGTTCAAAAAAATAAATTTGCACCGTTAATAAACTCCGACACAGAATTCCCTTCATTGAAAGTTGCCTCCCACTATCACTCTAATTCCGGTACAGCTCATAAAAGTAGCATTACTGAAAAACACTATTCAACCCCGATTGTCAGTCCTCCGAAGAGGAGGAGAAATGATGAGACTACGTCTAATTTTCCTCCTATTCGTAGAGAGTTCCAGACCAATTTTTGCGCGGGTCCAGTATTTCAGTTTGGACAATGTGAACCTTCAAATGAGTTCAATAAATTCATAACCCAGCTCAGTGCTACATTAAAAACCTTAATAAAAGAAAGCTTTCAAGTCTTCTCCAAATATGGCTACTAACCTTAAAGTAAATGAAATTGAATTTGAAAATAAAGTTATAGAAATTGTTAATAACATTTTTGCATAATTAAAATGACCTCTAAAAGCATTAAAATTATTCAGTGGAATATTCGATCGATAAACGCTAACAAATATTCTTTACATCAATTGCTGTTGGAAGAACATTTTGATATAGCAGTTATATCGGAAACCTGGTGCAAACCTTCAGATACTGTTTGTTTCAATAATTTTAGTGTGGTGAGCAGAAGCAGAAGTAGGGGATATGGTGGTGTTGTCATCCTTTTATCCAATAATATTAATTACGAATCTATTTCATTTGTTCATAATTTTAATCCAAACTTGGAAGTTTGTGGTGTAAATATTAGCAATGATCAGAGAAAGTATTCGATATTGAGTGTGTACCGACCGGCAAAAGTTAAAGTAACGGCGCAAGATTACGTTAATCTTTTTTCGCAAATTAACAATGACTGCATTGTCACTGGTGATTTTAATGCACATCATGGCTTGTGGGGGTCAGTATCGAGTTCCCCGGAAGGCAATACATTAGTGGAAGCTCTAGATTCTTTTCCTCATTTAGTTATCGCCAATAACGGATCTGCTACGAGAGCTACTCCCCCTGGTCAGGCCAAGTCGGTTGTGGATCTTACTATTTTATCTTCCAGCTTATGTTCATCTTTTGACTGGACCGTCCTGCCAGATACATATGGATCTGATCACTTTCCCATCCGAATTTCTATTAATGACATCAAGATTCAAAATATGATGTTAATATCATCAGCTAAGTGGTCGACGTCTAATGCTAATTGGGATCAATTCAGACTCTTCATTGAACAAGCTCTAACACCGGAACCAACTCTACATAGTACTAACGAAATGATTTTATTCTTATTAGAATCAATAACAAATGCCGCGAACAAATCCTGTACGTTAATCCGACCCTCAACCAAGAACGTCAAAACTCCACCGTGGTGGGATGGCGAGTGTCTTGCTGCTTCGACTTTAAGGAAAAATGCCTTCAAAGCATACAAATCGAATCTAACTTTTTCAAATTTTAACGAGTATAAGAGACATCAAGCTATCTGTAAACGCACTTTCCGTTCAAAAGCCAAATCTAGCTGGGCAAGATACTGCTCCACTCTTAACAGACAAACTCCTCCCTCAGACATTTGGAGAAGAATAAATAAGATTCAGGGTCGCAAAAAGTATACTGCTATTGATGAATCTATGGTAGAACGACTTTTAACAAAAATTGCTCCTGATTATGCACACCTAACTATACAAATTCCGAACAACCACATTGATTCTCACTTTTTGCTAACTGCTATCATACCTGACGAGATTGAAGCAAATATCAAAACCTCAAAAAATACATCTCCCGGTATTGACGGGATAAACTATCTTATGTTAGCAAATCTCCCCGTAATTGCCAAACCCTATCTCTGCAAAATATATAACAACATTTTACTTAAAGGGGATAATTGTGATTCTCTCAAACAATGCCTGGTTATTCCTATACCCAAAGTAAACGACCCCACTGCCTTCAGACCTATCTCTCTTATGTCTTGTATATTGAAAACATTTGAACGTATCATGAAAACTAGACTAGAATGGTGGTGTGGAAGCAGAAATTTGTTCCCGATATCCCAGTTTGGTTTCCGGAGGAAAAAAGGAACTATCGACTGTCTTTCGCAGTTAACAACTGATATCCAGTTAACTTACTCAAGCAATAGTTATCTATCTGCCCTATTTCTTGACATTTCGGGCGCTTATGACAATGTCATCCTAAATATACTTTTCAGGAAACTAACGCACTTAGGCATTCCAACTATGTGTGCATATGTTTTGGTAAACTTATTTGTTAATAGGCAAGTATTCGTCCGGTGCAACGATAGACTGATCGGCCCAAGAGTAGTTCACCAAGGCTTACCTCAAGGCTCCGTTCTTAGCCCTATTTTGTTTAATATATACACCATGGACCTTCATGGAATGGATATTAACTGCGAAATCTTACAATATGCAGACGATTTCTGTTTTTATACCATGAAAAACTCTTATGACCAATGTATTGATTCTACGAAACAAATTATATAGAGTACTAGAGAATATTTTTTTAATCAAGGACTAGATCTTACCCCGAATAAATCCGCTGTGGTTTTCTTTACTCGACATCGTTTACCGATCCTATCCAGTGTAATGATAAGTAACCTAAGTATACCTGTGCACAATCATTTTACCTATCTTGGTATTACACTGGATACTAAACTTACATGGAATGAACACATCAATAAATGTTTAATCAAATGTGGAAAAAGCTTAAATGTTCTCAAAGCAATAAATCGATATCAATGGGGTGCTGACCCCAAAGTTAATTTAATGTTCTATCGTGCATATACTAGATCCATTCTTGATTACGGTTGCTTCCTATATGGGTCTGCCACGAACACTCGACTCAAAAAACTAGATCGAATTCAGTATAAAGCCCTGAGGTTGGTTTTGGGTGCACTTAAATCCATACCCACAGAAAATCTCTTAGCTGAATGTACGGAACCTCCCCTGCATTTAAGACGAATATTTTTAGCTGAGAAGTTTATCCTTAAATGTCAAGCTAACAATCAGATTGAACTACTGCGAAAAATATCTGACATATCTAAGTCTAATTTAGTTGATAAGTGGTGGCACAATAAAAATTCTCCAACATTAGCCGTAGCGTATCCCAATGTCTCCTCCTATTTAGAGACTTCAGCGGAAAATACATTCTATCAAGCCTCTTTTGATATCTCATATTCCCGGGCCAACGTTTGCTTTCCTTCTTTTGATGGTAATAACCCCATTGCTCTTCATGAACTGATTGGAAAGTTTGTAAAACCATGCAAGATTTTCACAGATGGTTCGAAGTCAAAATTAGGAATCGGTTGTTCTGTATACATCCAAAACTATGAAGAATCTCTAATGTTTAAGTTGAACCAGCATTGTTCAATATATTCCGCAGAACTATTTGCAATACACCAAGCTCTAGAATGGGCCGTTAAAAGACAAATCTCTGATCAGCAAGTTCTAGTCATGTCTGATTCAAAGTCTGTGTTATCTGCTATAGAAAACTCACATAATCAGCTTCACAAGAATGGCTCGTTGTAA